>JAJFDK010000018.1:0-326503 GCA_028637775.1 Xylariaceae sp. X167
TCTGTTGTTGAAGGTACCGGGGATTGAGATCAACGCCAGGGACAATCAGGGCATGACGCCATTGTCGCATGCTGCCATCGTTGGCTACGAAAGAATTGTTGATCTGTTGTTGAAGGTACCGGGGATTGAGATCAACGCCAGGGACAATCAGGGCATGACGCCATTGTCGCATGCTGCCACCCATGGCCACGAAAGAATTGTTGGTCTGTTGTTGAAGGTACCGGGGATTGACGTCAACGCCAGGGACAATTCTCAACGTACACCACTATTAAATGCGTCCCATTGTGGCCGGCTAGATGTTGTACACATTCTGCTGAAAAAGCCCGGTGTCGACATTAGCCCCCAACCCGGGACTAATAGGACGCTGCTATCTGCGGCGGCCGAATGGGGTCGTCCCAGTATTTTTAGAAGCCTGTTGGAATCAAATCTGCAGGATCTCAACACCGTCGACATTTATGAGAGGACACCGCTTGCTTATGCGGCTGCCAATGGCCATCAAGACGCCGTCAGGTCCTTGCTTGACGCTGAGAACGTTGACATCAATAAGGCAGACGTTGATGGCATGACACCGCTTATGTGGGCGGTTGAAGGCGGTTATCCAGAAGTCGTAGGTCTTTTGTTGGCCCGAGACGATATCGTTGTCAACGCGCGAGATGTCGCTCAAGGAACCGCAGCATGGTATGCAAAGAAGTTTGAATATGGAGATATCGTCCAGCTGTTCAAGAATTGGGCCACCGATCATGAGACATTGCTAGACATGGGTGAGAGACCAGATTTCGCCGCGAGATACCGCTGCCGACAGATTCGCTGCCGAACAGGTTCGCGGATAGTATGATTGAGTCTTAAACTTCTCGGTACGAGACTCAATCAGTCAGAACCTACTGTTGACCTTTGGGGAAATTTATTCTCGGTAGGGCCATTGGATCCGTCTTTCTTTTGAAGCTGGATTTTGTTTGGGAAGTTGGCAGGTTGCATACTGGTTATCCTCATGTCCACTCATCTGCACAGATTACTCTCCTTATGTAGCTCATAAATGTCATCTTCCCACAGAGTTATCGCGAGCTGTCTTCGACGTGTTGCTGAACTTCCGTTGAGTTAGTTATTTACGTATACTGCCTTTGAGCTGTGGGTTCGCACACACCATGCTCGATGTCATGTTCCTTGAGCATAGTCGGCTAACATCGACAGCAACGCACCATCAACCGAGTGATCTAGCCATAGAATATTTTTGCATATCGAATGATCGAACGGACAGCAGAGCAGGTTAGAGGTTCGTCTGACCGGAGATGGTATCTATGGAACATGTCCAGGCTATGACGGGGAAAAGCGCAGCGTCCCATCAGCGCTTCCAGCACGACACTTTATGATAACGATGATAGCGTCTCTCCGCCTTCTAGATATTTAGGTAGCAGAAACTTTGACGAGATTCTCAATTGGCAAGTGGGTGAATATAGAGAACTACAAATTCGGATGTGGCGCTGGAACGTATCGGCGCCAGACACGGGGGTTAAGTGGATATGGTTACCCAGATCTCTATACGTACTCCGAAAATCTTGATTGACGACTCGGATGTCCGATGTTACCTAGGCACTTGCTTTGCTTGGCACTTATCATAGGTTCACTCAGCCTCTGGTCAACGTGAGGCATCTCGCATTGCCTCGCCAGACAGGCCGTGGAACATCCAGAATGCCAGGAGTCACCCGCTCTGTTAAGGATCTCGAAGCATTAACAAACAACTGTACGACGTCCCTTACTGGGGGATTTCCCACTTAACCCTGAACTCCACTAACATACGGAATACAGACTCCGCCACTCTTCCGGGGCCCCCATGTTACCACTTTAAAAGGAGTTTGAGCTAGGCAGGTCCCAGTTCTAGCGTCGATGACTCGGGCTTCCATTTATTAGCGACATAACAACCGTTTAGATCCTGGAAGGACTACGGTTCGGACTACGGTACCCCAGGCTTTTTACCGTTTCACCTCGCTTCTTACATGTGACTGGCCCGTCGCCGGGGTACATACGCAGGTAGGCAGGTAGGATTCGCATCATGCGAATCGCATGATGCTGCCCGTCAGCTTACCTAGGACTAGCGTAGTACGTGATACGACTCTGGAAGTTGGGAGGCAGTCAGTGGTAGGTAAGGCGTTTGCCAAGGGGACTGTTTCTGTCTCTATGGATTAGTGGAATCCGTAAATTAACACCAACTCGAACAATGCCCTCCTCATCTACCTACCTACTTACCTCACTCCTTCACCTTTCTTTGTTCTATTTCTTGGCTCCAGGTTGACATTTTCTCATCGCTTGCTTCTTTTGATTCATTGCTTGTCTGCGACGTTTGCGCAATGGATCTAGACGCACAATGCATAACTACACTCTCAAGCTAGTGACGGGGTTCTTCTTCGTGGTAAGTGATCATCGCCTCTTACAACGTTGGGATGTAGACAGGTCGCAACAAGTACCACGAGAAACGGTCGCAAAACAAAGCACTAATAAGAACAGTACTTTTTGCTCATATTGTATATTCGATCATCATGCTGGAAAGATCCCACATCCACCTTCTTCCAGCCTGAACGCGCGCACGTCCCGAACTACTCGACAATTCGCATTCAAGAAGCCGAGCAGTATGCCGATCTGGTAGCCAAGAGCCCGCGCCCGTCAATTAGCGGGCGAACTTCGCCGGAGCTGTGTGTCGGTGTTTCTTCCGTTGAACGAGAGGGCATCTCGTACCTCAAGCTGGTCTTGGGGTCACTGGAACAGGGGCTTAGCGCCGAAGAACGCGCAAAGATCTACCTGGTCGTACTCCTCGCGCACACGGATCAGACGAGACATACCGACCATGGCCAACCATGGCTCGTAAACATGGCGGATAAACTCCTCTCGTACAGTGAAGACACAGAGCAGTTTGAATTTGCCCAGCGCATGGAGTTTAATCGAAGCCATGCGATCAAGGCCAAGTTCGACTATTCCATCGTCATGGATGAATGCAGGAAGACGGGCGCGCCAAATATCCTCATGGTCGAGGATGATGTGGTTTTCATGGACGGATGGTACCGCCGAGTCGAACAGGCGCTGGACGTTGCCACGACTAAGACGTGGGAACTAGGCCAAAAAGACTGTAAGCGCTATTCCAGCACTTGCGCCCCCCTGAGAGTGCGAGATGCGCAAAACCAGAGTCGCAGATTAGGTAGCTGACATCAGATACAGTCTTATACCTACGGCTCTTTTATTACGAAGGACTTCTCGGCTGGAACGCAGAGTCCTGGCCGATGTATTTATTCGCTTCAGTCGCTGTCACGGCTGGTGTTTTTGGCGTCTTGACATTGACGCAACGCCATGTCCCAACGACACGACCTTACTTACAGCGGCGCGTAGTATTTCTCGTTACGCTCGTCTTCACGCCGCTTCTCATCATCCTCTGCTTCGCCGCGGGAGGCAATTCAGTGCTTCCACGACCGACGGGCGTCCATCTCATGCCTAAAAATGCATGCTGCGGACAGGGGCTGGTGTTCCCACGTGATAAAGTCACGGATGAGCTGCTACCCCTATTCCGCGATAATAAGTGGTCGGATGCGGCGACGGACAGCTTCATCGAACAGCATGCTGACGCCACGGGTGGACTGCGGTGGGCGTTGACGCCGGTCGTGATGCAGCATGTGGGCGGAAAGAGTAGTCACGGCGTGGCGAGAGGCGGCGGGGTGACGCCGAGTTATCTCTGGAACTATGGATTCGAGGATTACAACGCGAATGCCCTGGCCGAGGAGCATTTGAGAGACGAGGAGCAGTCTCAGGTCTCTGTAGATATGATTTGATGATGGACTATGGACATGGCAAAGGAGGAGCTGTATGTATTACTAAGACACTTGTAAATTGTCGACAGGATCTCGATGTTTTCGAGAAGCAATTCGAGCTTCAACGGAGAGAGCGAAGCAAGCGTGGCATGGAGGATGTGGCACTGTGAATGGTTCATTCGTCTGGCTGGTTGTTGCCGGGATCATGCCTGTGAAGTGGTCCTAAAAATAGGAGTTCGGATTGGTTCGCAACATCTCTCATCTCGTTAGCAGCTGTTCCCACTTGAGCTGGAGCTGCAGCCAATCATGGATCTCAATTCGTACCGGTCTAAATATTTCGTGCAGAAGGCAAACGGGCCACACCGTTCGGTAACTAGCGGCGCTAATGTACGGAATACCCCAATGCCGTACAGAATACGGAAAACGGAGAATTTACAGTATGTATTTCGTAATGGCTCTTTAGCAGTCGGCAGTGACTGAGCACCCGCAGTTAGCATGTATCCACCAAGATACTAATCGTTCAACTCTCTCCGTTAACATCTATCTCCATATTTAATCCGTACGTGTTATTCACAACTTCAATGATTGTAAACTCGCGTTTGCTGTGAATGGTAAGTGGTATGAAACGGTAGCACCCGACGAATATCCATCGTGATCCCCTGCAATGATCGATTCAATACATGCATATTGCCGTCGACCTGTTGACGTTAACCGAATGACCCCGCCATTGACAAATACTGGTAAACACGTTAAAACCTGGAACATTGAGGCTATAGCAGACTTCTTCTACCTATAATGAACGAGAAGCCCACCGAGGCTGGGTAGAGGCTGGCAACTCATATCTTTTCACCTCATATCCTGCCATCTCGTCGCTAAACACACAAGCTCTCATGTTCAGTCCCTGTCGCGCCGCCTCACTCCACCAGTCGAGTTAGCTCAGGGGCGTCGTGTTTGTGCACGCGAACACACCAGAAATCTGAGAAACCGGAACTGCAAAAGAGCGAATGTGAACCAGCTGCTATGACGAGAATCACACGTGAGGCCTCGCCTCCTCTTCCTTCTTATTCTCCCCCTCATCCTCCTCCTCCGTACTCGCGTATACCCCCGATTATCTCGGGCTCCAGGGCCTTCTTCCCTACTCCGCCTCCTTCGTATCGCACCGCTCCCTCCGTAGTCAACGAGCCCATTGGCGCTGCCTCGTCTCCCTCTACCAAAGGCGATCGTGACGAGCGGACGCCTCTGCTCTCCCATACAAAGCAAAAGAGGAGCAGAAGACGGAAGAGGGGCAGACAACGGAAGAGGAGCAGAACATCCTCATCGGCACATATTGACGCCACGGCATCGCGATTCAAACTGCCTTCTTTCAAACTCCCTTCTGTCGAACCGCCTGTTTGTAACGGCATCTGCATACTCTTAGCTCTGTTGTCGGTCGTTGGCATCATTTTTCTCATCAAAGCTCACCTTCCCCCGCCGCGTGAGAAGCCAACATTTACTGTGGCCATCATAGGTATGATTTTCTTCGCAATTTGCTTCCTCATATTACAAATTTCATGGCTGATATTCTCCCACCAGGTGCCGGCCCGGCAGGTATTGCAGCAGCTCAACACCTGCTCACGTCGTCAGCCGTGAAAGGGGTCAAACTCAATATCACCCTGTTTGAGTCCAAACCAGTCATTGGGGGTGCACTCGCCTTTCACGATGATACTGGGCGCTCCTTACATACCATGGACGATCCCATGCAGGATCCCATCACGGCAGAAGACATAGCCGGACCAGCTTTGATGTGGAATAATGGGCTCTTTACGCAAGATTCTGAAAGAATCTTAGGAGACCGTGTCAGATTCATCGAACGTGGTTCTGAAAGGGTTGGCTAGTAGGTTTTACGTTCTCCTTTCCCCCTTTGTGGACAAGACAGCGTGGGAAAATAATACATATGATATACGACACCATGAGCCAGGAGTCAGACAACTATGAATTGCCTCATCCGTAACTAACTATTCCTGTCAATTCTCAGTTACAACTGGGTTTCGCAGAGAAGAGCAGACCTGGTACGTCCATACGGCAAGATGCCATTGACGACAAAATTCCGGCTTTGGATCGGTTATGGGAGTTCCATATGGGACGCACATAATTGGGCAAGAGAGGGGATACTTACTTACAAAACACCCAGAGTACCATTGGTACCGGACGTAGAGCAAATCGTCTGGCGGCTTGGCTTTTCCGAGCCCTTGAGACTACAGGCGAGCGACGCAATCAAGAAACGCCATATAAGCGGGGATTACGCGAGAGACATCCTCGAACCGCAAATCCAGCGCGCCTACGGGCAGAGTCTGAGCCAAGTAAACGGCTTTGCGGCCATGGTAGCCGCGGCCCAAGAAGAGACTGCTAATACTTATATGGGAGGGAACCTTGTGGATCGATTGCAGCGCATCGCGCAGAAGCTCGAGCTCGACGTGCGCACATCCACGCACGTCGCTGCGATCAAGCATTCAACAAATATCAACCCAATCAAGCCCAATGGGACAGAGGAAGAGGTGGAGCATCCGGGCTGGCTCATCCAACACGAGAGTGCAGACGAAGAAGGCAACAGGATCCTCTCAACCGAAGCTTTCGACAGAGTCATCATGGCCAGCATGGACATGGGCATGCGGGTCGAAAACGACGAGGGCATCGCGCTGAACATGACCTCGTTCCACGAGAACATGGACGAATCCGAAGCCGCGGCCCTCGAAATCAACCCGACCATGCCCGTGCACGTGGCCTTCTTCACGACCGACAGGAAAATCCCCTTCTTTGATCACGAGGGCCAGGTCCTGTTCCTGAACTCGGCTAGGGCCAGCGGTATGCGCGAGGTCGCATTCGTGCGCGACGTCGTCACTTTCAGCGAGACCACGGGGGTGAAGACGGAGTATCTCTACCGCGTCCTCGCTGATGGACCCGCCCTCCAGCGATTGCAGACGCGCGCCCGTATGAGTTGGAGTTATGAGACAGTTGTACGTTTTTTCTCGCCCCCATTTATTCCCCATCTCCCATTTATCCCCCTGAAAACTATCATCACTCAGAAACTAACACTGAGAATAGATCCAAAACGCATACTCAATCCTCTTCCCCCTTACCAGCGACTTCCCCCCCTTCGAATTACCCTGGGCCAAGGGGTTCTGGTGGACGTCGGTGATGAATCACGCGGCTATGAGCGTTGATCTCAGTTGGTTGAGTGGTAAGGTCGTTGCGGAAGCGCTGATTAAGGATGTTGTTACCGAGGCGAAGAATGTGATATGATAGAAACGATACGGGTGATGAATTTTGACAACGAGACGAAGGAGTTAAGGTGTGTCTGTATCAAGCAAACAAGATTTGATCGCGGCAATGGGAAAGGGGCGTTATTGGCTGTATTTGGTTTCTTACGTACGACGATACCTCATGAGTTTTTCTAACGATTCTACTTTCACATGTATTTCACAAGCACGTAACAATTCAGATGACCCATACGGCAGGAAGCCAAAATTGCGATTAACTATTTCTGATTTTTACCTATGAGCGCGATTGAGTGAACATAACGTCGTACACTAGAGTCCGTAGAACAAACAGTACATGTGTGCCCCCTTTTTTGGATTCCACCAGCCAAGATTTCCACCTTCCTGAAATGACTTCGAATCGTACACTTGGTTTGTTTTTCAACTCTCATATTATCAGTTTATCGAGATAAAGACATTATTATCTCATAGTATCTCATTTCGCGAAATGAAGATCGTAACCTAGCCACTTCCTCCGGACGACCTCCTCGGCAGTCAGGCCGGGGTATCCGTAGGTCAGGGGCAGGAAGAAGTACCAGCCGGCGCAGACGACGGCAAGGATCACGAGACATGCGATCCATGCGGGCACCATGCTTTGGCCGGCGAAGCGCTCACGTGCGGTGACGTGGCGCTGAGGACCGGTCGTCTCTTGTCCCGATTTGCGAACCTGCTGCTCCGCGGAGGGTTCCGCATTGAAGACGAACTCAATCAGGGCACCGACCACCAGGCAAGACGCCAGATGGGCTGGCAGATAGTGGTGCAAGAAGAGCTGGCGTCCCATCAAGAAGAACGGGAAGTAGTGGGTAGCCCAGGCAAGGAAGAAGAACCCGGTCGAGTTGTAAAGTCGCGAGCGAGTGCCTAGAATTTTATTAGAGAATGGTCATGAGAAATATTAATAGCGGGAAGTGGACACATACGGTGGTCAAGGGCATCAATGCCACGACGGAGAGATACCTGGTCGGCGCCAATAATGCCAGCATAGACGGCGATCAAGCTACTAGCGATCCACCAGCCAAGCGGGTTACCGAGGAAGTAAATTTGCTGGCGCGTGTCGTTCTGGGTCCAGAAGCTCACACCCCGTAGAAGGAATGGCCACTGGAACGGCTGGCTGGCATATGGATGACTGCTAGTCAATTGGTTGTTGTGCCAGAACATTGAGCGCTGTAGCTCAAACCACTTTCGTAGGAAAGGTAGCGTCTTAATCGTGCGCTCTTCCTTGGCGCGTCGGGGTGAGTCTTCGGGGACCGAGGGAACATCGTCGACAATCCAGACGTTGGAACTAGGCGCAATTTGCTTATTTCCGTTGATTTCCTGTTGCTTGTGTCCCCAGTCGGGTAGTGGCTTTGAGTGCGTCCACATAGCGACCTTGCTTGGGTTGTGGATGAACTTGAAGTGGCTCGAAACGCTCTTGAATTCTTGACCGGGCTTGCCTCCCTCAATTCGGACTTCGAAGAAAGTATCCTCGGCACGGTTTCCGTACGCATCGGCTAGAGAGACAGTGGTGAACTCCTGGTTAGTGGGGTAGTAAGGCGAGGCAACATCATGGGATAGAAGGATGGTGTCGGTCACAATGTGGCGAAGCCTGACAAGGTCGTTGTTCTTGACGTGACGGCCCATCACCTGGTCGTCTTCAACCGGTAGGATCTGCCAGTAGTTGTTGGTGTCATTGAAAGGGTAGCCAGTGACCTGCTGACCTTGACTAGAGACGCGGCCGTCGTCGTATCGGAGAGGGTATCTAGCTTCATGGCTGTGAAGATAGGCCTTGGTCTCCTTGTGACGAATGGCAATGGTGTCGTAGTAATCGATGGTCATAGAATTGGCCGTCAAAACATTGTCCGAGAGCGTCTCCTGGAACTCGGGCGTCATGAACTCGTCACCGGGTCCGGAGCGGGTGAGGATGGCGAAGTGAACCTGGAACCAGAATAGGTAGAACAAAAAGGGAAGAACAATCAGGCCCATTGCTCGGGCTGCGAAATGATATCCGAATTGTTTGAGACTTAGCGCACCTCCAGGTCGCTTGACGTCCAAGAGTTCCCACAGATCAATTACCACGGCGCAACCAATGGTAACGAACGCGAACAAACCAACATACTTGGTGGAGATATCACACGACAGGGCAAAACCTGTGAGGATCAACCACTTCCACCACTTGCGGCTGAAGGCCTCGTGTCGGAGCTTGTGGAACTTGATGTAGCAGAGGAGAGAACAGGCCATGGCCAGCACCAATGTCGCATCGAGCAAAATGAGCCGGGTCTGACCGATGTGGGCGTTATCGAGAAGAACGAGGCCGGCGGCAACGACGCAAGCCGGTAGACTGTAGGCGGATTCCCACATGATTAAGAACACGACGGAGACAGTCAGGGAGCCGAGAAGAGCGGGCATAGCACGAAACGCAACGTAGGGGACGTTGTTCGTGATGTACGAGTCGCCAATGTTGTCGAAGTGGAAATGGCCATCGTAACCGACGAGCCATCCCATCAGAGCGAAGAGGAGCTTGCCAAATGGAGGATGAACATCAAAGAAGTAGGTCTTTTGGAGGTAGTATGAGGCGAACTTCGATTTGAGAGGAAGTAGTCAGTACGGAAGATCGCATAGAACACGGATGCCAGGAAGATATCAATTCATGATCAACTCACCTTGCCAAAATGAACCTCGTCGAACACGACTTCGTTGGGGTGATTGATGCCCCAGAACCGAGTCACGAAGGCCAGGACGGTAATGACAAAGAAGGCAATTCGGTAGCTCAGCTCAGAATTAGATCCAGCTGATTTCTGAACCGGCTTAACGACATCGATAGTGTCGACTTCCGTGTCAACGCCAGCAACACCATCTTCGTCCTTCTTCTTTGAAGAGGCGGGAACGTTGCGCTGGCGCAGACTTCCCTGCGGAGTCGCCATGGCGGAATGTATAGAGACGTCAGGAGTAGAGACGCAACAAACAGAGGATTAACTAGCCAGACGGAATTGGGAGAAACCAAAGCTGTTAGTCAAGATTCTTCGCGAGCTGGGCGAGAGGACGGGAAGAGCTCAAGGCCCAATGCGACGAGGTCGTGTTGCCGCGTTGTCCGAAGGATGTCACGTCATTGACGACAGTTGAATGCGAATCCGAGTCTCTGGTACTTACAGAAGGATGTTAACGAAAGTGTGCAGTCAATCCGACGACCTCTTTTCAATGCGGTCGCGGATTATACTGGTTGGGAGTTGAGGCTGTGGATTGAAGGATTGAGAAGCAGGAATTCAATGTGAGTCCAGGTGTCCAGACGGAGTGCCTTCCACCAACATACCTCCCCTGATTACCTAATGCTAGTTACGGTTTACGGTCGGGTCTTCCGTATTCCTTTCGTAGCTACCTCCTCGTAGCTGTCGCATGTGCCTCTCAGCTTGTTCCTGTCTGAAATTAATGATATTCCGTCGGGAAGATTACACTGCCTTCCAGCTAGAAACGCTAGTCGATCGGTCGACGGCAGGCGAAACGACCCCAGCAAAGAGGTTGTAGCCACGTACCAAATTACGTATGTAATCCGTATGTACCTCCCCAAGTGCGTGCTACGAGGCGTCGGCACTGTATGGAGCACCAGGCGCCTCGCTGTGGAACCGACCCCGGGCCGATACGTTCAGATACGGTTTGCGACGGCACCAAAGAGGCCGTGACAGCCATTTGGCAGCGACTCAGTTGCATTGAATACCCCATCTCGAGTCCGACAACGGCAGCCAGTCTCCCGTGTGGTCGAGTGATAGTTGTTCCGTAAGCGCCTTTTAATTGACCAACCTACAGGCTCCGGCCAGTGATAGACCCATTTCTATAGTAATCACAATGTCCATCGCTCGCCGTGCTCTTTTCACCTCCTCCCGCTTGCTCAAGCTCACAACTCCTCGCCTCATCAATCCCGTTTCTTCACTCCGAGTAGCTTCACTCACCCCAATCCGCACAATGGCCGACATGACCCCCGTTTTCAGCAAAGACGCAGCTCCCCGTGAGTAACTGTATATCTGACTAGAGCTAGAAAGCAAGCCCGACTAACGAGTGTCTCCATAGCTGCTGGTCCTTATGTATGAATATGACCTTCAATTGCTCAATTCTTTCATCTCGATTGTGTGTGGAATATCTGATCTGATCTTCTGTTGAAAACAGTCCCATGCCATCAAGACGCCCACAGCTATCTACTGCTCCGGCTCCATTCCCATGGACTCTCAGGGCAACCTGATCCAGGGCTCCATCACCAAGCAGACCGAGCAGGTCTTCAAGAACCTGAAGGCCGTGCTTACGGAGGCTGGCTCTTCCCTTGACCGCGTCGTCAAGGTCAACATCTTCTTGGCCGACATGAGCTTCTTCGCTGAGATGAACGAGGAGTACGCGAAGTGGCTCACTCACAAGCCTGCCCGAAGCTGCGTCGCGGTCAAGACTCTGCCCAAGAACGTAGACGTTGAGATCGAGTGCATTGCTCTGCCGTGAGTGAATTGAGTTGCCCGGTACGGTCGCCCATAGCTGATAGTGTCCCGCCCCCTTGTTTCGTCAGTGGGCGCAACTCTCCCTCCGCAAAGCTTTAGCACACCTTCCACAGCAATATAGAGTGTTTTTACCGGGCTCTCGTTCAAATACAAGCGCGCATCTAGCTTTTTGTTTTCGATCCATACTATGTTTCATAGCCTGCCACACGTCTTTTGTTCTTTGTGTTAAATCCCAAACCGTCTATACATGGCTTTCATAATGCGACAACTCGGTGAGGCCCGTCCTCGTCTTTCTAACTGCTGGAGATTTCACAGGTAGAACGGTACGAAATCTCTAGCTTTGGACAGGCAAAAGCTCGAGCTTCTTGTCTGCCTAGCAATACAGGAGTGGCATTCCGCATATCTCACTCACGATGTTTCTCCACCATGGGGCTCACTCATTAGCCATACATTGTAGTGCTACTGGAGAAAAGCTCCACCAAGTCTCGATGATCGTGCACACTTTCTTCATAGAGTCCGGACTCAGACCGCTAGATTACTTGTGCTTGTGCTTTGGTGAGGGGGAAAAGTTGGCGTCAAACTCGAGTGCTTTTGCAACGGACAGAAGTGGCCACTGCATCACTCCGTATGAAGAAACCAGACACCCAAGTCTTCGAGACGGAAACACGCTCCGTCATCAAGAATCTTAAAGGTCAAATACCCTTTCCGATCTATTCTACGTTATGGCTATTGATCCCAGGTAACCCGTAGATGGTTTGGCGAACACGGAGGAGTCTCGATCAACGTCGTTGTTCACTATCCTCGAGGTGTTCAACTGGACGAATTTGTCACTCATTCACCAATGGCATTCTGCAGGTCAGAGCTTCACTTTCAGATAGCATACAGTTCATTCATACTTAATCTATTCGTCTTACGAAGTACTTACCTTCTTTTTGCCTCTAATCGAGATCCTCATCGCATACCAACACTCCCTCGCCCATAAGGTCAGATTGTGATTTACTGATACCCCCTTCCGGTTCATTAGAGGGACTTCCAGTCCCGGACACATGCGACCAGGAATCGATCAGTGAATTCTGGTCATCGGCCCCATGCTCATCTTCATCTTCAAGACTGAAAGGTAACAGTCGTAACATCAGTAACCGAATCGCAGAAACAGGCGGTGCCAGCCAGTTAGTAGGTGAGCGTTTCGCGGTGCTCGTAGTAGGCGGCACTGCAGCATCGTCCTTCGGACTTCTCTCGAAGTCCTCCAGTTGAAACCCACGTACCCGGAACGTGGTGAATTCGTTCCAGCCCAACGTTTCAACGAACTCACGCGCGTTGAAACTACTCACCTCGGTCTGTTGCTCTGTCGTGGAGGGTTGCTCGGCATCGTCATAGCTTGGCTCCCGGTCGAAGCACTGCATCTCGATTCCTGTTAGCATGTGTTCGTCACGCTCTTGGCCTGAGACATCGTCGCGCTCGGATATACCATGTAGCCACGTTCTGGCCTCTTGCCAGTCAAATTCTTCTGTCCAGAGTTCCATGGTCGCGCTCATCAACTCGCTACCATTGATGTCTCGTAGTGGGTTACGCGCGGTGTTGAGTGCTGACTCGTTATGACTCCCCTGTGCAGACTGGGACTCGCTGCCCTTCTTATTCGAGTTGAGAATCTTCTTGATGGAGACCATTTTGACGAGCTTTTTTTTTGAGGAAGTTGATGAGGTAGTTTGACTATGCAAGATGCATGAGTTTGGTGAAAAGATTGAATGCTGGCCTACTCAAAGGTTTTTATAAGGCATTGTGGCGGGCTCACAGAATGCACAAGGGCCTTTCATGCCTATGATATTTCACTATGTCAAAGAACACAGGCTTCAGGACAATAGCATTGTTTCCCCTTCCTAGGCATTGTTCTCAAGTGTGGAGTGATGGTGTAGTAATGCCTCGAAGGGTGCAGGTAATGAACATGAATGTTCAAGATCGTCAGTCACTGCCAGTCGTCTGTGACTCACTGACGCAGATTCATGGCCCCCTCAACTCATTCTTAGGCAGTAAGTTGTAGTCTTCATTAGTATGTCTAATAGCATAGAGCTCTCAGAATGTCGAGATGTATATGATTCGGACGATGCAGTGCCCAATTTCTCACTCCCGTAGTATGCAAAACACATTGCTTGGCTCGGGTATCAGATAGGGGGTTTACTCAGACTCATGATCAAGATATTCATCACTATTCACCCGTTCATTCACAATAGTAGGATTGAATCAAATGAAGTCCGACTTCGCCCATTCATCGATTTCTTTGACATCGAGCAAAGGCAGATGAATTACGGTCATCCCGTCTTTCAACTATAAGATACATCTATTTACGTCCCCCAGACTTGCCTTGTTGACCGGACCACGCGATCGCATCTTTGAAGAGTCAAGACGACCCGTAGCCCGCTCTCCTTTACCGCAAGATCATGAAACGCGCGTTCACAAAGATTCACAAAGACTCTTTTGTCCACGATGCCGAATGAAACGATGCGAGACGTATTTAAGAAACACCCTGCGTCCGCGAACCTCCAGACGACAAGATCTCAGTCCATGCTTCTATTGTTTCATTCTTTCTACTTCGACTATATATCCTCCTTTTTCGTCACATTTCTCTTCGCCTCTCTACGACGACATTCTTTTCCAAGCCAACAGTCTTTTCATTCATTGTCTTTTGACTATTGCTATTCATTCTGTCTGGTACAGAACTACCTTCATTACACGGATCTGAGATTCATACGGCCATACAACTACTTTCAAGATGTGCTGCGGTTCAGACGACGACTACGACAATGTGCCTTCCTCCCACGACACCGCCTCCTTTTTCCAGGAGGCCCGGAAACCACAACCTCAACCTCAACCCCAATATCAACCACAACAGCACCAACGCTATCCCCATGACGAAGTAGCAGAGAAGCGACGCCGCCAAGCCCAAGCCACACAAGCAGCCCGGAACTACGGGTGGCCGACCGATCGGGCCCACGGCAACAACACAGGAAGCCGAGACTCAGTCATCGAGCCGGGCCTTGCCGGCTCGTTCGCCAACATGCCCGGCTCCGACTTCCGAGCCGTCTATGACCCCCACTCACGCCGGCCTCCTCTTCAGCGTCCGATGGCTCGGCCGCAGGCTCCGCCGATCATGAGACCAGCCGTTAGCTATGTAACACCACCTCGCCAGCAAGGCGTTCCCCAAAGGCGTCCGGTCCCTAACCAACGACCACCCCCTACCCAACGTCCATCACCGGCTCAGCAGCCCCAGATAATCAACCAGCAACCAGGCCGCACGGCACCCATGCGCGCCGACCCGCGCGCCGAAACGGTGCGACGCGGAACCATCACACGACCCAGCGTAGCCAAGCGCCCGGTAATCCAACACGTCAACATCATTCCGCAGGCCGCGCAGGTGGCGGAGATATGCCAAGTCGAGTCCTTCCCGGCGCAACGTCGACGGGACTCGAATAACGTCTCCGAATGCAGCGATGATGATGATTATCAGCGGTTGAGGAACTATACTGTTTCGCCCGTGTACACGGAGTTGCCGTCGCCGGTGTTTGTGAATGGACAGCCGATGCTGCCGAGGCCGCAGAAGGCGATGGCGTATGGACGGTATGGTGCCTTCTAAGGGGAATGTTGGTTTTGCTTGGTTAGTGACTTACGATTGCACCCTGGTGGTGTTGATTGAATATGGCATTGGTTGGCGGCGTTTTGGATGCCGCTTGGTGCTTGAAGCACTCAGGGGTTAGAATGATCTTGTTACCTGGATATAGTCGAAGACAACTAGAGATAGAGGCTGGCACAGCACAAAATAGCAGTAATCGATGTTTGAACATTGAATTTCTTGACCAACTCTGACTACACTCGTAGGGAAGTGTCATGTGAATTCCGAAATATCAGTCATAGGATAGGGGTAATACCAGCAATGCCTGACCGAAAAGTCGAGACCTACCTAGCAGTCACCACCAGTATCGGGCGTAGCCGCGTATTAACGCCCAATCAGCAAACAAACAAAAACAAAACCAAAGAAACAAACAACGCATCCGCAAAGCCCCGTTGGAGGATTCCCCAGTTCCGGCCCCCTAAGCGAAAAAAGCGCGAATCCGAACCGGGTTCGCGAACGCTCTCATCGTCGCCAGTGCCACAAAACATGTAAGCTCTATCGAACCAAGTGAGACCAGACTCAAGAGTCCCTGATCCTCCCCACCCCACTCACCCCAAGAGCCGCATCCCACCCCTCCCAATCAGGCAAGAGTCGTTGGTAAGAAATGTCCGTTCTGGCTGTCTTCTTGTCCAGGCCCTTGACGGGATCCACTGAATTTCAACCTTGGCAATGCCTAAAGGGAGAAAGCTTCACTAATGTGCGGATCTTTTTGCGCGTTAATCGTTTCGGGACGTGTGATGCTACGAAGTACGAGTAGGTAGGGTACGAGTTCGAGGAGGATTCCCATCTGAGCCCCATGCAAGGGTCCTGGACAGCAGACAGGGAGATTGTGGGTGGATTCCTTTCTACCTACTAACCGGTAACCTACGGAATTGAGAGAACGGAAGGGACAGAAAAGGCACGGATTAAAGTCTTACATCGTTCGCCTTTTTTTTGGGGAATTGTGCCCAATAATGAAGGCGGCGAGGATGGATTCTCTCCATGGTGGGGACGGACTTGGGAAGGGTTTTTAGTGTGGAAAAGTAGTGCGCGGGCCAGCATTTCCAGGTACGTAGCGCGGAAGGTACCGATACTTGGCGCCTCGTGGGAATGACGATTTCCGAAGGGTTCGTGTGTGTGTTTCCGTCTCTGGTACGGATTACGGAATTAAGATACGGAATATTCACACACTTGTGCGACAGTGTCGGCCCGTTCACACAAAAGATAACGGCGCCGTTTGTGATTCACGGAGAGCTTCGATTCACTTGACATTTGTAATCCGTGAGTTGATACACGATTAGTAACGTGAAGATAGTAAACAGGGAATGCCATAGGTAACAGATTCAAGTTGGTAAGTACTGCTACTACGACGGGACACATGCAGGTTGATTTGCGTAGCGCCAATCTGGGATCTACGCTACCTACCTACCGTATTCCGTACCTCCCACCTCTCTAGTGTCGACCGTAGTGCACGAAGAGGGTAGGTAGGTAGCGTGTGTACGGCGACGAATTCGTCGACCTGGGAACTGTATCTTTCTTGAAGGAGGGTACGTAAATCGCCGATATGTATCGTGGAGGGCATGCAATGCAATTCGGTCGCTTAGGTATCTCTTGGACGGAAAGGGAGGATACCGTGAGAAGACACTCCACTACCTCATAGAGTGGGATGCACAGCATGGAAGTGCAAGTCGTAGGGGGCGCCAGTACGTACATCTCGAAAAGAGCCTCATCCAAGGGGGAGTGCGGGCTTTACTTGACGAGAGAGTCGAAAAAAGTCGGATTTGGGCATTTGATGATTGGTCGGAATGGCCTCGGTAGGGCTGATCACGACAGCTCGCACTCGCTCTCTCTCTCTCTCCGCTCTCTTCGCCAAGTGCATGGGCGGGCTGTGCACTTGTCTTGGATGTAGACTCGTGGACAAAGACATCCCGGTGTGACTGCTCAGTCCGACCCTACGACCTGCTACTCGTTCGTCCTACTCCAATATTTTGTGATGATGATGATGATGATGATTGTTTATGTTACGTGTCGGCCATTCAAGCGTTGCAGTCGAATTGGGTCATGAAGGCCCTGTTGATCCCTATTGCCCATATCCCGTACATGATCCCCCCCGTATTTCCTTCCAGTGGCATACCGAATGTGACTCGCGTGGGTCCGAAAGGGATCGAATCGAGCGATCGTGTCTGGACTGCTGGATTCTGGGCTCTCACAGCGTGACCACGCTACGACGCTACCATCTCATGTACCGAACCTGGAGAAGTGAGAGTGAGTCAACGGGCTAACCGTACAGACGCCGTACATGCTGCGCTAACCACATCCTGCGCGCAGTTGGTGTGGACGGTGGACACCACTCACCACCTTTCTTTCCTCGACCACACCACTCTCCAGAGACGAGCGGGTCTTGGTACTGCATGCGCCTCTAAATTGATTGCAGTGTTGTCATCTTGGGATGGTCAATACGGCCATATGAATGGCTTCCCTATCCAACTTGAGCCTCATTGTACGACTTTTGCCTGCAAGGGTATCGTAGTGTGAATGTCGCGGGACATGCGCGGTGAGTTGTATCGTACTCGTAAGTCTTCACTAAGTACGAGCATGTACGTTCTTACTGTTCTTAGCCTCATCATCGAATCGAATATTGGGTTGCCGTAACTACACCAACAACCGTACGGAGAATTATTGTAGGTACGTTTGTGCTAGGCAGGGTGGTAGTTGTCTTATTTGGTAGGACATGCCATTATTCCGTATTCTCGAACAGGCGCGTCGACAAACCCCCTCATACGATCAACAAACGAAGCCCGGCGTGGGTTCGGAGAGAAGATACGGAATCGGAAGTTAGAGGCGGCTTCTTCATCCAAAAAAGATCGTGAATGGAGTTTTGAGAAATGCGATGTTTCGGCGATCCAGGAATGGACGGAGTGCAAGACCCAGAACAGCTCAGGTCGATTGACGATCACATCCCTGGCAACTGTACATGGCCTGGATGTACCCATACACCCGTCGGTAGCGCCAATGCATGCACCCCCAACGCTTGCCGTCAACTCCATCCAAGGTACCTCCCGCTAGTCAATTGAGTTCACGATGCGTAGCACGCCGTATTAGTAATTCCCACCGTTGGCAGTTCAGAGATACCCAATTAGTAATTCTTTTTCTTCGCCGATCAATACCTGTAGGTCTGGACAATCAGTGTGTTTTCCGAATCTTTCACTGCCACCTCCAACTCGAAGCGAGTGGATTGCAATCTGTTGCCGTGTCTGTATTCCGTTCTGTCGATGCTCTTGCACGAAGACTGTGAATTCCTGTCTTACGGATAAGTAGCGTATAAAGTTAGTGCGTACAGGAACCGGGACCTCCCAGACCCGGCCCGGTACCTTCACGAAAAGGTACGAGTACTCGTACATCCACCCTTCCTCCACCATCTCGACCACCGCTGACTTCCTTACCTTGGGTGGTGTGCTCCGTAAGGGCGTTCTCGTAGTTCCGGAACACAAGACCGGCATGCAAGCAAGCATGTACCTCTACCTGGCGTACCTGGACGGGTTACTGTCGCAGAGAAAAAGGGCACTTGGGCGTATTATTAATCCATTTAGAGATCCGTTTAGGGCTGGCTACATTAATGCACATACAAACGTTGCCCAATTCGTATGTACCTATTCATAGCTATGCCGACTTGAAGAGAGGGAACAAAACAATCATTCAACCCATCGGTGTTCGTGTCCTCGTCGAACGAGCACAGAATGTCGAGAAAGTCGGGAACTGTTCGTCCGTAATAACGAATGCCAGTCTTCCCCCACTAAAAGGTGAGAGCTAGCGATTAGGGAAGGGCAAGAGTCTCTCCGCAGGAAAGAAGAGAGCTGGAGCACAGCAAGTTGCAGTCTACGAGTACCTAAGAAACCAGAGCAGCGAGCGAGCGACTCTCGCCGTACCGTATCCAGGTCGTGCGCTCAAAACGGCTAGCTTGAGGCGGCGCAGCTGATTGCACATCATTGCAGTCGCCCGGCTCTAATGCGACCCGCCTTCCCTCCATCTAGGACTTCTGGGCCCGCGGGCATGTTAAGGGCGTTAGTGCCCTAGGTAGCGCTCACGCCTGGCGCACCCGTCGAGAGACCCAGGGAGTACCCAGAACGTCATCTGTCTGGACCTTGGATGCGAAGCGCACCGTTGGTAAGTACCTGTACTTGCACGTCGCTGACCCACCCGCGACAGGGATCGGTCTAAGGCTGTACCAATGGTCGATGGCTGCTGCCTAAACCCCCATGGCGAGACATTTCAACGTCTGACCTGCTCAGAGCCCGCGTCTCTCTGCTGTTGCTGCTCTTTCCTCCTACTTTTCCGTCCACGTCCTGTCCTGTTCTGCCCTTTCCTCCTTTCCCTCAGCGGCTGTCATCGTCTCAAGATTCCAACGAATCCCAGGCCGTGTTCTTGGTCTTTTATTCTCTCGCCCACCCGCCAGCGTTCTAAAAAGGCCTGTTTTATTCCGTCCTTCCCCCGAGACACCCCCCAGGGCCAACACTGGCACTTACCCGAATTCATTCATCTTCTCCAGCCTTCCACGGGGAACACTTCGTCCCTCCTCATCTCCTCCTCCTCTCCTCCCCATCATCGGCATCTCTTTGTCGTAGCCCAGACCTGTCTGGCTCCACACACGTGTTCCCTTGCTGTCTTGGACATGTTTTGCAGTTGATTGATCGTGGCTATATCTGTCCCTGTCTGTCCGTCCTTGAGAGCACGAGACAAACAAGCTTGACTTAGCTCTGCTTATCTGCATCTCTCCATCTCTGCATCTCTCTTCTTTCAAGTCTCCTTCGTTCTTCCGAGGTCGAGTCATCGCAATCATCGCCCTCCCCATCCCGGCACTCCGGTCCAACCACTGAGGTCATTCATTGGCCTGCCCACTATTAAGTAAGAACAATATCGTCTTTCCTAACTGTTCCCCTCTGCTAGCGTGGGTGCGTGACGGTTGAAATAATCATTATTACGCCGCTCATTGACCAATGCCACTGCCATGACTGTGACATCTACACTCAGCCCAGGCCATCCACCCATGTGTATCCAAGGGCTCTGTGACTCACAGACCTACTGTTGAACCCTGCAGTGCATATCGCTAACCCTCTACACAGTATCCAACACATTATTATATATCATCCACTTGGTACATGAAAGCTGGTGAATCATATCTGCCCATCATGTCCTCCAATCCTCGCAGGACCGGTGCTTGGACTCGCCTGGATCCCAACGGCCGCGATGGCTTGAGACCCAGCAATCCTAGTCTTCGGAAAGGATCGACCTTTCACTCGCCTGCTACCCTCTCGGCATGTGCTTCTTTGGCACCTTCTTTTAAGATTCCTCCATTGCCTCGTCGGTCTCAAACCAACCTAGACGATGTCGTTGACGCCCATGTACGTCGCGTAGCCTTAGACATCGTTAAGATTGAAGGAAGCCTCACGGCACCTCATACCGACAGCACACTGGCCTCTCACTCCTTTCGTGACGACAGCCTTCCTATTCCTCGTGGCTTCTTGAACCATACCGTTACAGCAAACAACATGGCTATGGAAGACGAGCGGCGAATGATGCGGCCGCGCCAGCGCCGCCCTTCTCAGCATCACGAGTCGGACAGTGGTCTAGGAACATCCATCGCATCTACTGGCTACAAACGCAAGGAATCCAGTCCCTACGATATGGCTTCCACTATCACCCGGTCTTTCGGTACTTCTAACAACGAGAGCGTTCCACGTCTCAGCGAGCGTGCTATCAGTCGCATTCACGAACATACCTTGAAACCACTCCTCAATAACCCTAAGCTAAAGGACTTTCAACCCATTGTCCTTGATTGTCCCAGAAGAATCCGGGAGAACAAGATTATTTGTCTCAGGGATCTCGAGAAGACCCTGATCTTTATGGCACCGGTAAGTCAACTTGTCAAAGACGATGGCGTTTGGGGAGATACTTATCGTTCGTTGTGTTTGAAGGAGAGGGCCAAATCCGCGAAAATGTACCTCGACTTTTGCACCACATCGATCCAATGCATTCAAGCTACCGTCGAATACCTGAGCGACAGAGAACAGACTCAGCCCCACGACCGGCCCTATAGCCACGGCTATTTTATTGACCTCTTCGAACAGATCCGCCAGTACGCGGAACAGATGCACGAGTCCCGCCAGAGGCTGGCATCAGGAGAAGATCTCGGCGAGATGGACGTAGATCCGTATGTATCCGGAGTCCACTCCCTATGCTGTGCCACTATTAACCAATTCATTAGCACCGATGAGGTGAAACTCATTGGTGGCCTAGCGACACACGGCCGCCCAGCTGAGCTTGTTCGTGTGAAGAAGGACGGTACGGCCATTTCTCTGGCAACCGGTGAACCGGTTGACGATCTAGCGAGCGGAAAGGATCCGATCCGATATAAACGCTCCCTCAGCGAGCAAGAAGCTGATAAGGAGGAAATCCTGCGATCCATGGCCCGACGCAAGAAGAACGCACCTCCTGAGGAGATCATTCGAAGAAAATGCACCCACGCCGGGTGCACCAAGGAGTTCACGCGCGCTTGCGACCTCACGAAACACGAGAAAACCCATTCGCGTCCTTGGAAGTGTCCACATGCCACTTGCAAGTACCACGAGTTTGGCTGGCCAACAGAGAAGGAGATGGCTCGCCATGTGAATGACAAGCATGCGGCTTCCCCCGATATGTATGAGTGTCAGTTCAAGCCTTGCCCTTATAAGTCAAAACGGGAATCGAACTGCAAGCAGCACATGGAGAAAGCACATGGCTGGACATACATGCGATCCAAAGTCCCGAAGTCGAAGGCAAACAAGGCTGGTAGTTCTTCCAAGCCTACCCCGATGAACAACTTGCCTACGCCAAGTAGCGACCTGACTGATTCGGTCATGACACCACCTGACGAGGCTATGTTCTCAACCTTTGATAATCAAATGCTTTTCCCGAGCTACCCTAGTTCGGCAGAATTCGAGGCCCAGTTCAATCATCCCGTTGATGGCGACATGCAACTCGATTTCTCTCCGATTGAACACAGTACACCATCAACCGATGGTGGTCAGTTCAATTCATACTCGGGAACGAACCCTCACTTCACCGAGCAATTCGAAGACATTTATGGCGCGCCAGTTCAACTGTCCACGCCTCCAGTCTTCTCATACAACAAGATGATGCCCGACACATTCAGCAACCCCTTCAACCCGACCATGTGTTCGCTTGCCCCTGTACACTTCTCGCCAGCGGGACACGGCAACACGATGTTGTTTACACCTACTTCAATGGTCGACGAAGGGTTCGACGATTTCCAGTCCGTCAATAACGGCCAGCTTGGCGGCTGTGACTTTACTCTTTTCCCATCAAACAACAACAACAACATGATGGATTCGCCTGAGTTGGGCGACAAGCTGTTTGGCTCTGTTTCGCCTAGCATGACTGGCGATTATGCTCAAGCGTCGTCCCAAGACTACTTCGCTGCTGATTATAATATGGACTGCCAAGATTGGACGTCGGCAGAGTACCAGACATTCACGAACCAGCCGTCAGGGACTGCTTACTCCCCTCTTGGAGATTAGTCACATTCGACATTGCTAGCTAGCTACCTGGTCGCTACTTAGCTGTATTTACTCCTACTACTATTACTACGACGTATGGGTAGACCGACACCCTTTTTTGACGACGTTACGACAACGAATGGACGACTGAGCGGGACAGACAGACAAGACTCCGATCTTCAGATTGTTCTATCATATGAGAGATATTTCAGGAATTTGATGTTAAGATAGAAAACATCCCCTTTACTCTGTTCACAAGTGGTCATTATCGAGGGGCATTTTGGTTCGTTTCTGGACAAATCATTGGGCGTTAGTTAGTAGTCGCAAGCACAGGTTGAGCATTCTGTTGATAGGTAGCGCCAACGGGGCCAGCAAGAGATTTGCACCTATGTCAGAATATCTACCGTTGGTCGCGAGAGTATCATCCCCTTATTAATACCAACAAAAAAAAAGAAAAAAAAAGAAAGGCTTCTACCCAATTCCCTTAAGTACTTGGCATGGGGTGACTGTTTCATTGGTGATATGACTCCTCGCTACAACTCGGACAGAGGGACGCGTCATTGTGATTTATAAGTCGTCTTGTAAGGAAGTTCTGGTGAACGCGAGCCGATTCGAAATCTCAGGCGTTAGAGTTCCGGTGGATCACTCATCAGAACTGGCACATGGTAGCGGAATGCTGGCAGCTGTCAAACAAATCACGCTAGCGCACTGACCCCACCATTAGTTTTTAAGATGACATTTTTCTTCCTCTTGCTTTTTTCTTCCTGAAAATATGTTCATTCCCAACACACGGGACTCGATCGGAGTGGTTTGAAACCGCCCACGCGCCGGAACTTGCGTCGAATACGCGAGTGATGGTATCAATCTTTCGTTTAGCCACGAGAGAATCATCACACGTGTGTATATTTGTGTGCCGGTAAGCTCCTCTCTTTTCTACGTTTCCTTTCTCTCTCACAAAATCCTACCATGATGACTCCGACACGCAAGTGTCCAACCTACTATTTACTCATAGGAAGAGCCGTCTTAGACCATTCGCGGGTCTAGGGGGGGGAAACTCTCCTCCCTTTACCTCTTCGGCTGTCCCATTCGTTATTGACTGCCCTTGCGCCCGAGGCCTAGTTTCTTGCTTGCGTGTGCATCGTCACGTGCTTGCCGCTTGCGAGACGGGTAGTAGGGGGCTTGTTTTTTTGGTGGCGCGGTGTGGGCGGTGCGGATTGTGTTGTGCTTATATTAATCTGGTTTCTGATGGATTTTGAGAGTGTTTTGTTTGTTTTGTTGTTGATGGGGTGATGTGTTGGATTTTGCTGACGGTTTGAAAGATAGGTTGATCGAATACGCGTACGTGGGCTTGACGACGGAGGGATCGACGATCATACGACTACTCGTTGGGCACTTGGGACCTAGCCCAGTTGACTTTTGACCAAGTCTGATATTACGGTGCTGGAACACTCTGAAGTGCTTCTTCTCTACGCATCGGGAGACCAGGTAGGTGATTACATAGAGATTATTAGTCTTAATTGAAGTCTATGGTTCAAGCTCAAGCATACGAATGCCTCGAAGTTGATGGCAGTGTGATATCAAACATGTAATTCGCAGTAGAAGCTCCATCCCACCTGTATACGCCTCTGCAGTCTATCATTTCGTGTTCTTCATTCAGTTGTTGTTCCATTTCCCCTTGAACTGGTACTTGTCCCTCTTCGCCAAGTCTTGTGAGTCCTTGACCATGAAGCTACATACCGTCAGTATAGTCTTTTACTCTGTAAGGGAAGAGAGAATGCACATACTCGTACCAGAAAACAGTCGGCCAAATCGTCCCCAGATGCCACAAACTGTGCGCATCCAACGCCCCCCATAGCGGCGGGAAATCCAGCAACTCGAGACTCATCATGAGCATGATCCACGCGACGAGCAAACCAGGCCATATCGTCCAGCCCTGCCTCGTCTGCCTCCACCGGACATAACTGAAATACGTCCACAGCAAGTTATGCACCATGCCCACGACGACGTTCGCCGCCATATTATACTGGTAATCCCAGCTCCACAGCTTCAGATACGCCACATGCGCCACGAACAGCGCGCAGCAAAGCCCCGTCCAGAAGCGCAGCACGCTCCGCCGTCGCGGCGTCGGCAGATCGAGACGCGCCACGCGCACAAGACTGTAGTACATGCCGTACAGCACGCTCGCGCCCGCGCCGAAGTAATCGAGTTGCTCGGTGACGCGGAAGTCGCGCGTGTGGAAGATCGTGCTGAAGACCCATGATAGCATGCCGAAGTACGCGAAGAGCTCGTAGTAGCTGCGCATGGGCGAGCCCGCGGGCACGCGCTCACGCAGCTTCCAGAGGCCCGTCTGGTGCGCGAGGAAGTTGCCGATGCTGAAGATGACGGAGAAGGGCTCCTGGATGCCGAGGACGCGGACGAAGGGCCATTTGCCGTGGAACTGGGTCACGGGTTGGCCGGCGGCGATGCGCCGGGAGGTGATGATGTGTTGGCAGGTGTAGTCGCATTCTTTGGGACAGGTCCAGAAGAGGAGGCGGTGGTGGAGGGCTAGAATTGGGAGACTGAAGGTCAGCAGCGCGGCTTGGATGGTGGTGGTGCGAGCGCGACTGAGGATGTTCCATGCTCCTGAGTGTAGGCGGGATGGTGGGCAGCGGTTAGGCTGATGTTGGGAGCTTACGGATGTAGGTAGGGTCGTTGGCGGGATCGCAATTCGCACGTTCGCACACCTGTTTAAAGGGCAAAATGTCTCTCGTCAGCACCAACTTGTCTCACTTCACTTTGCATGATCGGCATCACATTCTGGCAGAGGATCATCGCGGGGTCATCACGAACCTCAACGCATTCTCGGAATTCGGGCAGTCTGTCGCCCAGAGAGGCTTCGGCGGTCCAGAACAGCAGGCAGACTGCGAGGAGACCTATGAGTAGCGGCGATGGAGAGGCCCAACGCCGCATACTCGTCTTCCACCCTATAAACATTTTGACATCGACATTGGGAGGAGAGATAAACGCGCATGGGCACGCCTGCAGCTTGTTGTAGGTATGATGCAGCTGCTTCGTAAGATGGGTATTTTGCTTAACTGCGTTTGACTGTTTACCTGCATTTTTTGTATGCCAGTAAGGAGGTGTATGTCTCGTTCAATGCAATATAATGAGTTTATTCAGTACGATATAGATATCGAGGCGGGCTGTGATTGGCTTTTCAGGGGTCAATTGCCCCTTAATCTTATCTTCGCTGACTCAGCACTCCCCCTTTTGGTGCGCTCTTTTTGTGACTCCGAAGCTGTCCGGTGCTAGCCTGCCTTCCACCTTTTCACAATCCCCTCATATCTCTGAGAAGAGTGTTCCATGTTGCGTGTCAAACTTAGCAAGGCAACTCCTCACCTTCGTGCCTGGTCAGCGACTGTCTAGCCATGACCACTAGTCTCATGGTCATCTATGAGCCGACTCCTGGGCCGCGATGCAGGCACGCTACTTCACAGCGTGCTTTCCCATCATCCAAAACCAAGAGCTCATCCATTTTTGAGGTTCAATCATGAACTTCTCAACGCCGCGGTGTATTTGAGATTCCACCATGAAGTGCGTTTCGACTTTCTGGTATCGTGGTGCAAGTGAGTGTTGAAGTATGTGATGATCTGTCAAGACGCAGCGGTTACTCACAAATGAGGCAAGTCACTGCCAGTGTCGTTGAATAATGAGTGACTAGTAAGTTGAGTTCTTCTTACAGAAGTCCAAAGTTCTTCAATTCGCTCTTATACATCAAATTGCCTGGGTCGTCTGGAATGTCACCTCACGTCACTTACCCCAAGCCGTACGTGGAGTTTCACCAAGAGAGCAAACACGAACATGAGCTCTTCGAGAGGACTATGGACGGATTCGGTGTATCGGTCTCCTCTCTGGACAGGTTTAAAACGGAACAAGTATCCCTGTGAGCATCATGAGTCTTATTCAAGAGAGTCAAGCCGATCACTCAGTCATATATCCATTGACGCGACCCAATGTTTCGGTACGCAGCTCCGTGAACAGACGTTTCTGTATCGGCAGCGAAGAAGAAACCAAAGTCCCGCCAAGGAGAAATCGAGCGCTCTAGTTTCAGGACTCGGTATTGACTGCCTGCCAAGATGGCTATTATGATGCTACCTGCCCTATTCAATAATGGAAGGCCGCAGAATGGGGCGACTCGCCTTGTCCCCCAAGTTGGAGGCAATCCCACTATGGCAGGTGGCGGTGAAAAGTTCCGAACTTGGTTATTAGTTGAGAGGGCGTTTATGTTGGGGCGCAGCGATCTACGTGAAGAGCGGGTGCAAGGCAAGATCCTCCAGGTTCCTGCAATCATTGGAGGTAAACCGAGACTGAAGCCTCTTGGCTTCAGGAAAAATTGAAGGCAGATGTTGACGATGATACGGTATAGAATCATCGGCAATGCACTGCAGGGATTCTCGGGGGCGGGAAAGCGGCTCACACCCCGAAAATCCGGAGATGTACAAATGCAGACGGTTTTGACGTGTTGAGTACACGGATCAGCTAAGAGGATGCAACGATCGGCAAAATGTTCTTTTCGGGGAAGAACTATTTTTCATGAGCAAGGGATATGTTCATAGCCGGATTGACGCGCCAGTTCACCGGCAGGCTCCTTCCGTTGTCCCCATGGGGATTTCTCCGTCTCGTGCGGAGCTTAGTGCACGGATTTTGACGGTGATCAGAGGCCGAAAACCCGTCGTGACAGTCTGGGCGCTTCGATGACGAGGATTCAATTCAACACATAAATATCCATTGGCTTCTGCTCAGTGAATTGTGTCCCAGGTGTTGGAGTTGCCATCTCGTCTCTCAAGCCCGACAGAAAATTGACGACTAGCTACCGCTCATAGCTCTCAATTGAAGATGGCACCAAGCTTCAGAAGCGTGCTGGCCAGTGCCGTCGCATTGGCTGGCTTTGCCAGTGCTCAGAATCCTGATGATACTGCTGATCGGTAAGTGAAGTTGCTCGTGTCTTTGTGTACGTGACTGTTTCCTGAGCACTTGGCTAACCTTGGTGTAGTAAGTCGATTCTCGTCTCGTCTCAAACACAGTATTAACGACGAGTGACATCTTTGGACTCCAAGATGCCATTGACTCGTAGAGCACGTATTAACTTATAGCAGAGCACCCTCCTTTGACTGTCTACAAGTGCACAACTGCAGGTGGTTGCACCACGGAGCAGAGATCCGTCGTCATTGAGTGGACTTACCGATGGATCCACACGGCCGACTTCCAAGCTTGCACCACTGCCTCCGGTGTTGACTCTACTCTCTGCCCCGACGAAGCCACCTGTGCAGAGAACTGCTTCATCCAGGGAGACACAAACTACACCGCCAATGGAGTCACAACATCGGGAGACTCTCTCACAATGTACCAGTACACCAACAACAATGGCTTGCTCTCGAGTGCCTCGCCGCGTCTGTACCTGTTGGGTGCTGACGATGACTACGAGATGCTGCAGCTTCTTGGCCAGGAGCTGACCTTCACCGTCGATTTGTCAACTTTGCCCTGCGGTGAGAATGGTGCGTTGTATCTCAGCGAGATGGATAAGTCCGGAGGTCGAAACCAGTACAATACCGGTGGTGCCAACTACGGATCTGGCTACTGTGACGCCCAATGCCCGGTTCAGACCTGGAAGAACGGAACCCTGAACTTGGATCACTCAGGCTACTGCTGCAATGAGATGGATAGTAAGTGCCCTTCCCTTGCAAGATCTTCCATCCAGCCAATCCATCAGCATTGCGGCACATGTCTCATAGAGCCATGTCGCCGCCCTTGATACTTTAGCATCAAAACACTCACGGCAAGTTGATACTGACTTTGGCGTAATAGTTCTTGAGGCCAACTCGAGAGCCAATGCCTTCACACCTCACCCGTGCACTGGCGACGACTGCGACAAGAGCGGCTGCGGCTTCAACCCCTATGCCTCGGGCTACCACGACTACTATGGCCCCGGCGGCACAGTCGACACCTCCAAGCCATTCACGGTCATCACCCAGTTCAACACCGACGACGGCACCACCACGGGCACCCTCACATCGATCACTCGCAAGTACATGCAGAACGGCCAGATGCTGCCGAGCGCCAACCCCGCCGGCGATACCATCTACGCCGATGCATGCAGCACAGGCGCCCCCTACGGTGGTTTGACGACCATGGGCGAGGCTCTTGGCCGTGGTATGGTCCTAGCCTTCTCCATCTGGAACGATGCTAGTCAGTTCCTGAACTGGCTCGACAGCGGCAATGCTGGACCGTGCAGCGCCACTGAAGGTGACCCGAACTTGATCATGCAGAACCACCCTGACACGCACGTTGTCTTCAGCAACATCAGATGGGGTGACATTGGATCTACCTTTTAAGATGGGTAGTTGATGTCAACTTGATTGATTGTATATAATATCCGGTTGACTTGCTTGACTGCTCAATGAATTGCTGAGCAGTCTTGATGTTGACTGGATTTGTCTCTGTATATAGAATAAATGCGTCTTTTTGGCCAATACTTTTGCTCAAAATGCCCAATTCACCGCGGTTTTCTCACGTCAATTCCATGGACTCACCCTCTGCGGCGGAGGAGGAGGACACGACACAGGCGGTAGCGGTTCATGCGAGCCGATGACCTTGCCCCGACTCATCTCAATGAAGTGTTTCCGAATCAACTGGATCCTCCCATTCGTATAAGCCGTATTATCCGGGTTCCCATATTGCAGCGTGAAGCCATCGTCATGATTCACCCAAGTCTACACACTCTGTCAGTCCTCTCATCAAACCCCAATAGTAAGAAGACAACTCACATCGCAATCCGGCGCATCCCTCCCAAACAAACTCCAAAACGCATCCCCACCAACCGCATCACTCCTCTCAAGGACCTCATAAAAGTCCTCAAGCGAGTCCCCGCCAGATTGTCCAACCCAGTCATACTCGCCGGCGAAATACACCTTCCCAGCCCTCTCCACAGCCTCAATACCCGCGCGCAAGCGCTCGATATTTGGCGGATAGAAATGATCAGAGAAAATATCAACTTCCCCAATATCCAAATGCGTACTATTGATCCCATACGTCCCATCAACAAACAATTTCCCCGGCGCAAGCCCCTTCACGAAGCGCGCGATCTCACGGACCCAGTGCACGGGAACATCCATATCGCCCCAGACGGGGCCCGCAAGCTCGTTTCCGCTTTCGTAGGCGAAGATAGTGGGATCTTCGGCGTACGTGAGACCGGTGTATTTATTCCTGTGCGTGAGGAGGGTGCGGATGTATTCCTTGAAGGAGGCGACGATCGTCTCGTCCGTGTAGAAGGACTGGATCAGGGGGTCCGTGCTGCTTAGATCGAGCCCGGCCCAGCGGAGGAAGGAGAATTTGCCGCCGTGGTAGTAGTCCTGTTTTTATCAGTCCATTTAGTCCTCTCCCCTGAAGTCCAAAGTGGAATGGGGAGAAGAGAAAAGGACCAACATAATTATCAACAAGCGGCACCAAAAGTCTCACCCCATACACCTCAGCTTGCCAAACCGCCCAATCCATCGCCTCAAACGCATCCTCATTCACGACGCCCCGTTCAGGCCAAAGACTAAGCGGATTCCCCGTGCTGATACCCAGCGTATGTGCCCTGATCATAGTCCCGCCGAGAGCCTGTACCATGGCCATGGCCTCTGTGACCCGTTCTTTATGTGGATAACTTGCTTTTGTGGCTGGGTCGTAGGGGACGTCTGGGGGCGGGACTACGTTCTCGTCGAGACCGAGCCAGTAGATGTTTGGGCCTGTGGCGCGCCATGGACGGTTGTTTTGGAGGAGGGAGGTGCCGTTGCGGGTTATGGGCGGGACGGCGGATATGCCCATGGTTGCGAGGGACAGGAAGAGGGTTTTGAGGGAGGCCATTGTGTTTTGCGCGGGAGATATTGAGGATGTTGTTGGGTTTGAGAGACGTGATGGGGTTGTTGGTTAGATATCTTTGGTAGAAATCTATCGAACGGAGATACGTCCTCCGTGCTCTGTATCTGGAAGCTCCTGGGCTCCATGTTTGGAGATGTGCCATGCGATTCATTTGTGCCAACACGGATTATTCTTCATCTCGATACTTGATTCCTACCACTGTCAGACCTCGGAAGGTGAGAGAATTGAGTGTCGATTCCATCCCAGAGGTCCAGTTCCGATGGAAGACCATCATACCATGAGGCCCGGTATGTTGTTGAGAAGATACTCGAGAAGAACGTCTTTCGAACTGTTTAATCCCCGTAGGCAAAAAGAAAACCGCCTTCTTATCCCATGATCCTGTGAGCAAGTTCATCGATAGACGAGAGGCGGTTCTGAGCGTTAAGACATACATATTTCCGTGTCCTCGGCGCATCGAGATATCATATTGGACTCTGGATAGAATTCACATGGAAGTTCTCTCAAGACATTGATGAGCGTTACCATCGGGACCTGATTACGTTGTCCAACATCGACAACGCAAGACAGTCGACGATGCAGAGAGTGGTAACAGCAGAACATCAAAAAACAATCCTATATCCATCGTGATCTTCAAATCACATATTTTCATCATTCAATTCAACCGCGAACAAGTAAACACCCTCATTCACTGCAGTCCTCTGTACGCACCATATAAACCCCAAAAACATCCCGTCTACCATCAACAAACAAATAAGCTAGCTAGCTCAGTGGAAGAGCGCCGGGCTCATAACCCGGAGGTCGATTGATCGAAACAATCGCTAGCTAATTTCCTTCTTTTTTTCATCTTTTTTCCCTCCCATCCCATCCCTTCCCTCGTCCTTCTCCCTTCGAATTTTTTTTTTCGAGGCCCGGACGGACTAAGTGGGTCACACTAGTGAAATTGTATTCCGTACAATTGTGTAACACGAATAAACGGCTGAAATCTTGGCATTACGGAACATGTTTTTTGTGAGTTTAGGGTCCGTCGCACTGTACGTGCGTTCCGTATTCCGTCGGTATTCCGTACGGGGGATCCGTGCACAGACGGATGGATGGTACGGACCCGACCTCAACATACGACCCGACTCGATATGACGACTTCGTGCCTACGGAGCTCGGGTGGTTACGGAACCTTCAGCGTTAGACGGGCATGTTCGGAATCGGTAAGGAGAGGGGATGTCTGGGACATTGAGACATCTGCTTGATGTCATGCACTTGCTCATCTTGGATGAGATTCAAGACACGGGAGTTGAGCAATCGACCCGCCTTTGAAGCCTCAGGCAGAAAATACCTGTAGACTCCTAAACTCCCGATATTCAAAACAGACCGGAAGACTCTAATCAAATTCCGCGCCCGCATAAAAGTCAAAAATCCAACTCACGAGTTGGGGCATGCAAGACCACGGAGAAGAACGTGGCCGGCCTTATTTCAGTTGAGTTACAGAAGTCCGTAGCACGTGAAGCGAACTCAAATATCCCAACGATTGTGCTCTGTCCGACTCAATTGGAGTTTCTGAAGAATTAATACCAGTATCACATGGGGTCGACGTTCCTTGTCTGAATAGGGGCAACCGATCACATCTGGAAAAGGAGGCAAATGACAACAAGAATACTTTGGATCATCAAAACAGGAGGCAGCAATACCTTCATTGCTAGAACACTCATGTATTCATCTTCCCAGCTTCAGGAACCGCCGACCTGGGTTCCCAGCTTTCAGTCAGGAAGAATGGGGCTATTTTCGTCACTAATTCACATAAAAGCCGTATTTTTTTTGGTGTAATCGTAAGCTCGTCAATAACCGCCGATTAAATATCTGTCTTTTTTTTTGTTCCTTTGTCCTTTCCTTTCTCATCAACTAAAAGGGGCTTAACTTTTGGTTCGTGATTTTTCTCTTTAGTTGCCACCGTATTGTCTCACAATAAGCGCAATTTTATTTGCGAGCTCGTCGGCCTCGGATCTTGTCGCCGCCTCCGCGTATACGCGGCAGGCGTTTTCAGTGCCACTAGCACGTGCGAAAGAGCGGGCATTTGTGTACTTCTTGACTTCTCTCTCAATCTCGTCCTGGCAGCCAACGGGGTGGCTGAGCTTACGCTCGGCGTCAGTCGTCTGGAAGAGGTCCTTGTTGCCGACCTCGACGCGGACAAGTCTGTTGGGGAGATCCTTGTAGGTCAGGGCCCAGTCCTTCATCGACCATGCCTTGTGAGCCAAAATAACCTCAACCATAAGCATGTCCGAAATGGCATCTCCGACAGTCTGGTTAATGAGATCGGCCAGAGCACTGAGAATGTCTAGGGCATCCTTCTGGGCAGGGGATTGGGGCTCCTTTGTCCGGATAATCTCAACGGCGGCGGGCGAGAAAAGAACGGTACCGTGGCCGTTCGCCTCGAAGTAGACACCAACGTCGAAAGAGCAGGCCGCGTGGTGGAGATGCTTTACACCAGTGGGTGTGCAGACAACGGGGAGACGCAGGTGCTGCTCAATGTACGTAGTGCTAGCACCGTTGGCATAGGCAGTCTGAATGACACCAATTCTCAACTGGTCGTCAACTCCGGCGCTCCGGGCAAGGTCTACAATGAAGGAAGCCGCGAGCGTCGCAATGCGGTCACCATCCAGCATGAAGAAGCCGGTCTCGGGATCAATCCAGTAGTAGATGAGGCGATCCGCATCACCATCAAGCGAGCACCATCGGTCGCCGGGAACTGGCTTGGGAGTAGGGGGAGCCCGTTGACGAGTCTTGACGAAATCGGCACCACAGTCGAGGTTGAGGATCTCAGGTCGGAGAACGTCGTCGTTGACAACCTTGACCTTCAAGCCCGTCTTCTCAGCGTCAAGGCGCTTGAGCAGCTCGTTCAACTTGGGTCCACCAACACCGTTGGCACAGTCTACGGTCAATCCTCCAGAGACCTTGCGACCACGCAGAGCGCGGTAAAAGGCTTCTACGAGCTTGTCGTAGTATCCAACTTCAGTGGGCTCTCCGTAGGCGCCGGGTGTACCAACGGTGTTGAGGCAGCGGGTGATGTAGTGCAGCTGAGGGGTCGTGAGAATCTTGTAGTCGACGCAGTTGGTATTTGTTGACGCAAGAGCATCGGAGAGAGCCGTGACTAGGGTAATGCCCGAAGGTCGGGTGTCTCTGCCAACAATCACCTTGCCAGGCGCGTTTAGGTCGATTCTCAAGATCTCGGCGAGCTTGAAAAAGTATTCGGCGAGCTCCTCGTGGCTCGGGGCATTAACGAGATTAGTGGCATACGCCTCCCATTCCTGTTCCAACATGTCTCCCAGGGGATCGACAATCTTGACGCCGTTATCGACGGCCGGGTTGTGGCTGGCGGTGATCATAACACCAATGGTCTGGCTGTTGAGCTTGCGGCTGCGCAGCGCGGCAAGCAAACCAACACGGAACGTAACGCCATCCAGCAGATCGGCCCGCATACGGAAACCGGCTGTGCCATACTTGTAGATTCTGCCGGGCACGATGTCGTGCTTCTTGGAAGCTTCAATAATAGTCTTTCGGTCCATGATTGCTTGTGTTGGACAATGTGATGATGAGAGAGCGAGCGTAAGGGAGGTTTGTGCTGATTATTGACGATAATGTGTTTGTTTACTACAAATAACTACCTGATCATGATGGTCAGTCGAGAGATTCCGGTAGATAGATAGATATAAATCCAGGCAGATAGATAACAATGGAGGTTTGCTGGTTTGCCTGTCCTCGCCGCTGGGATTGTTTGTAGTACCTACCTTGATTAATACTTGCCCGATATTCGTCACCGATTAGGATTTTAGTGGGACGGAGACACTTGAAGATGAAGAGAAAATAAAGATGAAGAGGAGAAGGAGGAGGAGGAGAGGTAGAACGATGGGATGGATCAGAAGCGAGAGCGGGTTAATATACGGATTACCAGGGCGGCACAAAGTGGACGGGCGGTCAAGGTTAAGGCTGACGTGGTGTCTGTCCGATAGGATTCGAACTGAGCACTGCAGTCTGAGCAGGATACTGAATAGTCTAGGTCAGGAATTGGCAATGGTAATGCCTAAAAAGGGGGTTTAAAGGGGGGAGGCAGTTTTATAGCTGTAGCAGCGCAGAAAGCAGCGCATCGCCTCGTGGCATGGCATGGACATGGACATGGACAGCATTCACTGCACGGAGAGCGCCCCACGGCCGTTTGAGGAGGGGGGGCCGAGGGGCTACTTTTAGTCAGGTGGGTAGCTCTCGTAAATCGATGTACAGGTCCCCACTTCATATAAGAGCCCAACAGGGTTTAGCTACCCACGTAGCGTACAGGGCTAGACCGGTTGGGGCCCGTAGGTAGCACTGTGACGGAATTCGCTGAGGTAGGTACGTTCTCCGTACAGGCATGTTGGTGTAACCTCCAGTAAGTACTTGCACTAGGCCAAAATACCTTCAGCGGAATAGCCCCCTGCTCTTATGCCGTTCATGGTAGGTAGGTACGCAGATCCAAGCTTGGGAAGTGACGGAATACATCATCGTATGTATCCGTACCTCCCTCTTCACACCCACTGATACCGATTTGTTTCGTATCGTGATCTCCGTGCACTCGCTCGACGAGATGAGCATCTGCACCGTAGTCCGTTGATTCGGAAGATCTACCTCCCTACCTTCGTATATAAGCCAATCCTAACGACGGCACCTATCTATTCCGTATCTCGACGGAATATTGACGGAATATTGTCTCATCCTCGTATCTTGCTGCTTGCTTGCTTGCTGTCTCTTGCTTGTCACCCGCCTCCTCCCGGCACCCACCTGAGATCTCTCGTCTCTTCCCTATTGCTCGACCTATTCCTCCTGATCTCTTCCAATGGCCGACGCAGCCAGGACATGTGCCAACCCCCTGCTTCTTGGTTGGGTGCAGGAATGGGTCGACCTAGCGCGTGAACGCAACTCGATGGGTCTGACGACCTACAAGCACGCATACGACGCACTCAAGGCCTGCCCCATCACCTTCAACCACCCCTCTCAACTGCAGCAGTTGAAGGGATTCGGGCCTAAGCTCTGCGACCGTCTGACCGAGAAGCTCAAGAAACACTGTCGGGAGAATGGACTGCCGATGCCTAAGCGGCCGAGGCAGTGGCGTATCCCGGGACTCAGCGCAGACAACGAAGACAACGAAGATCTCGAAGAGCCAGATGACGATTTTGTGAGGCCCAGGAGGGCGAGTAGGCCTTACGTGCCGACGTTCCGTTCTGGCCCGTACGCCCTCATCCTTGGCCTCGCGACGCTAGACGAGCACTCGCACGCAGGTCTAACGAAGTCTCAGTTAATAGAGATCTCGCAGCCGTACTGTGACTCATCGTTCAGGGCACCGGGCGACGCGAATCGATTCTATACGGCGTGGAATTCAATGAGGACCTTGCTGGATAAGGATCTAGTGTACGAAAGAGGGCGGCCCTTGCGGCGATATCACTTGTCGGAGCAGGGCTGGGAGGTGGCGCGGCGGTTACAACGGACTGCCGATCTCAATCCTGCCCAATTGGCAGCGTTGCAACAGCAGGAACAGCAGGAACAGCAGCAGCAACAGCGACAGCGACAGCAACAAAGACAGCAACAACGACAGCAACAACGAAGAGAGCCCGATATGACCCAGCCTCCACCCAGATCGCCATCCAGATCGCCATCTGTTGAGCTGTCAATTGAGCCGCCAGCCCTTCGCGCCGGGGCTGTAGCCAATGTTGTTGCTAATGGAAGCTCAACTGCCTTGCCATCGTTCAGGCCAATTCGAATCCCTGCAGGGGCGTTTACCGTCCATCTTCTCTTAGACAGTCGCGAAGTGCGGGCTCGAAAGGATCGTGATTATCTACAGGATGAACTCACCAAAAAGGGGGTCAAGCCAATAACACGGAGTCTCGAGATCGGGGATGCGTTGTGGGTGGCCAAGTGTCATGATCGAAACTTCCTCGCACGTACAGGCGCCGAGGGCGACGAGGTGATGTTGGATTGGGTGGTTGAAAGGAAGCGGCTAGACGACTTAATAGGGAGTATCAAGGACGGCAGATTCCACGAGCAGAAGTTTCGGCAGAGGCGGACGGGGATAAAGAACGTGGTCTATATCATCGAGGAGATAAGCTTGGACTCACAGACCATCCAGAAGCACGAAGAAGCAGTTCAGTCTGCTATTGCTTCTACTCAGGTGGTCAATGGTTATTTCGTGAAGAAGACCCAGAAGGTGGATGATACTATCCGCTACCTTGCGCGGATGACGATGCTGTTGAAGAAGCAGTACGAGGACAAACCTCTTCTCGTCATACCCACTGAGGTCCTGACCGTGCAGAATTTTCTGCCTCTGATGAAACACCTCAGAGAAGAGCAGCCTACCGTCGGGCACTATATCAGCTACCAAGCTTTTGCCTCCTTGGCTTCGAAGTCTGACACAATCACTCTCCGCGACGTTTTCCTGAAGATGCTCATGTGCACGAAGCAAGTAAGCGGTGAGAAGGCACTCGAGATCCAGAAGAAGTGGAAAACGCCGTATGACTTCGTCAAGGCATATGAGAGATGTGAAGGCGACAACGAAGACACACGGAAGAAGCGGAAGCAAGATCTGGTGTTCGACCAGACGGCGAACATGGTTGGGAGGAAAAAGATTTCGAGGCCTCTGAGCCAGAAGATTGGCGAAGTTTGGGGTGATATTTGAGAAGGCGCCCATCATGACGATTCTGCGAAACTGTTTAGAATGAGATACCCGGCGTCACGGCGTTTGACTTTGCGTGTAGACGGACTTCATAGAACTGGACGGCACGGCAGGATTAAAGCAGCTTTTGTCACATTAGGCGTAACGTCATCAGGTTTAATTGTAGAATTGCGAGTTGACAGGACACCATCTTTGTGTAGAATCGAGAGCACAACCGTTTTCCTCCTCCCTTTGCTTCTCACGATGACGGGTGTCCACCCACTGTAAAGTCGAAAGTCAGTAAAATCTCGATATCAGGCGGGAACTATGAGAGGAACGATCTCGAGCCCGGCAGAAACTCCAAAGACGTGATCCAAGCAGGAGAGAGGAAAAGGGGGAATCAAAAAGAGACAAACAACTCACTAGCCTGCGCAACCAAATCCTGCACCATCTTCTCCATCATCGGCTTCAGGAGCGCCTGTCCACCACGGGCCGCCAGATACCCCGCCATACTCTTCTCCGCATACTTCGCCAGCACATCGACCTCGACATTGACGCTCTCGCCCACCTGCTTCTTCGCGACGACCACCTTCTCCTGCGTATACGCAATCAACATGACCTCCCACCATCCTTCCTCATCATTGACCTGCGTCACCGTCAAACTGGTCCCGTCGAGCGCAATAAAGCCCTTGTGCACGACGTAGCGCATCACGTCCGCGCGCTCGGCCTCGCGCGCCTGAAACCGGAACGTCAACGCGTTCCCGTCCGGACTAATCCGTATGATCTCCGCCGTCGTGTCGACGTGGCCCTGCACGAAGTGCCCGCCCATGCGCGTGTCGGCGCGCACGGCGCGCTCGAGGTTCACGTGCGAGCCCTGGGTTAGAGCCCCCAGGTTCGTGAGACGGAGTGTCTCTGGCGCGATGCCGACTTTGAAGCTCGGCGTCGCGGCATCAGGGCCGGAGAGCGCTGTTGCGGTGAGACAGACGCCGTTTATGGCGATGCTGTCGCCGAGGAGGGCGCCCTCGAGGAGCTTGGAGGACGCCGGCAGCGAGATGGTCAGGGAGGTGCCGCCTGTTTCATCGTGGGAGTTCAACTCCGCGACGGCTGTATGAGGTTGTTAGCTGTGTGTGCATGGGATAAGCTAGGTAACTTGGGCCATGAATGGATGAAGTCGAGTGAGGGGTTGAGACACAAAGCCTCTCGAAGTGACTTACTTCCGATCTCTTCGACTAATCCGGTGAACATGGCTAAATTTCAATGGGGTAGAAATTGGAAATAAATACTATGCGTATAAGACGTTGTGGTTTTCGCGGCGACGACGAGCAAGCAACCAAGCTACTAATAAGAGGAAGGTGGTTCTCGACGGGAGGAATTGCGCTTGGATTGTCAGCAGAAAATGACGTGAAGCTTAGGCATCGCTTGGTAAGTCGAGGGTCTCTTAGCTGCTGACCCCACCGGCATCACATGTAAGGACAGTCGGGGACTCGGGGGTACTACGAGCTCTTATAAAACGCCAAGGGGGTTCAGAACTGAAATCAATTCAGTCTCTTTGTTTGTTGAGCTACTTACATGTCTTATGTGGCTGGGGAATTGAATAAAATAGACCCAAGTCTGAATTGTTGACTCTTCTACGGAATGGCAGATGTCGACTTGAGCTACGACGACCATCAAGGTGGTGTCAAAGAATTGGATATCTGCTACTACCACCAATTGAAGCCGCAATCCAGACCGGACATCTACTTGTGGTTATTACAGATGAAGCGACTCTAGTTCTTGTACAAATCGTGCGGCACAAGGAAGAGCAGCGATCAAGTCACCGGGCTACGGGCAGTATTCACACACGGGGACCGACAGCGGAATGGACACATGCGGCACGGTCTAGAAGACTCGGAACTGATAAATGGAGTTGAATCGTACGGTCTCTTGTGCGTACCATCGCAGAATTATGCATACCCCTAGTAGATACAGTACCTGAGCGTAGGTAGTAGGCAATTCTCGTGCTGGGGATTGCCCATGCACGTTTTCATTATGAGTCATTGCTCGTTGCTTTCTCATGAATTCTATATCGCTAGAATTTCAAGTGCCCTGTCCGAAGCGACTCCTGCGATAAGTTTCAGTGTATGTGATGTGTCAAGGTCATGGCACATGACCTTGACTGGTTGTAGCATTGCCCTTCCTACCTTGTAGGCATACTAACAGCTGCTTCGCTCAAGAGGCGACACTGACACAGCTGGATTGAATGATTCCCCCCTGACATCCCAAATACGCGTAGACGTCCTACCGCGATGCTCAACATCCCCAACTAACACATCTTATAACTGCACGAGCCTTGCGCTTGGCGAGTAGGCGCATCGGTTTCCAGGGCGTAGTCGATCTGGATGTCAAGATCCCGGCGGTTCTTGTCGTTGGGCTTAACTACCAAGTTGCAGGAAATGGTTTCATCTTGCTGAACGGTCAAAACATCCTTAAGGTAAAAGACGGTCTGCTTCCAGTGTGTGTATTTAGTGTGCGGGCCAGTAGAGAAGCGGATGGGCTTGTGGCACGCAGTGAAGTCGATGTCGAACCATGCGACGAGGGCGTGCACAAAGTCGTCCCGACGGCACTTCAAGCTGAAGGGAATCGAGAAAGCAAGATCGGCGGTGGTACATGTGTACAAGTCGAGTGTGATGACAGATGTCGGGTCCGTAACGGCGGCCTTAACTTCGACGGTGTCGACGAGGGGTTCGGAGAGGGCGGTCTTCTTGAGCGGCGAGTAATCGAAACCGTAGACGTTGTCCCAGACTAGATCTTATAAGTAACTGCGGGCATGGAGGATTCTTGTTGTGAGATCTCGACACTTACAACCAATCTTCTCGTCCTTGTAATCGCCGTCCTCAATACCGCACAAAAAGATAGTGGCCTTGTCAGGGAAGATCAGACCATCCTTGGCAAGGTACTTGTCTCGGGCGTAGAGAACGGTGTCGAGCATGGACTCATAGAGAAGGAAGTAGCCCATCCACTCAGAAATGATAATGTCGACCTTAGGGAAGGGAAGCTCAATCTCTTCCATCTTTCCCTGGATAAGAGTAATCTTGTCCTCCATGCCGTTGACCTTAACGATCTCCTTGGCTTTGAAAATAATGGTGGACATGTCAACACCAATGACATGCTTAGCGCCGGCCTTGACGGCGAACCTGTTCGAGAAGGGATATGTCAGGCGTCGATGCCCAAAGAAACGGCAGTGAATAGGAGTGTGAGTGCCCTACATGGAGAGGATCGCGGTACCGCAGCCAACATCGAGAACGACCTTGTCCTTAAAAAGATGCTTGTTCTGGACGATAGCATTCATGTACGATCGCGTGCGCACTTCGTCTTTCTGCAGATGGCGCCAGTGAACGTCAGTAAGGAGGAGAACAAAGGTAGTTTTAAGGCTAGCAGTCATTGCGGAAGCTGAGGGAGACGTACCAGCATTTCCTCGTGGATGCCTGAGCGTGAATGGGTGTGAGGTCAGTTGACAGTCTCCACGGCGGATACTACTAGATAAGACAGGCAGATAGATGGAGGACGGATACGAACCGTGGTGGTTGTAGCTATGAGGAGAGCAATGAGTTAGCCAAAACGAACTCGTCAAGTACCACCTGCGCTTTGTCGCCGAGTCCACGCGTGCTCTTACCTGTTGAAGTAGTGCTGCTCGGAGTGCGCCATGTCCTTGAGCTTCTGCTCGGCGACTTCGACCGCCATGTCGTCGCTGCTGGCCATGTCGGGCGATGCGGATGGATTGCTATCGATGTACCGGAGAAATAGAGGATCGAAAAACGAAGGGAAGAAATGGGTGACGGTTAACCCAGTTTCTGAAGTCGAGAAAAGGTAGGGACTTGGAGCTGGAGCGCGTGGTCAGAAAACTTGAATTTTTCTGCTTCCCTTTCTCAGGCTTGATTGAATTGGCAGGGTCCCGGTCGGGTCTCTCCTCGCATTCAGGAAATTCTATGCAAGGGTGGGGTTTTAGGCGGCAGTAACCGCTCACCGCCCACGCAGACGCCAGTGCCGCCTGAATTCCCCACCACGATAAGCCGAGCTGTTTGCTTACGTACCTACCGCACCTACCGGTAGCTACCGCCTGCACAGATAAGCTCCAGCTACCTAACGGAAACAACGAGGTACATACCTCGCACCTACCGCAGGCAGGCCTTCCGTAATCCGTATTCCGTATTCCGTACAAGACTGGCGCTTATAATCCGTATTTCTTGAGTCGTATGGAACACACATCTACGGATTTCTGGACAGAGTTTTACTGGTATAAAAAAGGCTACAAAATAATATCTGGTGTGAAGTTGTTGACAGTCCCTCCAAACAATCGTTATTATGCTTCGTCGATTCTCATTGTTCGAATTGCTCAAACGTCGATACTTGTACGACGCACCTAACCGACCTCGAGCGTTCCCTTCGGCCCGTTGCAGTCTGTGGAAATATTTAAACACACTTCTTCATCCGTACCGCCCTCGTTTGCTTTATTTTATCAACACGCTCTCCTGGGATCGATGCGAGTTCTCAGAACAAACGAAAACAGCTGCAGTGCCGTGATTTGCCGATGATGAAAAACACGGAGTCAGAGTGCGAGCCGACCTTGACTAGAGCGGCGGGAGATTGATTTCCCAATTCAATTTCTCCTGGTCTTATCGATGTCTCATCCATACTGTCGGTGCATTGGCAACGTCCAATGGTGTCAGTCTACAGTGTGGTGTGGCAGAACACTACACTATTAGCCGGTCTAAGAGTTCACGTATCAGTATGGGGTGAGGTTCTCAGTCATCAGGTCTCTACTTGATCTGATCTCGATTCCTCAGAAACGCCTATGTTCTGACCCATATTCGATCCAAAAGTGAATCAGTCGTCTCATACTTTTGGCCGTATGATTGAATAGGGGAAGCTCGCCATCACGGTCTTGACTGGTGGGCGGGTTGGGCACCTACCCGGTAGCAACCGCGCAGGTCTTCCAACCTTGGCCATCCTACCTCATGATGATGAGTCCCGTAACGTCTCTGCGCATTGGAACGCTGCAGTACTATGATAACTGCGTTATACCGTTCATCTCGCCTCTGATGTCGATGCTCCAGTCATTATCTGCTCGTCTCAGCCATCCAACCAGGGCCTGTTACTCGATATACATCTGATCAAAGCCCATAACATCCCATTCCCAGGTATCCGTGTTGAGCGAAATATTGGTCGGCTTCGTCTCTCCGCCTTTGACGACTCCTGCTTCAACGAACCCTCCACCCACGGGACGCGCCAACTTGTTCTCGCCGCCGAGCACGGTGAAGTTGGCGAGCGGTAATTCCCAAGAGTTGCGCGTGGCTACGCTCGGCGATCCGTAGAATCGCGCTTCGACGCTGTCGTGTTTCACCGACAGATGTATGTAGCCGCGATAGTATCCCTCCTGCCACTGCAGCTCCGTATTATTGCCTACGCGGTATTTTGAGTCTATCCTGGACTGGAGTATGGACGAAGTATCGCCCTTCGATGAAATGGCAGTTCCGGCGAACTCAACACCTATGGATCCATCGCCCGTTTCTGGATCGTACTCCTTTTCTTCCAGCCAGACTAGGTCGGAAACCTATGACAATCAGCGATATTCACTTGAGCAGTTCATGCTTGGTGGATCGACAAACCCAGTTGCGGTGGCTATCGCCCGACAGAAACACATTGTTGCCAATGTTGTTGTCATACAAGTGCTTGAGCGTTCTGTTACGGTTCGCAGTGTATCCCTACTCGGCGAGTTAGTCGGGATCTCCTGAGCGTTTCTCATAACAGCAAGACTTTTACAACTCACATTCCAATTATCGCCACTCAAGCCATATGACTCAAATATACGAGAGAAGATAACCTGATTACCGACAATCCTCCAAGCGGCGCCACGTTTCGAAGAATGCGACAGCTGGTGATAGAACCAGTTCTCCTGACGAGAACCCATAAGAGTTCTGGAAGCGTCGCCTCTGATCAATTCAATGTATTTGTCGTTCCAGCCTTCACCATTTCAGTCAGATCCGGCGATGGCGCCATGGTGTGCGGGAAAGTAACCTACCGAGAGAAGTGATGCTGCGATCGTAATTCCGCGTGTCGAGGACGATGAAGTCCTGCCTGTAGTAAGTACACTTGACACGTGGGGCTTCTATTTGAGCTTATGGGAGTTCATACCAATAGGTCACCCATCTGAAATGACCGCCAAACACGTAGGTTGTCATCGAGGTCAACCTGTCTATTGGATTTTATGTTAGACCTCATGACAGGTGTTGTTGGTGCGCAGAGCTGAAGACTTACCGAATAGGCATCCATTCGAAATACGCTCGCACTGCATTCATCTTGCGCTGGTCGACGCTCACGCCGTGACCCGTATTATAGAAGGAATCCTCGGTGTTGTTGAGGCCGCTGGCACCATCTCGATACCCATTATCGGATACCTCTATTCACTTGAGTTTAGTAGTGGTCACCCTGGTCGAGTACCATGCCTTTCACTCACCATGGTCATCCCACGTCGTAATCCAGGCAAAGTTCTGGGACGCAAGTTGTAGGTCGGGATCAGTTCGGTACTAAAAACAATCTCAGTTAGCCAGTATCTGATGCCGCGAGCAGCTGCACACCTACCTGGCCATGCCGAGTTCTGTAGTCATACAGGGTAAACGTTACCCTCGGCGGATCATGAGCTCGTTTCCCGCCTGTATCGCCCTCATAGATATAGTCGCCCAGATGAACCTGTTTCTTGTTAGTAACGATTATAAACCGCAGGTGATGCAGCCATACGAAAAAGTCCTGGTCATCTTTCCGAGCGGCGTTGCCATACGCGTTGAAGTATCCAGTTGCTGGATTCAATCAGCCACAATCAAACGAGTGACGAGAGTGTCGTTGGCTTACGATAGTTGCTGCAGGAGAACACCGCGAACTTCGCCTCCAACACGTGGTCGTGAGCCGCAGGGGCAGTTTTCGTTCGTCCCACCGGACTCTTCACATCCGAGTCGCATACGGTGAACTGGTAATTATATGCTGTAAATGGCTCGAGTCCAGTGGCCTCGACCTATACACCCCCTCACATCAGCTTCACTTGCATCTCAATCATAATAAGCACGATCATTTACCTTGACCGTATAGTCGATATCACTCGTCGTATACGCCCTCCCGCTCGCGACGACAGCAGATCGATTCAACGGATACACTTCCCATTGTACGCATATCGGATTCGCATCGGCTTCTATATACGTCTGCGTATCGTGACTATACAGAGGCACGTTGCCTTCAACAGTCGCATTGCTAGCATCTGAGGCCAGCGAGGGCGCGACTCTCGTCCAGAGGATGATGGAGTCGGCATACGGGTCACCTGATGCCACGCCATGCGTGAAGCTGAGGTCCTCGGACGCGCGCGGAACATTCCCACGCTTGAGACTTCGTCTTGCGACTTTAGGGACATCGATACCGAGAGTCGGATGTCTGCGTGACGGGCTGGCATAGTTGAGGTTCCCGTCAAAGAACCCCGTTACCGCCGTGGCCTGGAGTAGAGCCGCGGTGGCAACTGTGAGAATGGCTGACGCTTTCTGGAACATTGCGAAGTTTGTGCGGCCAATATTCGATGTTTGAAATTATCGTGGAGTAAGCGTTGTGATGATAATTTTACCTCGTCCGATGCAGGTTGAAGCGGGCAGCCCCCTTAAATACCTACCAAGCAGGACAGAAGCTTTGAGCTTGCGTGTGTCCACGCCACGCGGCATGAAGCAACTCAAATCCATCATATACAAATCCAACCCCCCATGCGCCTCCGATCTTGAAGGGTAGGCTCCATGTCTACTACCTACCTAATCCTCGATCCCGCTGTGGCTTTTAATTGAACTCGGAGTGGCCACTGAGAGGGCAACGCAGCTTCGTCGCTTCTCATCCTGTTTTCGAGAAAACCTCAAAAGTAGGTACGCATGTGAACGTGGTTTCACACGCAATGCAACACTCCTTTTCATGCTTTTCTCTCATTCACGCGAAGGTGAGGAACGTGAGAGATGTTGTGGTTGTGATTGGCCCGGAAACCGCACGAATTGGACGTCTCGATTCATACATACACCACATTGCGCGAACCGTGGATGGCAGCTTCACAATATAATGCACTCTGATACCGATTTATACTTACGATATAGTGTCAATTTTACAACGACTAAACTCGTGACTTCGGTGGTGATGGCAAGTAGGTGAGAAGCTGATTGAAAAGGGGGCGACTTCAGGAAGGCCCGGCTCGATTCGATCTGTCAAAGAGTTGACGGCCCGTCGAATGGCCCAACGCCAGCATCCATCTCATATAGATAGGTAGGTATACCATTCTTCATCGCATTCAATTCTTTCGTACAATAAATACAACTATCTTGATTGAGATCAATCCCAAACAGATTCAGATGTAGTGAAAAAGTGTGACCTCAAGTAATTGTTTGGCGGTAGATATGCGTCGTACTCTCTGGCTTGAGAGATGATCGTTAATGGTTACAGACCGTAACAGACCTTGCCGGGCCGGCCACTTTGCAATTACACCCGGAAGGTTTCTCAAAAGGTTCTGTCTTGTCTCGAGTTGTAATAGATACATGTACAGTAGAATGGCAAAACGTGGTGAATCTCGTCTCACTTATCTGCGTCTTGAAGCAAGACATGGATTGAGCGACCGACCTGCCGTAAAGTACGTAAAAATGAGCGATTTGCGATCTGAGCAGCACCCTTTTGGCTACGAGAGGTCGTACCCACTTTTACATCATCGCAGCAACTGCAGGCAATTGCAGCGCATGATCTCCTCTCCGTTTTCTCTCCCTTTCCCTCGAAATTACTTAAGAACAAGAAGAAGAAAAAAAGAAGAAAAAAGGAGAATTACAAATAGCGAAACGGATAGATAGCAACACCCGTTAAGCCACTAGATGAATTGCAATAAGTGAAAGTTTCACAGGATTAGGTAATGCGATAGCCCGTAATCCGTCGTAGCACCGATTGCCGATTCCAGCTCACGATTAGCGTCACGGAGTTGCTTGATTTGCCCCGCCATACAAGTCGAGACCCCACCAAGCCCGTCTCGCAGTTTTTTCCCTGATCGTGACTCAATTAAACGTCGATATAGGGACTGCACTCTTCTCGTAAAACTGCTTTTTGTCCTGCTCCAATACCAAGAGCGTTCCGTATTTGGGGACCATCCTGAGTGTAAAAGTCTTTCATATCTAACAGGTTCGTGATATCGACAGATCTTCTCCAGCCAAAACATTGCGGCGATCAAGACTTTTTCTTCCATGCATATCAAAGTCCCGTTTCTCACCAAGTAGTAGTCGCTTTTTCTTCGACATGGCCGGCACAGATGTAGAGGCTGCCGCGGCGCCTCACAGCACCTTTGATGTAAGTCATTGCATGTCAAGATGGGCCCTCCGCAGCTTGACGGGTCGACGCATCACATACACTGACGCTAAATGCCCCTGCATAGACCATCTTGGTGCTAGATTTTGGCAGTCAAACCAGTCATCTCATTCTCCGACGTCTGCGCTCTCTCAATGTCTATGCTGAGATGCTGCCATGCACCACCAAGCTGGCTGACCTCGACTGGACCCCTGTTGGTATCGTGCTGAGTGGAGGTTTGTTATCATCTCGCCTTCACACGTTGTAGACTCTGGCGTTCTAACCTCCTTAAAAGGCCCATCCTCCGTATACGACGACGGAGCTCCTCGTAAGGTCTTGTAATTTCTGTGATTTCACAGAAGACATTGCTAAGTCAACCTAGGCGTCGATCCCGCCATCTTCGACTTGGGTGTTCCCATTCTGTGCGTTATTCCCTATGTTCTCCTGTACAGAGCCATCTTACTCATCTGGCTTACAGCGGAATATGTTACGGTTGCCAGCTCCTGGCCTACCTCATCAACGACAAGAACGTTGCTCGCGGCGAGGCTCGTGAGTATGGAGAGACAGATATGACTATCCACAAGGTTGGCGACGCCAACGGTGCCGACCGCCTCTTTGAGGGCTTCGACGACACTCTCCATGGTAAGCTGGGCTTTTCTGCTTGAGAAGCGCTATTACTCGTATGACCCCTGAGTAAAACTCGCTCTAACGATGCGACAGTCTTCATGAGCCACTTCGACAAGCTCGTCCACTTGCCCGAGGGTTTCGTCACCATTGCCAGCACCAAGAACACAGCCTACGCCGGCATTGCTCACCAGTCAAAGCCTATCTTTGGTTTGTCTTCCAAATCTTCACCGACCATTTAAACTGTCGGCTCACTTATAACTCTCCCAGGAATTCAGCTTCATCCTGAGATTTCTCACACCCGCCGGGGTACCGACATTCTTTCTAACTTCGCTATCAAGATCTGCGGAGCCCGCCCTAACTGGGAAATGGGTAACTTCACTGAGAAGGAGATTATCAGAATCCGCAAGCTTGTTGGTGACAAGGCCCAAGTCGTAAGTCGAAGTTTTCGCAGTCGCCCCTATTTCATGGTCCACTTGCTAATCACTGACGCACAGATTGGTGCCGTCTCTGGTGGTGTCGACAGCACAGTCGCTGCTCGTCTGATGAAGGAGGCTATCGGTATGTCTCTTCATGCTTATACAAATTTATTAGTGCTTTAGGTAGGACTGACATATTTCTAGGTGACCGTTTCCACGCTATTCTCGTGGACACTGGTAAGTGGTCTGCCATCTAGCCCCTATCAAAGGCCGCCACTAAACTATTCTCTTCAGGATTGATGCGCCTCAACGAATGCCAGCAGGTCAAGGAGACCCTCCAGGAGCACCTGGGTATCAACCTGACCATCGTCGACGGATCAGAGCTGTTCTTCAGCCGCCTTGCTGGCGTCACAGAGCCTGAGGCCAAGCGCAAGATTATCGGAGAGACCTGTCAGTTCACCTTACCAAGGCTTGAAAACTAATAATACTAACTTCAACAGTCATCGACCTTTTCGAGAAGGAGGCCATCCGCATTGAACACGAAGCCAGAGAAACTCCCCACGCTGGCAAAGTCGAGTGGTTCTTGCAGGGAACTCTCTACGCCGATTTGATCGAGTCCCTGAGCTTCAAGGGTCCTTCGGCCACTATCAAGTGTACGTGCAGACCGCGTTTTTGGTCGCGCATCAGACTGGAGCCACGCTTGGTAGATGTGGACTGAGATTGGACTGACATTTCTCACAGCTCACCACAACGTCGGTGGTCTTCCCGCCAGAATGTAAGTTTCTCTCCTATATTCATGAGTAACTGACGACTAACTCGAGACTAGGATGAACGGCGTAAGTGCCATTGAGCAAACACCCCTCTAACCTGATAACTGACAACAAAAACAGGAAGCCCAGCTCAAGCTGATTGAGCCTCTCCGCGAGGTACATAAACATCACCACATCAACTACTTACGACCATACTAACGATACATTCCCAGCTCTTCAAGGACGAAGTCCGTGCCTTCGGTCGCCAGCTCAACATCCACGAAGACCTCATCATGCGCCACCCCTTCCCCGGCCCGGGCATTGCCATCAGAATCCTGGGCGAGGTCACCCGCGAGCACGTCGAGATCGTCAGAAAAGCCGACAACATCTTCATTTCCATGATCAAGGAAGCCGGACTCTACGACCAGGTTCGTCCTCTCACTAATCCCATGCTCATATATCCACTAATACAGTGCGATAGATGTCTCAAGCCTACGCTGCTCTCGACACCAACAGAGGTCTGTTATGTCCCCCTTTTCCCAGTGAAGTGGTTAGCTGACTTTATTTCGTGTCCCAGCCGTCGGTGTCATGGGTGACAGCCGCGTCTACGGCATGATCATCATCCTGCGCGCCATCACCTCCGTGGACTTCATGTCCGCCGAGCCCTTCGAGTTCCCCTTCCAGCTCCTCAAGAACATCTGCCGTCGCATCGTCAACGAAGTCGACGGCATCACCCGCGTTGTTTACGACTGCACTTCGAAACCCCCCGGTACGTTCCCATCATTCTTCCTTAAAGTATGTGAATCTGACTGACGATGAAACAGGAACCATCGAGTTGGAATAAGGGTATCGGACCATCTCAATGATTTGTATGAAGTACTTTTGATAGAAAATTATTTTAGAGGATGGATCGGCATTTGAATCTACGTAGATAGAATGGGTCTGAGCTATTCCGCATAGCATCGATATCCTCGCCCACCGAAAAAAATACCAACCAAACAAAGCAGATGATTTAGCGATGTATCATTCTCCCATTGTCCCCAGACCATGGTGAAAACTTCATATCATGACGACGTGCGCTCAATAACCCAAACGACAATGTAACTCATCAGCGGGGATAAGATGGGTATCTCAATTTCCAGGTCAACTTCCAATAAGTAGATATTTTCTCCCCCTACGTATACAGAAAAAAAAAGAACCTCAACTCCCTCCCACGGAATCCTAACACCATCTCTCATGCGGCTCCCTCCACTGCACCCCCAACAACTCAAAGATCTTCCTCTCATCCTTCCCCTCCCGGACCCCGGCCCCCGCCAACTCCTTATGATTCAGCTTCATATTCTTCGTCTGCGCCAGGAGCCGCATACTGCGATTAAACATATCGTTTCCCGTGAAATAGATCAACGCCGCGCCAATCTCCGAGTGCGGCACGATCAGGAAATCGATGCGTCGCCACGTCGGCCTGTAGGCCTTCTTATCCGGGCCCGGGAATCGCGCCGCGGGCAGCACGCAGCAGCCCTGCCACTTGTTCCCGTCCTCGGCCCTGTGCGACGCAAGCACGGCCGTCAGGAAGCCCTGCGCCGTCAGCGTCTCGGTGAGCTGGTCCAGGAAAGGCGTGAGCTCCTGCACGGAGGAGGTCCCGGGCTTGGTCACGAGCAGATCGACGTCGCTGCTGCTCTCGCCGCCGCGGCGATAGCTGCCCGCGATGATGAACTCGACCGCTGGATCGATGGCCGCGCCCGCCTCCCTGACGCATTCGCCCAACGCCTCGACCTCGGCGCGCGGAATGCGCGTGAGCAGGTCGTCGTAATGCTCCAGGCCAATCTTCTGGTTCGTGGTGAGCTTGACGTTCGCGCGGATGTCGTCCAGGGTGCGATAGCCTTGCTGCACCCACTTCTTGGCCGTCATCACGCCGACGCCGTACATTTTACCGAATAACCTCAATGCCTGCGAAGACGGCTGCGCGCGAAGTTCTTCTAGTTTCTTGAACCGACCCGTGGTGGCGATCTCTTCGATGTGAGTGGCTAGGCTGCTTCCGATATTGGGGAGCGCTGCGGCTTCTTTGGCCGTTTTTATCTTCTGGGGCTGGACCTTGAGCGTAGTGATGGCTTTTCGGTAGGTCTGGGCGCGCCAGACCTCGTTCCAGAAGGTATACTCCTCCGCCATCTCTTCGAGAAGCTTGATCGTATCTGCATTCGGGCCGCCGGCTGTAGTGCCTTTTGTGCCTCCTGTCATGCAGACGAATTTTTCCTCGTCAGAGCTGATCTTGCCAGTCTTGGCTTTGCTTTTCGAGGCCCGTTTTCGCTTCTTTTCTGGTGAACCTTCGTTTTCTGACACCGGTTTATCCGAGCCGCTCTCATCGAGGTACTTGTGTTTTTCCGGATCCTCCAGAACTACATCGATGCACGCATTCAGTTCATCTGTGAATGCGTGGGGCTGGGAGCTGTTGCGCGGTTCAGGGCTTGCATTCAAGGGCGCGCCTCCAGTGGGTTCGGTTGCTATCTCTGAGGATTCAGCTCCTTGAGGCTGTGAATTTGGCACTGACACATTACTTTCCTGGGTGGACTCCAGTATATCATCTTCTGCTGGTAGGGTGTCTCGTTTTGATTTAATCTGCAACGACGCATTTGAGTCTTGGATTGACGGCTGTGGTGGAATAGCTTCTGCCGTCGACTCTGGACCTCCTGGAATTCCATATCGATGCTTCTCCACTGTAGGTTTCGGGTCGAATATGACCCCCCTGAGTATGCAGTCGATAGGATAGTTTTCATTGACGAGTACGACGGAAGATGAGACTTGGCTACTGTCCAAAAGCGGCTTGATATCAGCATACGACAGGGCCTTGTCGACGATGACATGAGTTGCCTCGGCAGAGTTCCGCGTCCATGTAGCTCCATACTCTTGCGCCTTTGCGATCTTGCTTTTCCGTGCAGGGTTGATATCATCATTGGGTATATAAAAGAATTTCAACCCCTTGAATAGCTGCTGAGAGTCCGGTTTATTTTGAGGCGGCTCGGATCGTTTCCTTTTGGTCACAGAGACAGATGGTGATGGAGCGTCACCCGACGGTGACTTGGGCACTCGCCCTCGCTTCTTCTTCACCTGTTTCTCGGTGTCCGGGATAACAGTATTGCCAAGACCTACTGAGGACGTGAATGTCCGAGCATTGCCGCAATTGGGGGTAGCAGCGATTGTGACTGGTCCGTTATGCACAGGGCTTGAGCGTGGATCCGATACCGTCCTCCGGAGACTCGAGGCCGGCCGCTTCTGACTGGAAGACAGCGCCTGCGAGGGTTGGACGGCAGATGGAAAGAAGGCCCTGGACTGTTGTCTGAGAGCCTGCTCACGCGGGCCCAGGGCATCTTCTGCTTCATCGCAGTTGGCGCATGCACGTAACCTCTCGAAGAAGGCTTGCTTGTCTTTCAACGATTTGCTCATATTTCGCAAGATCATAGAATGTCCAAGCTGCTTCTGGACGGTTAAGAGACGCATGTTTTTATGTGGTGTCTTACATCTGTTGTCTGTTAGTCTCGCTATGAGGGATCACCAGAAAGTACGGAAACTGACCTGACCGTGTTGTGAGTTGTGGAGGAGAAACTGAATCAGAAGCTGGACGGGTTTCAAAAGCGACCTGGATGATCGATTATTATTAGACGTACCTACCGGATTCATCAAGTCGTCAGCTGGCAGCAGGCGCCAGCATGGCAATTTCGGTACCTCAGGTAAAGTACGGTTTACGGAGCACCAATTACACGCATCAATCAATAGTGGCAAAGCGAGCCTCAAAGGTGTTGCCAGCTGGCGAACGACGTCAAGACAGTAACAGTATGTACTGTGTTCGTCCAGTACGAAGAGTAACGGAATTCATCCATTGAAAAGCCTCCCTCTCGTTTTCTTGGAAGAACAAGAATGATATCGTTAACTCACTACCTAGTCCTGATTATTATACACTCAAGACCTTGATTCCGCATAAGTCGTTAATGAAGTCGTTAATCGGTGTAAGCCCTCGGTGCATCCCGATAGACACACACTGCCCCTTTTTGAATCCAACTTTTTTATCTCCAATGGATATAAATCCCGCCCATAAACGAGAAGCAGTCTAAGAGTGTAGAATCCATAGCCATGCCGAGATTCATGACATGAACTAGCATAACCCGTGTGTCTCCGGGTACGATGTTATGCTGCTAATACTTCTCCCAGGTTTCCGTATCGTACATCTATTCATGACCGCGTAAGGGACAACAAGCCCCCCAACTAGTGGATGTGAGGAATGCGGATCGGCTGCGTCACAAAATTCCTGGAGTCAAGCAAGGGAATGTTGTTGTTCTTTTCCCGATCCAGAGTCAGAGCGCCTTCAACTGAGAATTGACTGACATCATCATTGAGCACTTCCCTTGTTAGTTCAACGTAGTCGTATGCGAATTCGCCGATCTCTGCGTCGTCAATGCCCAGGATCTCTGCTTCCTCGGTCGCGCGGATGCTGAGACCGGGGATGAGGTTGATGATGAAAAGGATAATGCATGTGCCAGTGAAAGAGTAAACACCACCTGCAATCGAACCAGCCAATTGATATCCCAGCTGTATCCAGTGATGGTTTATCCAGCCGCCCAGGATGACCTGTGAACCATCTAGGTGAGCAATGTAGTCAGCGGCGAAGAAACCCGTGAATGTATTTCCCACTAGACCGCCGACGGCATGAACAGCGAAGATATCGAGGGAGTCATCGATTCGCAGTGCGAACTTGAGTTTGGTCGCGTAGTTGGCCAAGCTAGCCCCAAAGACACCGAAGAGCATTGCAGCCCAAGCCGGGACGAAGCCTGGTGAAATCAGTCAGCTACCAGGGGCCTGTCTGTTTGAGTCAATGTGATCCTACCTGAGCCTGGCGTGATAGCCACAAGGCCAGCAATGACACCTGAGCAGAAGCCGACTGTGGACCACTTGCCCTCCAGACGGTAGTCGAGAACACACCAAGTAATGCCACCAACGCCAGCGGCGAGATTGGTCACTACTGCAGCCATAACAGCCCTCAGATTGGCTGAGAGAGCACTCCCAGCATTGAAACCAAACCAACCAACCCATAGAAACACGGTTCCGATGACGATATGCGTAACGTTGTGTGGACGGTAGTTTAGTTCTTGGGTCCTGTGACCTCGTCGTTTTCCGAGCATCATGGAGTCTAGCAGAATATAACAATCAGCATATTTATCAGTGCATGGTTGTTGCAGGATAGGCTGGCAAACTAGGGTTGAAAGGATCAAATGTGATTTCGACCGATCCAAGTCGTGCCAGTACCGATAAGAAAGAGGAGTTTACCCACATGCAAGGGCCGCTGTTCCGGAGGTGATGTGGACCGGTGTGCCTCCAGCAAAGTCGAGACCGCCCATTTTGTTTACCCATCCGGCCGGATTCCAAGTCCAACATGCGATAGGGTCGTAGATAATGGTAGACCATATCAACATAAAAACGATGCAGGGGAGCATTCGTCCTCTTTCAGCAACGGCACCTGTCGCGAGGGCTACCGTGATGGCCGCGAACATGCCCTGATATACAGCAAACAAAAGATCCGGTATCCTCGGAGAGCCCACGGAAGGTCGGGCAAGCACGTTCTTGAAGCCAACATTCTCTAGATTTCCAATGAATGAACTGGCGTGATGTGAGAAGGTCAACGAATAACCCCAGAAGAACCACTGAAAAGTAGTAACCGCCGTAGCCATGACTGAGAGCCAAATCAGTGACAAAGCAGACTTGCGTCGAGCGAGACCCGAGTAGAAGAAGCTGCAAATGGATCAATTAGTGAGGCCGTGTGAGAAGATGACTCATGATGGGCGAGCTCCTCACCCAACACCGGGGATCATCAGCAGCACTAGAGCTGTCGCCGTGATCATCCATGCTATATCTCCGCTCTGGCCATGAAAGTCAACAATCAGCCAGCCGGAATTGTTCAGCGTTGAAGGCCCAAATACCTCGTAGAATATGTTGAGGTTTTCCCCCATCGAGTCGCCCCCCGTCGCAATAGTGCCATTATAAGGGAACTTGGGAACATTGTTCGTGGCATCGCGGTTGACGCCGGTCAACATGGCTGGTCAGGCGGCAAGGTCACAGATAACTTCAATATTTGCCAATAATAACGTGCAGTTGGGAGATACAGCAACAATTCGGGTCCCTCCAGAAATAAATGAGTGTAGGTAGTGAATGAAGGGATATCAGCGAGGGGGGGGGGGCAAAGGCAGACAGAAGGAAGAGACAGGGAGTACGAGTAGAGGAGAACATATGAAGGCACGCACTGCTAAACATAGATGGTCGGGTCTCACAACTTATAAGGACATGTGGTTGAGGCGTGATGTAGCGCCGAGAAAAGCAACCAAGTCTTGTCCAGGTGCATGCGCGACGCCGCCCGCTCCAAGAAATGTGAATCGGGGGCGTCCTGTCCATGTCAAGCGGCAGAACCATTGTCTTGTCAGGGCCTGCGATAAGGAGGAATGCTGCACAGATTATGTATCCTCGATAGGGAGGAGATTCCTCGCCCACGCAGGATAGAAGTGAGACGACTGACTTCGCTCATGGCGAAGGAGGCGACCAATCGAGACGCGCCCTCCAGGCATTTGCACTCTTGCGTGCCCATTTTTCGAGTTGCTGTTGAGCAAGTCTCCCAGCAGACCTGGCGGGTCCACGCGCAAGGGCGTGAGTATTGAATTGAAAGGGACGAATAAGATGGCGATGAGAATACGGATAAGGAAGCTGAGGCTGAACACAGACGGAGTACGTCCTCCAAGCAGGAATGGGCTCACATTGCCCATGAATGCACGGGGAAAACATCCCAAGGAGGGGTTGTAGCTTGTAAAATTCCGTAACCCGTGGAATTATCCGTATTCTGTCGAGATGGCCAATACCTAATGTACTACCTGTGATGCTGTGCACACAGTCCATAGTACACCTGGAAATTGAAATCAGCACGGAATAATCAAAAGACGAGACCTGCTTGCAAGATCTTGCCGGAGTCCGAAGATGGGCGCGGGTAGGTAGGATGTACTCGTACTCGTAACAGAAGAAGTCCTGTTCCGTCGCGGTGGACTAGCAAGCTTGGCCACTGTATTTGGGCACTGTACGGAATAGGGCTGGTACCTGCTTTTACCGTACACCCACTGACCAATCCCTGCGCAGACGGGCCCCTGCCGTGCTGCATTCCGTACTTTACTGTACAAAACATTCCGTGCCCGTAACGCGTCTACCTAGCACGTGGCTTTACGAGCAGCTCATGGCAGGTACGTTAGGCACACTGTATTTTCCCTGTTCATCAGCGGTATCTGCACCCTCCTACCTGCTACGACTTTCAGTTTTTGGGCTTAGTTTTTCGTCCCTCGTACATCTCGCATAACCTTCACACTGTACCTACTACCGATCCTCTACCTGAATACCGTACCTACATAGGTACCTGTCTCTAATGGTACTGTGAGAGCTGCGAGGTAAGTACCTCGGTACATAGGTAGTACGGACAGATGTTGCTGGGGCGACGTAAACTCCGAAGCCATGGGAAAACAAAGCTGGGCAGTCTTTGCGATAGGTATTTCCACTTCTATCATCACTAGGGCCTGATCTTTTTCTTCATCTTCTACTATTAGTCTGCACTTTACTGCGCTCTGTGTGGCGGTTATTCTGGCACGACCAGGCAGCATGCAGCACATACATAACTTGATTCATCGTCCCGTTCTTGCTGCAACCAGATCTGCGCCGATCGATCCATGTAAGTAGCACTTACATGTGTGTATGTAGTATGTATACATAAATACATGTCCATCTTGTCGAGACCCAGACAAGTCCTTTCGAGGTTCATAACTTCGGCAGATATCTCGTACATATGCAGTGCTACACACGTGCATGTGGTATGTATGTCGCATCAACTGCCGACGGGATCACTCCTATTACAACATGACAAGTGCAAAAATTGCAGCATACATTGTATAAGTCGTGGATAGACCGATAGTATTTACTCCCAGTCGCCCAATCATGACCCCCTTGACCAGTCCTTGTCGCTGATAGGAGAAAACAATGGCTGGTTCACGATGAGCTGTGGGATAGGAAGCATCTTCGCGCCAATCCCGTCCCTCTCCTTGATGAGAACACGTTGATAATTATCATATCTCGGCCAGCGTTCGACGGTCCACCGGTAGTTGGGCTGTCCAGACTACTACGAGCAGTACTGCGTATGAGTTATACCTCGTACATGAACCACCTGGCCGACGAATGTGGCGCTGGCGCAGAGTGTCTTTTGTGATTCTCCCCGTGGCTTGTGGCCAGGGAGACGAGCAGCATGTCGGCCGTGACCTGTTTGAGAAAGTCATGACGAGGGGGCCTTCAACGATCAGAAGTTCTGCTAATCATAGCTAACGCTGTCTCGAATGCCACTGGTGCTCTGATGCACAAATAGAATATCCTCGTTCGAACAGTTTCACGTGGTTCGGTCTCAGCATCTCAACGGCTTGGGTATTCGTCGACTTCGTAGGCTTTGCTGAGATGGTTTTGAATCGGGCCGCCTGTACCGATGCGAGCTTGGAGCTCTCGATGTGGTCATCAGAGGATTATCGAGGGCGGGTTCAGCCGATGTCCAGGTGCCTATGGTGGCCCGTTACTCGTCCACTGGTAACTTTTGACAACGCGAGGTATTCCTTGACATGCGAGTCAAGACCAGAGCATTGTATTCATGTCGTGGCCAAGATCTTCGAAGGAGATATGAGGCGCTCCGAACTTGCTCCAGTCTGTGCGGGAGACGCACTCAGCGATGCAAGACTCGATGTGCTTCAGTGCCCAAAGTCCCCCAAGACGTAAGACCACCAATCGCTGCCGTTGAGAGAAATGCGCAATGGCTCAATTGGCTTATTTTGGATCTTTCTAGATCAGAACCAGCCCACTTGGGAAGGCCGTTGGCGGTGTCGAGGAAGGGTGCAAAGAGGAACACGGAAGTCATGCGGCGTGTCGATGTAAGCGGTCGCTTAGAGTCGCGTCGACGCTCAGCGTGTGGTTCCAAGGTCGAGCGCCTCCGTTGGTTTCATTCACTGCATACTATCTGTTGCTGTCCTTGCTTATTGTGGTGGAGGGTGTCGGTCTCGGTGTTGATGGGGGGTTGCTTCGGCCTTTGCCGGCATTATGCCTAGGTTCTATGTCGTTGCACGTCAGCAAGAAACAGCGAGAAAGGGAGAGGTTCCTAGTCCCTTTAGATGCCTTAGCTAGGGTTCTATTCCAGTTTCGTTATGTTCTGAGCATTGATGAAATCTTGTGAACGTGTGATCGCCACAAGGCATAACTTCACTTCGGACTCTGGTTATTATTCAGGACTGCCCCATGGTATTCATAGAGGTTTCGGATCTTGAACATGACATATTATGTTGGCTCGACTGGCTAACATGTTCCGCAGAGCGCTGAACACATGCTGTGAGGTGAATTCTGAGGGACGTATCTGTTGGTTCGACTACCTGACCTGTCCCGTAGAACTGAAGGCATACTGTCAGGTGAATTAGGTACCTGATGTACTTAGATACCTTAGGTACCTACCTAAACATAATAGGACGATATCAGGGTATGTGATGTTTGGTGCAGGTACGGTGTAAGTGGAAACCTGGTGGGTGCCTCGGAGCTTCCCCAGAACGGAGTAGACCCTTAGTTACGAACCGGTAGCAAACCGGAAGGAGCCTTCAGTATGAAAGGAGCGGCCTGACAGCAACACTGCCAACAACGCTAAGCCCTGAAACGATGCCAATTGCCAACTGACAGTGCCACTTCTCAATTCTACCTACCTACTTCGTTAAGGCTTAACCGCTGTTACATTTCTTCCTCCTTCCCTCTCTCCCCCCAAACCTCTCCACGTTAACCTTCTCGGTAGTACGCACCCCGCTATCCCTCACAATGTCGTCCTTCAAGTCAGCCGCAGCACCACAAGGTGCTCAGAACCGTACGTGTATACAGTCTCCGATCCACTGCGCTGCATATGCAGTGACGTTTTCTGACGAATTTTGACAGTTCGCGGTGGCATCAAACAGGAAGCCACAGCCGCAAAGGCGCTCCTCCGCCAGCGTCTCGACGAGGTCGACAAAGGTAAGCTAGATGCTTTAGTATCCGTGATGAAACTGTAGCCCAAGTCGTCGCTTTAACGATCGAGAACCAGCTAACGTTAATTGTAACTCTAGTCGATCTTCTCGTCAAGATAACGAACGATGCGGCCAAGAGGGCATTAAATGCCCACAGGAGAGCCATGGGACTTGGCCCCACAAAGAACCTAATTGCAGCACCTCGTAGTGTATGCGACGATACCGACGCCGAATCTACCAGGGAATGCGATCCCTCAATTACCGAGTACTTTGAGTCACACTTTAATTGGACGCCTAATGTCGAAGGCACGCCGATGGACGAAGTGGCTGAAAATACAGAGGGCAGCCAGCTCGTCGCCGAGGCCCCAATGCAAGGCCTTATCAGCACTCCATTCTCAACGGAGAATCATATCCCGATCGCAAACACCGGCATGTATGCCGGCCCTTACGAGGTCGTTTATACGGAGCCAATTGCCAGCATGTATGCAGGCCCCAACGGGGTCATTTACACGCAGCCCATTACCAGCATGTATGCCGGCCCCAACGGGGTCGTTTACATGCAGGAACTTCATGTCGGCCTGCCGGCACAAGCGATGGCCCCTGAATACATTCACCCTGATCCGCCCATGGGTGATGGAAACTACCACGGCGTCATGCCCGGTGGATAGCACCCACCGGCGCATGGACCGTGGTAAGGTACATTGAGACCGTAAGGTCTGGGAATCCAGGCAGGAGTTTAATCTCCCCGAGGTCTTACGGTAGCCTCCGGCACTACTAAAGCCTTCTGCTAGGTATTGATCATTTGTCTAGTTAGCCACAACCGCACTTGTATCAATGAACCTGGTTAAAAACTACCAGCAGAAAGACTCGTAGGAGACGTACGAATGCAGGTGCCATGATATGATAAGTAGAGAGCGTAGTTGTGCCAACGAAGGGTGCTATGTAGTTGATTAGCACCCATTAACTCGAAGATGACAAGCTCCTGAGTGAAGAATGTCATAATCTGTACTCCATTAATCCGTATAGGCAGTATGAACGGCAGCTTGTTATGATATGGCTGATCTTGATCGTCAGCTTTGACAATGCTGTGTCTTCTAGTAATCCTGTCTGTGAGGAAGGCGTACCTCCTGTCACGTGCTAGTTACAGTGCTCCACGTGCGAATATGTATTGTAATACGGTGTGCTAAGGGGCTCGGACCAGGTTTAAATGCCACAGTGCCGATCTTAGCGTGCCTGCTCACTTTCACTCCATTACCTACCTAGGTACTTGTATCACCATTCTGTAAGGTTCGTACTCGTACCCAAAGTACCTAGGTACCTACATAGTATCTTAGGTACCTATGTACTTCGTACAGTACAAGTAGGCCGTTTACGGCGCTGATTCTTCGTGCCAGCGGGGTCAACGCCCTCCCGAACAACATCATCGAATCTCTTGTCTCTCCCTACCGCGCGCCGGCATACTCAGGTGAAGGCAATGCATTGAATTGGTGATCATGAATTCAAACAGTGCACTAGACATTCACGCATCGTAACACTTGTTCACGATCCCCTCACTTTCTGCTTATTCGACGGATATCTGTCCAAACATGGCCGCTCTAGAGTTGTCTGGCTGGCAACGAAGATGAAGATGCCCCCAGCACGCGGGGGCAGGCTGCGGTGGGCATGCTGACAATGTCAAACCAACGCGCCAACCTTTGCGTCCTCATCATCCCCCTTCATACGGAACAGTGTCGGATTGAATGCAACGTCGCCATGCTCTATACGAGGCGGTGACTTGGCTACGAATCAGATACCTACAAGTAGTAGGAGCAGTCTGTAACCGGCAGGTCATTCACCATGTGGAGAAAATGAAATGCTCGACGCATGATCTGAGCGAGTAGTAGTAATTTTCTCAGGCTGACGGTGCCCGATGCCCATTGTCAATATGGTCGATAGTTCTAAAATATTCAGGCATGCCTTGTCGACTATTACCCAGCTCTTCGTCCATGTACCAGTGCTATCTCATTGTACCCTAACCAGGATTTACGTCGTGGCTTTCAATTATATATATCTGAAAACGAGATTCATTCAGTTCTCTCTTCGGTCTTCGACATGGCAGAGCCAACGAAGCAGCACTCCAGAAGCAACATGCTCGACTTAGTCAAGGGGCGCTGGAAGCGAGCACACAAGCAGAACCCCCAGGAAGTGATTGTCTCCGTCAAGGATGGCAAGTCAAAGTCCCACAGGTTCAGAAATCTTTTTTCCTGGAATTCCGGTGAAGCAAGCACTACCGGTATTGTCCATTGCCAAGAAGAGCCCTCGGGGGAGGGTTTGACCATTCCCATTGATACTAGTCGTCCATCTTCGAGCCACGAAGACGCCCCAGCAGCCCAGTCGCTTTGGAGCCGCGCATACGACGCCCTTAGAGAAAATCAACGGGAATTGATCGAAGATTACGAGGAACTGCTTGCAAAATATGCGCAGAAGCCAGGTAAGACTGACTTGCCGTACTTATATTGAAGACAACGTCAAGTAACCTTTATTGACAGACCCCACGTCAAATGAAGGGCCTCCTGGGCAGGCCGTGCCGCAGGAGGACCGTTCTCGTCAAGCCCAACTGGAAGACATAATCGCCCAGGGACTACAGAGGTTGGAAGAAAGCAAGACTAAGCTTTCCATTGCTGGCCATGAAACCAGTTTAACGGACCAAATCGATCGGCTTGCAAAGTTCGTGCTGTGGGCTAAGGACTTGGTCGGACAGTGTGTGAAGCAGTCACCGGAAGCTTCCATTATATGGAGTGGTGTCTGCATCATCCTCCCACTACTCACCAACCCGAAGGTCGCACAGGAAGCCAACCGTGACGGATTAATATATGTGACTGCCCGCATGAAATATTACACTACTCTCGAGACCCTGCTCGAGCAAGCCGGTAGCAACCCCAACATCTCCGTTGATTTGATGGCGGAGGTAAAGAGCAGCGTGGCAGTTCTCTATCAGCATTTGGTAGAATTCCAGATCAAAAGTGTCTTGCGATTCTATCAGAGCAGCCCGGGACGCTATGTCAAAGACGTAGTTTCATCGGATGATTGGGGCCAAATGAGACGCGGCATCGAAAACCACGAGCAGGTTGTCAACAATAACCTGAGCCAGCTAAATCAGTTCGCGTCTGTCCAGCAGCTCAAGTCACTTGCCGATCAAAGTGAAACAACCATGCAAGAACTCTTGTGTGATTTCAAGGAACAGCTCTGCCTTACCCACGAGCAGCTAGCCGTTGCAAAGGCAACACTTGATCTTCACAAAGACGAAGTCGAAATGAAGCTTTCCACAAAGCAACGTGAATGTCTTCAGTTGTTCCGTATTACTGACAACACCAAGGATGCCACGTATGAGTGGTATAAAGATCGAGTGCAAGATCGGGTGGACGGCACTTGCGAGTGGTTCCTGGCGCATGAGAACTACCGCGCATGGTTGGAACAAGACTCAGGACCATTGCTGGTCTCAGCAGATCCTGGCTGCGGGAAATCTGTCTTGGCCAAATATCTCATCGACCATGGATTACCACGTTCGCCAACGACGATATGCTACTTTTTTTTCAAAGACCAGGATCAGAACACGATTCGCCAAGCGCTTTGCGCACTGCTTCACCAACTCTTCTCTCAGAAGCCGTCCCTGATCAAGCATGCCCTGAATCAACATGATCTAGACGGAAATAATCTAATTTACTCGACAGTATCGCTCTGGGCTGTCCTACAGAAAGCTGTGAGAGATCCCCAAGCCGGACACGTAATTTTGGTTTTGGATGCTCTAGACGAATGCGCTGAGTCGGAGTTTGACAACCTGATGTGGAATGTGAGAAACCAATTCCGCAGCAACACATCCAGTCCCGGCAAGTTGAAGTATCTCCTCACGAGTCGCCCATATGAGCAAATTACACGCGAATTCCAAGGGTTCTTGGAAACGTTTCCATATGTCCGCATACCAGGAGAAGAACAGTCGGAAGTCATCGGTCAAGAAGTGAACCACGTCATCAAGCACCGAGTCGAAATCCTGGCGAAGAAGAAACACCTTTCCGAGGACGTAAAGTGTCACCTGGCAGAAAAGTTGCTGAGCATTTCACATCGTACTTACCTGTGGGTATACCTTGTTTTCGACTACTTGGAGAAAGAAGTCTTCAAACAGACAGAAAAGGGAATCGATGCTGCCCTGAATAGTTTACCAAGGAGTGTGAATGAGGCATATGAGGATATCCTCAAGAAGTCAAAGGAGGACCCAGTGGTTCGAAAAGCGTTGAGTATCGTCTTGGCGGCATGCCGGCCACTAACAGTCGCGGAAATGAACGTTGCGTTGAATCTAAACGAAGACGTCAAGACTATCGACGACCTCGACCTGGAAACAGAAGATGTCTTCGTAGGAAGTCTACGATCGTTGTGCGGATTGTTTATTTCAGTCCATCATGACAAGATCTATTTCCTTCATCAAACTGCCCGTGAATTCCTCATGGCTTTGCCGTCGCCTGCAACCAATCCGTTAGAGGGGCGGTGGCAACACTCCATTAGCAACCGCGACGCACACAGAATTCTTGCAGAAGTATGCACTTGCTATCTCGATCTCCTCAACCAGAAATTCATTGCTCCGAGGACAAAGCACGAGTCTGGTGACTCATTTCGTGCCCTGATTGTCGAATTCTTCGCCGAGCGAGAGGTATCACGCCTCCAGGAAGACTACACCTTTTTCACCTACTCAGCTACTCGCTGGTCTAACCATTTTCGCGAGGCTTGTATCACTAGCAGCGATGCGAGCCTAGTGTCACATGTCTTAAAATTGTATAACCCGGAATCGGTTATCCGTGATGTTTGGATGCGTGCTATTGCAAGATATGGTGGGTTATGGCAGTATCCTTACGATGCGCCCAGTCTTTGCATAGCATCATACCTTGGCCACGAGGCAATAGTGAAGCTACTGCTAAACGAAGAAGACGCCGATATTGAGGCTAGAGATTTCATTGGTCGGACACCGCTTGCATGCGCAGCTAGATCTGGGGAAGATGCAATTATCAAGCTGCTGCTTGAAAACGGTGCCAATATTGAGTCGAGAGAAAAGGATGGTTACACGCCACTGATGATAGCAGTTTTCTTTGAAAAAATTACGACTACTGAGTTGTTGCTTGAAAAGGGCGCCGATCTCGAGTCTAGAAACAACGACGGCGATACACCGTTGTCATTGGCAGCCAAGAAAGATAAAAACGAACACATTGTTAAGCTGCTGCTCAACAGGGGCGCCAATGTCGAATCTAGAAACAACGACGGCAACACACCGTTGTCGTTGGCAGCCAAATATGGAAACAAAGAAACTCTCCAGCTGTTGCTTGAAAAGGGCGCCGTTTTCGAGCCTAGAGATAACGACGGTAACACACCGTTCTCATTAGCAGCTGGGCATGGAAACAAAGAAACTCTCCAGCTGCTGCTTGAAAAGGGCGCCGATCTCGAGTCTAGAAACAACAACGGCGATAAACCGTTGTCATTGGCAGCCAAATATGGAAACAAAGAAACTCTCCAGCTGCTGCTTGAAAAGGGCGCCGTTCTCGAGTCTAGAAACAACAACGGCGATAAACCGTTGTCATTGGCAGTCCAGTGCCGCTATTTTAAAAATGTCGTCAAGCTGCTGCTTGATAAAGGCGCAGATGTTGAGTCTAGAAACAACGACGGCGATACACCGTTGTCATTGGCAGCCAAGAAAGATAAAAACGAACACATTGTTAAGCTGCTGCTCAACAGGGGCGCCAATGTCGAATCTAGAAACAACGACGGCAACACACCGTTGTCGTTGGCAGTCCAGCACTCCTGTCTTGGGAATGTCGTCAAGCTGCTGCTTGACAAAGGCGCGGATGTTGAGTCTAGAAACAACAACGGCGATACACCGTTGGCATTGGCAGTCCAGCGCCAATATTCTGAAGAGATCGTCAAGCTGCTGCTTGACAAAGGTGCGGATATTGAGTCTAGAGATAACAACGGCAATACACCGTTGGCATTGGCAGTCCAGTGGCGAAGCGTCAAGCTGCTGCTTGACAAAGGCGCGGATGTTGAGTCTAGAAACAACGACGGCAATACATCGTTGGCATTGGCAGTCCAGTGCCAAGATTCTGAAGATATCGTCAAGATGCTACTTGGCAAAGGGGCGGATGTTGAGTCTAGAAACAACGAAGGCAAAACACCGTTAGAAGAAACAAAACACCTCGGCCCAGACGATGAAGTCAGATTGCTTATTGTGACTGCCGCCAAGGTCAAGGCAAGTGAGCGCGCCGGTATGGTCATCGGGGATGAATAACCATGCAGTTGCTCGGCAGCCGACTAAGAAGTTTCCGATCAGTTCAATCATAAGGCCCAACGTCTACGCTCATCACGACTCCATGAATTCCCGTTTCAAGTATCTTGGAACATCTTTCGTCTTTTCAGGCATGCAGGACCCTCGATCATACGTGCGTGCCACCACGGACCTACCTTTCCGGCCTTCCGAACGTGCTGCTCAATTGAATCACACAAGCATCTGCAATGAAGGAAAAATATAGGGGATGAATTGCCCATGTATACTTCTAATGTTTATTTCGAATCCAGTCCGTAGCGGAGATCCATCAATGTCCAACTTCTTTACACCCTACACTGAACACACTAATAAATAGTTCGCTCCATGATGTTAGGTAGTTTATGCCTCAAGGAACTGCGTTCTCGTCTCCTCTACCGCGAACACTTAGATGGTAAGCTTCTCAGGCTCACCGTCCGGTAGTAGTAGTTGCGCTGTCAATCGACGGGGTTCCAGCCCCTTTCGCGACTACGTACTCATCTTAGCCGGCACTGAGCACTGCGGACTCAAACGAATTAGGTACCCAGACACTTGCCAACGAATGGTGCACAGGTAAAAGACGGTTACAATACTCTCACAAAGGTCGTGACGTGGCAGTTGTGATTCTGCGGATACCTCAGGCAGTCAAACCAAGAGTTACCGAGCCAACCGCAAGGCAACTTATCCTAACACAAGAAACAACATCGACCAGACAAGATGACATCTTGCTAAACTACACAATTCATCATATCACTCTAGATCCATCGTCGTCTCCATGACCGAGTCACATAAATGATAAGACAGACTCAAGCCACCCACAACTCATTCACGACAAAACATCTCAATGAATGCACAATCTATCTAATCAAGAATGGCAAAGTCCCTATTCGACAAGATCAAACTGCGACTCAACACCTCCCCATCTTGGAAGCTCATACTTAGTAGCAGGAACCGTAACCACCGAGCTCACAATGCTGACTCGCAGCCCCTCAACACGGGTTACATCGATCGCCGTCCCATTCGTCAGGGCAATCCTCACCTGCAGAGCAGACCGCAGGAACGGGTTCACATCCTCCGGGTCCAAACTAGTGACATTTCCGTCTGCGGCCATTCGCATCAATGCCGACGTCAATGGAATCGTTCCGGTGACTCTGCCGTTTCCAGCGTTCTTCTCCACGATAGAAGGACCATGGTTCGCAAAGACGCCGAGCGAACCGACTAAATTGCGATTTGTCTGCCATGAAGTGCTGTCATCGTGCACAGCGCCCAGAAACAGATATACCAAGTAGGAGCTCTCTAACGCATGCTTGTTGACTTCGATATTCGCAATCCATTCACGATAGGACTTGCCCTTCGAGTTGACCGTGAACACCATATCGGTTGGCAGATCTCGCGACGATCCACGTTGCCAAGCCATGACCCCTGATGTCTTGGACTTTCGCTCAGCTGGGCGAGGTACCACCTCTTCATCACTCCCAATACCCATCGTGGCCGGGGTGTAGTCCGTATACAGGCTATTGATGGCAGCAATGACCTCGTCCCGAGTCTTGTTGTCAACCTCTGCGTAGGTGTAGCCGAATACCGTGTGATTTCTGACCGTATCGGACGTCCAGAATGTCGTTTCATTGGAGAAGAACGGCTTCAACGCGGTCTCGCTATCCTCAATTTCGCCCTGATTCTGCGTGTGAGACGCGTAGGAAGCAAGAGTGGGCACCACATAGGAGTCGTTATGGATGGCCTGCCACATCGCGAAGATCCTGTCGACGTTCGCATGGTGCAAGAAAAATAAGGGGTCGAATGCCGAGTATGCGATGATGGCCAAATGCCCCCATCCGCCACCTCCGACGGTATGGACCGAATCGTGCAGCGATTCGATCGAGTCGTACGTGGAGTTGGGTTTGGAGCCAATCCATCCCTCGTTGCTGAAATGTGTGTAGTTGGGATAGTTGGCGAAGAGATTGTAGAGGCGTTGCTGGTACGTGGGGAGATGACTATCGAAAGAAGCGGCCACGAAAGAGTTGTTGGAGATAGCATTCGGATCGCTGACAGGATAGGGGGCGCGTTTGGTTTCGTTCCACTTGTTGTACTAGAGATAGGAGTTGGCTTACTACAATCGGAGCAGATACGATGCCAGAGAAACTTACAGGAAAATCGGGAAATATAGATCCATTGAACGGCTTAAACATGAAGCTGAATAGAGGGTTCGAGATGTTCTGCACGCCATTCGGGCCAGATACGTTCATGGTCGACGAGCCGCCAATACTGAGAGGAAGCGCACTTTCTCCGGTTGGAGGTGCAACCGCCCAGTCCCAGTAAGGAATGCGAAATCTCTGGGCAGCTGCCTGGACACGATCCAAGTCTTCAGTCGGCCACAGGGACGCAATGTACTGCACGATGTTGTACAATGTTTGCTGTTGTTGCGCATCTTGTCAGTGAGGATGTCGCTTTGAATGCCGCTGTTTCAATTGGGTCTTCTCACCTCGTATAAGGCAAGATAAGGTCGATGCCAAGTGGGAAAGAGAATGGAGACATGATGGCAATAGCCAATGTCATCATTCCCAGGAAGAGGAGCGACGTTGCCCCATGTCAGACCGGGAGCGCCATGAATCCCTTTCTGTGCGTGAGCATCTCTATGCCTTTCGAATTGGAACGTGACTCACCAGCAATTTGATAATACGAGAAGGGAGACTCTTGCGTCGTATATTGCATCCAGCTCATGGCGAGGATAAACAAGTTCCACAAGTCATCGTCCTTTTGTAGGTCTCGGATTTCCAGTCTTCTTTGCGGCTGACCGTCGACTAGAGGGAGACTCCCGACGATCGAGGATTGGCTGAAGTCCCGTTTTTGCAGGCGACGACTGCTGGTGAAGCCATAATCATATCCCCTGCCCACACGAACAGCTGCGATGCTATGGGAACATAGGAACAAAGTAAAGAAGGAAATCACGGCACGAAGAGTTCTCATCGTGAACTTCAATTCGAACGGATGGCGAAGGGAATCAACTATTCAGGTTCGGTGAAGGTCACAGATCGTGTGAACAAGACAATAAGCGAAGGGAACTGTAGCCGTCTTGGATTTGGGCGTAACAGTGACAACGAGAGCACAATTGAGGAGTTGCACGTATCAACTCTGAACTGGAAATGAACAAGATAAACAGACTGAAGTCGATGTTTCTCTTCCCTCTGTGTTGGATCCTTACTTGTGACGATTTTGCAGCGAGAGACAGGAGTAGTTGACGAAGAAGAGAGAAACGAAGACCGTACGAAGGAGTTGGCGCAATCTGGTATTGATATTCAGGAGAGGTGACAGCGACTCAATGCCCCCAAGAAGAAGAAGAGATCGGAAGCGCGAAGCCGAGATGGTACAGGTGGGGTGAGCAAAGAAGAGATGTGCGAGGTGAAGATGGGCTATCGTCGAACCGAGAGTCGACACGTGAAGGGCTTAAGACCGCAGCTTGGTCCAACGGACAAGTCGGGGTACATATAGGAGAGAGCAACGCGTAATCCGACTCATCTTCGGGCGGTACACACGACGGAGTCCAGGCCTGCTACTTCTCCATCTCGTTCGTTTTGCCTGTCTACTTCAATGTTTGCACTGGATACGCAAGGGAGCAACCAACCGGTCACCTATTTGCTATGTACTTGTCTATGGAGTCATTGTACCTCCGGTGGTCTCCCGAAGACTTCAAGAATAAGAGCGAGGAAGCGAGGAATAGAGGAGACAAGGGAGTGACTATAGCATCTATCTAAGGTATCCTGTAAGTCAACAGGTCGGCAGGCACCCAAGAGGAAGAGCTAGGCGAGCGTTGATCCATCCTTTTCTTCTCGGAGCACATTCATGTGACTCCGACTCCATCTGTGCGACTGCTGTGACTGCCAGGGCCGGCACATGTGCCGATGAGCATGCGTTGTATAGATGCAGGTACAGCCGGCTTCCTAAGCTCATCAGCTTTCATGGAGATCAGGCCATCATCGCTACTCGCGCTTGCCTTCAGGGCCGACGGGCGGGAGCCCTGCTATCTGAGGTGCTACCATGCTCGCATTTGTTCCAGTAGGAAATCAATACGCGTCGTGACAAACAGAACTATGAGAATACTACAGGTAGAATAGGTGCCTCGGGGCCATGCATGGCGACTTGCTGCTGCCAGTTCCACAGTCCGGACGAGCGTGGTGCAGGTCATACGTCGTCTAACACAAGCCAACCGCTATCTCGGGTGCGTGCCTCCACGTAATATCGGCCTGTCGGCGAGATTGTTCGACATGGAACAGTCCATAGTCTTCATGACAATCAATAATGAGCAAGTACGTGGCAATGCTTGAGATCCATTGCACTCGGTTGTGGCGATCTGAATCTCGTTCAAGTCGTGAGTCTGGATATGTAATTGATCGTGAAATCTTCCATTTTTAAGACAGCGTGAGAGTCATCTCTAGACAGACCGATGCCCCCCTATTAACGCCAGCCTAGTGCAAACGCCAGTCAATACCCTGTATAAATACACAAATGCTCGAACTTTTCCGCTGCTTCTGATGCTCAAGCCGCTACCATGGCCGGCAAATGCTTGTTGTTTAGTCCCACTCCTTCCGCTGAGTTCTGTATCAAGCGTCCCTTTCGTATCACATCCTTCGAATCGACTTGGTACTTGAGCTTGACACCCATGGCCGCAAGCTCTACGTCGAGGTACTTCAGCGCACCGGGAACTGCCACCTTGGTGGTTTCAGCACCGCCAACCCACTGGATGCCCTGACCATCTTCCCAGATCTCGCCTTTGATCTTGCTGATGTCGGCCTCCGGGATCTGATCGATGCGCGTCGCACAGTTGCGGCAACGCACTGCGCCCACTGCCTTCTTTCTTGCGCCGAAAGGTGTGACGATGGGCTGAACCGAAAGGAATGAGCCGCACTTCCGGCAGACCCATGTCGACGTGTAGTCAGAGCAGTTCAAGAGACGATCCTGGAGAATGAATGCGGTACCGTGAGCCAGCAGGGCATCGCGCTCCATTTCACCCACACGAATACCACCACCACGCTTTCTACCCTTGATCGGCTGTCCCGTAGTTGCTACGACCGGACCTGTCGTTCTGACTTGGTACTTATCGTTGACCATGTGACGCAGACGTTGATAGTAAACGACACCAACGTAGATATCAGCCGCTAGCTCTTCACCCGTAACACCCGAGTACATGGGCTCGTTGCCATGGTAGTTGTAGCCAGCCTTCATCAACTGATGTCCGAAGTAATCGGCAGCGGGATGGTCCTCGTCGAATCGGAATGGTGTCGAGTCTTGAGCGAGACCGTGAAGCGCACCGGCCTTACCTGCCAAAGACTCGACAAACATACCAATAGTCATACGAGACGGGAAAGCGTGTGGGTTGATGATGATATCGGGCTGAATGCCGGACTCCGAGAACGGCATGTCGATGGAAGGCCACTTCTGGGAGCACACACCCTTCTGTCCGTGACGCGAAGAGAACTTATCACCGATGACAGGTGAACGAGGAATACGGAACTTGATCGAAATCGTCTGGGCAGGTTCGTTGCCCAATTCGCTGCCGATAATCCGTACTTCTTCGATGAAACCCTGCTCCGAATCCTTGTACTTCTCATACTTCGTGACGCCGTCCCGGTTCACAAGATTTCCACTGTAGTCTGCCGAGACCGAGTGATAAGCGAAGATGACGTCGCCCTCTTGTACGGTGCGTCCCACGTGAGGAAGACCATCCTCGTCCAGCATGGTCTGTGTCCAGGCTTTCACCGTGCTACCAGGCGCATAGCCGAAAAGCTTGGTGACATTCTTCGTCGACTTGCTGCGGCTTTCGTCTTTCAACGTGTACTTCTTCGTCTTGTAGATTGTTCCGTGGCCAAAACCTCTTTCGTGCGCAGACTTGTTTAGAATCATAGCGTCGTCCATGTCGTAGCCGGTGTACGAGATGACAGCGACGACGGCATTAGTACCGTTGGGGAAGTTATCGAAACCGTAATCGTTGTGAAGAGGAGACCGGACAACTGGTGTCTGGCCCGTCTGGAGACGATACATTTTGTTGTCGGTACGATGCGCCAAGGCCGTTGCTGGAGTTCCCATCGTTTGCTTACCCATCTGGCACTGGTACATGTTTCTGGGGGATTGGTTGAAGTCGGAGAAGGGGGTCATGTTAGCAAGGATAGAAAGAATGTTGGTGGGGTCAAATTCAACGTGCGTTGACTCTCCCGACGTGATCTCTTGTTCGGTACAGGCAATGGACATGTAGGGCTGTTCCAATGGACCAACAAAGTCCTCCTTTTCAAGTGGGAGGTATTTGGTGGGTCGAACCATTCGAGCTGGTTCCGAGGACATGAAAATACCGGGATAAGAGCCTCCCTTGGAAGCCGGAACGTGACCGATTTCCATTTCCACGGGTATTCCATGTGATCCCTCTACCTTCCAGTACCGGAAGGTGTCCGCAATCCGCCGCGACTCAGATGGCTTACACCAGCCCAGAATTTTACCGTTCAGCATGACAACCACACTTTCGTCAGTGGCAGCAGAGGATGTGTCAACAACACCAAGCTCAGCAGCTAGCGCGGGAATGGCCTTGGCATTGACGGACTTGGTCATGATTTTGCATTTGTGAGCAAGGTGGTTGAGTAGACCGCAAGGAGAACCATCAGGAGTGTGTACAGGACATAAGAAGCCCCACGACTCTGGCAGCAGTCTTCGAACCGTTGTTGTCTTCAACTGGGCGAAGAAACTACCTCTGTGGACCATGCGGAAGTGACTGATGAAACGCAGGAAGTTGAGCTTCTCAGCCACGACGGTAAAACCGGAGACCTGTTGAAGATCCAAACCTGATGGACTGGACAGGTTTCCAGTCGACATGAAGTACTCCAAAGCATTTCCGACGTTTTCGTTGGTTTTCTGGAAGATCTTGATGGGGAAGTCCTTGGCGAACTCATCCGATGTAAAGGTGCGTGAAGGCACCCTTCTGAAATACTCTCGTAGACCCAAGCGCAAACCGCTCCCTAGCAACTCGTCCAGACGTTCTTTGATAATCTGACCGTACAGAAAGCCGCCGAGCAAGATTTCTTGATTCTGGACAGCATCGGGATTGTCAACAGCGCAATCACCCGCAACGAGGGCATAGAGTTTTCTGATCATCAGAAGAAGTAAACGGAACTTATCAGAATTCTGCTCTTCGGAGACGTCAATGTTTCCGAGGTGAACCAGCACAATTCTCCGCAGAAACTCAGTTCCTACTTCGTAGTTCGACAATGTGTCCGGTACTCCCAGGACAGGTCGGAATTTCTCTCCTAGGTAGGCTCGAGTTTGAGCCATGGTATATATGCCATAGGTCTTGTAGGTACGCAGAAGCAGCTCAACGCGGTCGGTCAAAAACGTGTTCTGAATGCCCTTGGAATTAGGTGAGCCAACCAGACCTTCGAAGATTTCTCTGTCGTTGGATTCGACAAGTGCCTTCAGGATCATCATGACTGGCACCAGATATTCATTTTTTCTCCACGAGAAACGAAAAGTGACATTACCATCATTGAGATAATGAAGGACATTCGTCTGAGAAGTTTCATCGGGGCGAACAGATCTCAGTATAATACCGTAAGGGGTGTATGCAGGGCCACGATTGGTGAAGCTAGGACGTTCGATGGCGAGGGGGAAGTTGCGTCTGTTCAGGACCAAGAGACGTATGATCTTTTCGATTCCGTTGATGACAAAGTAGCCACCCAACTCGTCCGACTCCTCTTTGCGCGCAACGAGCTGTGCAGGACTCTTGCCTCGCAGGTGACAATGACTAGACTACATGATATTAGCACCTCGCCACAATTCACGACAACTAACAGGAACAGAAGAACTCACCTTCACCATGATCGGAAGCAGGCCAATCTCTCGCGTAAATTCCTTTGTCTCTCCATTATTAATCTGATACTCAAAGGTAGCTGAGAGCTTGCCTCGGTATGAAACGTGTCGTTCACGGCATTCCGCGGGCAAGACCTCTCGCTTGACGGCAAATTTGTTGCCTGGCGGGAGGACTGATTTCTGAAGGTTCACGCTCTTGTATCTAATAGAGAGCTTGTTTCTCGACTCTATCGGGGACTGGTCGTTTCCATCGAGGAATACTTTTGTGCCGATGTCAGCCAAGCCATGAGCCAACAGGCCGTTGCTGGCGAAAATAGCGTCGAAAGACTCAATGTGAGGATTCACCGCTTGCTGAAGCAGGGGGTATGCGGAGTGATCGGTGGGAGGGTTCCGAAATAGGTCTTCGCGACGAAGTGTGTTGTACTGGTGGTCCCAGGTCGTGCTGGTTGGCTTGCGCGCCATGGCGACGTCTGGTGTGTGCCGTATGAATCGGGATGATTAGAGTTGGGTATATTAGTTCATAGCAAGGGCAACAAGAAAAGATCTTAGGCCTATCCTGTAGTCGTGAAGTTTGACCAAAGGAACCGGCTCCTTGTAAGTAGGCAGTCGTTTGTACGATTGCTAAGAAACCAGAGTCGCAAAAGTTATTGCAAGTGGTTTATCAGAAAAAAAACATTATCTTTGGTCTTGATAGCGTCGCATACCCGTTATCGATAAGCGTACGTAATTTTGATGCGCTTAGGTACCTGGGTACACACACCTGCCCCTAATCCGCACATGGCCTAGCGCAGCCAGAAAGTGGAGTTAGTTTCCCTTAGGTTTAGCGCTAGGCATATGCTGCTCCACTATGCCGTAAGCGGTGCCTGTAGCGCGGGCGAGAGAATGTACAGTGCAACAAGGCTGCCGATGAACGAAAGATGTCGGTAGTAGTTACAGAGCATCTTGCGGCATTATACCACGGATAGAAGTAACCAGTACGTCAACTTGGACAGCTTGAACTACGTCGTAACACTGTGTGCTTACTTGGTGAAATGACGGGACGGCCTGCGGATGGTAGGATTGATATGGGTGGCTCATGACTGGATTTCCAAGTTCCTCCTCACGACGAGGTAGGTAACCTGATGTACATATATGGGAGGTTCTTAACCCATCTCCCAGCCTACATGCAGGTCATTTCACCACTCGTACCTACATGATGCCTACCTACCTACGAGTACATGCCTATGCAGTAGGCAGCTTCAGCAACATCTAGATTCGATCAATGAGCTGACCAATGCATACGGATAGCTTCCGAAGTACGGAATATTGCAGTACCTACATGCGAGCTGCAGAGATTTGCAAGGCAAGTCAGGCTGTGGGCAACCTGTCACGGCTTGGTGGTTGTGCGAAGGAGGAAACTGTCTTGCGCTTCAGATTGTGGACGCAAAACCGGCTTGTGCTGACCGTGTTGACAGTGGAATGCAACTACACTCCCAGTGTTGGTGTAGACTAGATGCCTCAGGCCGTGACGAGCCGGCTTTCTGATAATCCATACACTTCAACCGTAGTCGCTCTCCGGAGAGAGGGGCACCTGCTATGAGTAGTTTGGTTGTTTGTCCCGATCCTCTGGACTGGGACTCCTTTGTGGACGGATTCACGGGTCGAGTCGCTTCTCTCGTCTTTCATGTAAGAGAGGCGAGAGGCAAACTGCACGAGTGCTTGCGCGTGAGATCCAACTCAGGCCAGGCCACGAAATTCGGTGTACTTTGTGGTAGTCGTACCTACGGATATTCCTGACAGGTTTCGAGGAAGCACACCCCTTATATGCTGCATTTCGAGCTCGTTTCTCTTCCTACTACTATATATGAACGGTCTCGATTTTGAAGAGCACATGAGAGTGACCCCGGCACTACGCGACGAGTTCCTCTCTAGCAAATATCACCTGGTATCTTGCTGCCCGTCTCGCGTAGGCATATATATATGAGAGGTTTCATTAGGTAGATATCAAGGTAGTGGTTGCTTCGTGCATGCCTCTATGTAGGTCCGGAACATGTATTCCCAAGTACCTGCCTCCCGCCTGCATTGCAGCAGATTACCTGCACCTACAGCAGCCGCTTGCAACCGATTGTTCCCTGTCAACTGCAAGCGTAGCGGGCCCAACACCGGGCGACCTCCAGACCTCTTCTGCGACGCTTCTCCTCGATCCCTCCGCACGTAAGCAGTACGGAACGGATTACGGATTCCATTACGGAATACGTATCTCCCCATCTTCTCCCTCCGTTTTGCTCCGTTTTGCTCCGGTGTGCGTGCCTGCTTCGACGCTCCGCTCGCCTCGTTCCGTAATTCACCCCAGATTTCAAACCAAAAAGCTCGTGGTTCAGTGCCTGTTGACCACCTGCACTATTGCTTCTTCACTTCAGCCATCATACATTTCTTGCCTTGAATACTCCAGCTTTGCCTGCTTGCGGCCATCCAGACCTTCTCCCCACCCAAGCTTGCGCCGCTAAACTCCACCGATTAACAGACGAATGAAACCCCAGTCCTGCTAGCCGCTCTGTGACGCTGTCCCTGTCGAATGCAAGTTTTACCTACGGAATACCTTCCCAGCTCCCATCCAGGATCCCCAGCAGCCCACCAAGTTCCGAGTCCCAAGCCTATAGCGCATCTACTACTTCAGAGATAGCAGCCTATCTAGGTCCTACTACGGAATAGTTGCGTGCTGTACCTGCGGAGTACCTACGCTACCTACCCTAGTATTCCGTAGATAGCTTGGCTGATCACGTCCCGGTCAAAGGCACGGGGCATCTCTGCTCTCTCTCACAGCTTGTGCGATCTCCGTGGTGGGGAACTGTCAGAGCGTCACTCTTCATTCCACCTTCATCTTCCTCAACGCTGCGTGTTCGTCGTCTCGCCATCACCGCCAACAACGAGTAACCCCCAGACCTTGTCTTGACCGACCACGATCTGCCCCTGGTCGTCGACCCGCCCGTCATCGCGCTGAGCGCTAAACAAGTATCTTAACACTTCGGCTCGCCGTCATACGAGACATTTTGTTGAGGGCACTGCTTGGCGACTTGAAAATTACAAACTACGAAGTACTTAACCTGTTTCGCACCTTGTTTGAGACAACCAGATCATATCTGTCTTGTTCGCACCATCTATCCCCAGTTCTCAGTTTTTCAGTTCCCAGTAGTCTGTCCAAGATCCGGGCTCGTTTCCAACTTCCTCATTATTTCGCAGTCGCCGGACATCCAGCATCTACCGTTCCCTGCCCGTTGCGCCATCGCTTCACGCTTAGCATCGCTTGGCCAACACCATGGCTGGACTGTTTCGCAAAGTGTACGACTGGCTGCTCAGGACCTTCTGGTAAGCCTGCCTGTTTGTCTGTCGATGCCCGTCATGCTGGCGCGACATGACCGCCTTCTCCTCCATGGTCGCAGCCGTATGCGCTATCCGCGTGCGTGAGTTGAAACTAATGCTCTACCGGCAGGGCAAGCGAGATGGATGTGACAATGATTGGCTTGGAGAATGCAGGGAAGACGTCTCTGCTTCGTGTGTTGTCTGTACGTTTCTGCATGCCCCCCAGCGTGCTGTCCCCGAGGCACCGTGACTAACTGTTGGGCTCACAGGGAGGAGAATTCACAATCGAGTAAGCGACCTACCTTTTCCAGCGACACAGAAATCATGCAACATGCAGCATAGATCATACCATAGTTCCGTCCCGCTGATCCATGTAGTTCTATTCCTACCGTCGGCTTCAACATGAAGCGGGTACAACGTGGCCATGTGACAATCAAGTGCTGGGATCTGGGAGGCCAGCCTCGCTTCCGGCCGATGTGGGAACGGTATTGTCGCGGCGTGAGTGCGATCGTTTTCATCGTGGACATTGCGGACGACGCCAAATTGCCCGTGGCCAAGGACGAGCTCCATTCGCTCATGTCGCAAAAGACATTGGAGGGCATCCCGTTGCTGGTGCTCGGTAACAAGTCGGACCTGCCCAACAAGATCTCCGTCGACGAGCTCATCGACTCTCTGGATCTGAAGACGATAGCGCACCGAGAGGTCTCCTGTTATGGTATAAGTGCGAAGGAGGAGACCAACCTAGAGGCCGTGGTGCAGTGGTTGATGAAGTGGGCAAACAGATAAGTCGACTCGCACCACCTACGCGCACGCACAAACGCACGGCGTGTCTCATCAAATCAGGATGCGAACCCTGCGATCCCTCATACTCCTTCCCTGCCCAACATCTCGCAGCGGCCTATTGGCGTTTCTGAACGAAGCGCATGATGAATTTCGGGGAACTTAAGACGGTTTGGCTTCTCGGGCGGCAACGACCTAGCATACAAAACTACTCTCGCGAGCACGCAAAAGGGGGTGTTGCTGTGTTCACCAGCACGCAACCAACCATGTTCGGGTTTTCCTTTTTTTTCCTCTTCTCGTGCTATGGTACTCCTCGACGTCGTCTACTCGGAATGCGCGGTGTTGCCCGTATGGATAATCTGGATAGTAACGACAATCGAAGGGTGCGAGGATGCTAGAGTAAAGAGTGGGCGTTTTCCTCTTCTTTTTCTTATTATTATCACCCCCTGGATTGGATTTCAAGTAGTAGTGGCCATGGCGATTGGGTGCCGTTGGGAACTCGCATGTTGCGGGTTCAAAGCAACGAGGTTTTCTGTATTTAGGCGCATCTTTGTGACGAAACCAATGACGATTCACGACACAAAACGCACTCCCTCATCTTATGATGTCGAACACATTCGAGAGAACTTCATGCTGTAGAGTTGTAGCTGTGCGGAGTGAAGGGGGGAATTGAATCAGAAGACGTTGACGAATGTCCATTTGAGCAGATGAAGAAGAATGTAGACACAGAAGAGAGAGAGGAAGGATGAGCCGTCATAACCGCCCCCAAAAGCTCGATCGATCGGTCGATCTCTTCTGATCACGTACTGCTGCAAGCGAACGAGAAAAGTAAGAGAGTCCGTCAGGCAAAACCTGAAATGCAACCGAGAAAAGAAAAGGAAAAGAAAAAGAGGGAAAAAAAAGAATGAAACGAGTCAAGGGCGGTTTGGACCAGAGCGAGGAGACCCTTTATAAAAGAAAGAGGGCGTAACCTCCTTACTTGTACATTCCTACCTACCAACCCGGTAGGTTGGTTATCTTCTGGTCCCAAGCATGCGTTGATGCGTTGGCAGAATCTCCTTCGTTTATCGTATTCTTTTTTTTCTGGGTTCCTTTTTGGCCTCGGGGTTTTCTTCTGATTGGATCCATCCTCGGCCGGAGCAGGGAATAAGAGAGAGAGAGAAAGAAAAGATATGGTGGTATAGGTAGGTAGGTATTATGCGGTATGTATAATGTATGTATGCGTTGGCATTGACAAGACTTACATGCAATGCCTGTCGTCCAGCTGGGGTTTGGACATGTGGGTGGTAGAGAGGAGGGGTGGTAGCAGCTTTGTTACCTACCGTCGGGGAGGGATGAATGAGATTCACTGGAATGCTTCGTGTATTCTCTGTGTGTTTTCACTTTGGGACATGTACGGGTCCCAGTCGGATGGTAGTTGAATGAAAATGTCTCGGTGCGAGCGAAGGGATGAATTCCCATGTTGACGGGTAGCCTTTTTCCTTGTAAGTGCGGATGAAGTGACGAGCGTAACGTGAGAGAAGAAGAGGAAACAGGAAGAGAGGAAGAAACACGACCGTACCTACAGCTCTTATATCGCGCGTCCACGATCGGTGCGCGAGTCATGGCTTATACGATACGTCAAGTCGGCATTTAAAGAGTCGAAGTCGACTGGCAACTCTTATTGATCTACAGATAAATAGATATACAAGTAAGAGTCTGTAACAGGTAGGTAGATATAAGGTGGGCGTTCTCTTGTTTCGCGCTGTCGTTGTTATTACTTATTTTTTTTTTTTGTTTTCGGAGAATTTTGACGTGGCAGCCGTTCATTAGACGAACAACCCCCTTCGCCGGATCCAGTCCGCTGCAGCAGGTTATTTTCTTATTCTTCGCTGCTTGGATATTTCGCACGACTCCTACTTATACGGATTATCGTATAGAAATAAAAGCATGGCTTCTCTCTGTATTGTAAATCCCATTGCCGTATTTCATGGCCCGAATGGATGGGACATGGTCCTTTCGTTCGAGACATGGCGCCGAGTGCACTCCTCTGGCTGTAATCAATACCTCTCACCCACATCTATCTCAACTTCTTCTAGGGCAAGGAATACTCTGACTCTCTCAGACCTGTTCGGCAACACAACCACCCCAACGAGAAAGAAAAGAACACCAAATCCCTCATATCAACTGCCGATGAGACTGGTCTCCCCAACAGATTACTATTCATAAAATCGCAACTCCTCCAATTCCAACAAGCTAAGCTATCTAACCTCGAGACAAAAAAAATGACGGTAACGCAAAAGAAAAACCCGCGCGCGCCTTTTTTGGATGTAGTATCACCACCAGGAGAACAGGTTTCGGAGGGAGTGCAAGAGTTGTTTGATTGAAGCATGAAGCAAGGAGGCGGCGGGACGAATGAATGGCGGAAGTCCGGACTCCAGCAGCAACTTGGCGTATGGGCTTTTTATAGGAATCGCTGCAGCGAGCTCACGTCACGCAGTTGAACGTCTCTGCCCTTAACAATCCTGGTGCGGATCCTGAGGGAGCTAGTTGTTAGTGGCAGTGATTCTCATGTACCTTCTCGGCGACTCTTCCATCCGGGTTGCAAAGTCGTCAGTAGGCTATGACGATGATCCGTATCGCCGGGATGCCTGGTGGCGAGACGTGTTCGCTGCGGATTACATATTACAAATTCATATTCCGTACTCGTACTGTAATATGCGAGTCCCGAAGAATTCACGATGGATGGCATGGCCGGATGTACCTTCACACCAACACAGCTCCAGCCTTGATAGCGGAGCCGTCAGACAGCCCCATGGACTCAGATTCCTAGGACTCAATACGGCTAGGACAGGATGTAGGAAATATGGAATAGGCACCGAAGTGGCATTGATTTACATACGAGTACATAAAAGGCCAAGCGAGAATATGGAATTCCGATTCTTCGGATCTGCGCTTTAGGCATGGAGCAGCTCAAATACTACGAATACGGGAACTTGCATCGTCTGATCTGCCGGAGGCTAAGGGCAATCACGGGCGCCGACTAGCTAGCTAGCACCACTACGGATGACTTGCCTCGTTGACCCGATCGTTATTTGCGAGCGCTGGAATCGCCTAACTGGCACAGCCACAGCGCTGCGTAATAGGTGTTCTTACCGTGGACTCAGGTGAGCTGCTTACCTGTAGGTACCTACTGTGTCTGGCCACTCAGCTTGTGGGATGTCAAACAGGCCAACGAGAATGAACCTTAGAGTCGTTCTCGCCCTTCTTTAAGGACCGATGACTCCCGGCCCTTCCCTCTCGTCTCACATCCATCATCATCAGTTATTCTCGTCCCATCCTATTATTATATCTTGCCATTCTGTTCGACTTCTCGATCTCTATCCTTCATTCATTGTGCAGACCTACCTACTATTCGAATTCCGCATCATCGTTATCATCGGCACTACTGTAGGTCCCCCGTGCGCTACGCTGTAATAATTAGGCAGTAGCATCGGCACCCAGGGTTGTCCTTACGTCACCGTCGCATACCTACAACCCACCCGAGCCCATCTTCGTCCGCAAACGTCGTCGCTTCGTTCGCATCAATCAACATCGACATCAAAACCATCCACTCTACGCTGTAAAACCCATCAAACTATCATCAGCATCGAATCGCATTGTCTCGCATCGCATTTGCGCATTCATACCTCGCCGCCACGAGCACTCTCTGAGCAAGTCATGGCACCGGCTCCCGATCAGGCTATGGGCCTGCTTCAAGAACGCTTCGTCTGCAGACGACCCTTCTACCGCACCTTCAACGGTTGCGTGTACGGTAGTCCGTGGTATTGGTATGGACGATGGATCTTCACTGCCGTCCTCGTCGGCGTCTTCTTCCTGCTTATTCTTCTCTGGGCGTGAGTACCATCCTGTCATCCATCGACCCCATCTCTCTCTATCCTTCTCAGGGGCAAAATACTGATATCGAAAACAGCTGTATCTCATCCCGTCGTCGCCATCGTCGTGGCGTAAAGCCCATGTACGGCACCGGATGGATGGCGCCTAACTACGGCCAGTACTATAACAATCCTCAGGGCTACAATCAGGGCTACGGTGATCAGGGTTACCAACAGCCACCCCCAGCCTATGGAGCCCCCGGCCAGTCGTATCCCATGGATAGCCAATTCCGATCCGCCGACAATGCCGGTGTTGAACCGCCCAAGAACATCTACAGCGGCGAATACGCTCCTCCTCCGGGCCCGCCTCCAAGCCACACCCGGCCATAAAGTGCGACGGAGGGGGTGAGTGCTCGATAAGACATCACGTAAATCATGGGGTTTAGGCGTTTTTGGTTTTGAGGAATTGCTAATGGATGATACGCGCGTGGTTTACTGTAATGGAGTTGATGAGGCATATGGATTCATGAAACGTTCGATGATGGGCGCGCCCGCAAGGGTGTCGCATCGCAAAAAGGAGAAAATGGAAGGACCTCCTAATCCGTATTACTCTTCTGTTGATAGAGTAGGAGGTACATAATACGCCTCTTTTGCCTATGAGTCGTTGTATTGCTATTCTATAGATGAAACACGACGCGTGCGTTTACTCTTCAGGGGATTCAAAAGTTGCTTCTTGTTCGCGACCTGTCCAGGTACTTCACACCTTTGAATGCAAGGCGGTTTCTACGTTGTAGCATATCGTGTAAGCTGACGCGTTCAGGGGCGCATTACGGAATACATCGCTTCTTCAAGCACAGTACATGCATCGTAAACTGTTGTCGTCACGAACAGTGGATTATTCTAATATGCATCCTCGTTGCGACATTTTGAGTACGTCGATTGAGTCGTATGAGATCTCTGTACGCCCTCCTTTTGCCCAAATATCCCCAGGAGACCTTGCTCAGGCGGCTCCTTCGGCCATCCCCAACACCTGCATCTTCTCATCGTGTAAGTAAGCAAGTGAGGCGTTCCATCCCAGTTTGTCCTAGGAGCCTCACGCAGTCGAACTGCATTCGAAGTACATTGTCAAAATGCGACCGAGAACATCCCTTGGAGTGGCACCTTTATAAGTTACGAATCGTTTCGCATGAGTAACGGGTTTGTGGACGGTGAATTGTTGTGACGTTGATTATGTCGAGCCGGTCAACTCGTCCAGCTATATTATAGCTTAGGGCATGTCGACATCTATTTGAATCCCGTGCTGTGTGTTGCACGATATTATCGTTTGATTTCTGACCATCATGCGCAGGCTTGTGAGCACCGACAATCTGCCTACACAATGCCCACCCCCTTACATATACGGCTGTTCCGCCAGCCTCACAAAACTGCTTTCCCAGTCTGCTGAGACCCAGATATTAGTACTAATGCGAACATCTGCAGTCAGGGATATCTCCAAGGCTGAATGAAGCACAAGCAATCTAGGCAGCCGACCATAAGCATTATCACGTTGGGGTAGCAAGACAGGCAGCAGCCGCGGGTGACCAGTTGGGATGCGCAGACGAGGAAGAATATGAAGAAAAAGAAAAAGAAGGTGATCTAAAAGGTCCTACGCCAGCACGATGGACAGCATGGACTTCCGAAGTTGTGCCATGCTTCTGTTCGTTCCTTCTGTCTCCGACCGATCAAATGATGGTGACACACGCACGGTCCTTTTTTACGCCGCGCACCTTCTCTCTCGTACACAACCCCCCGCTCCTCACTCATAAGAACAAGCTTCGCACTTGCCGATTCAACTGCAAGAACGTCTCCTCTCGGCCTGCTCTTTCCTCCGGCTACACATTAACCTTGACACAGTATTAGCTAACATCATTAAGCAAAGAACCTTCCCGATGATGGCCTCGACACAATCAGTACCTGCACTCGTCCCCACCCCAAATCCCATCGGTTTGTCTCACCTTTACTTCACCTTTTTCTCACCTTCCCTTCCACTTCCTCCCTCACCTCACTCTCTTCCTTACCGGTTCACCTTCGTGTCTTCACAGGGCTGAATGCGCACTTCCACCATCTTCGAACTCTCCCATCAGTTTTCATCCTATTAATCGACACACCTACTCATCTTCAATGATACAGTTACGCAACATTGTCGCACGATGTGTATCCACAAGACTGTGATCCACAGCTGTGGTCACTCGACCATCGTCAGGCACCGCTGTTTCTTTGAAGGTACAGACTCCTGCCATCCCGAGGAGCTTCCGCCCCGCGCGGTTGAGGGACGTTGCAGACCTACCTGCGTCACTGGTTAGGCCCCATCTACGCGGTCAGGTCTGCTTGGTTCTTCGACAGCGCGCCTTCTAACTTCCCCAGGAAGTGTCATGTCTTCTCCTGTAAACAACGTTATGCCCAATCTAAACATCCCCCGGTCCCCGCCATCCCGGCCTCCGCCATCCCCGTCCCCGGTGATGAGCTTCCATGACCGCTTGCCCAATCTAAACATCCCCCGGTCCCCACCATCCCGGCCTCCGCCATCCCCGTCCCCGTCCCCGGTGATGAGCTTCCATGACCGCTCTATCCGATCCAGCTACTATGGAATGGACCATCATATGCTTCGCAATGATCCAACCTTGAATGTGCCGCGTCATCGGGATCGGATTCAGGATCGAGCTGCGGACGCAAACAGCCGCTCGTTTACCCAGAGGGAATACGCTGCTTCGCGCGCGTATGTTCTGCCGCCCAGTTATTCGGAAGGGGTTCAACTGACGCCACGCCGTCGCGTCGGATCGACTTGGCTGCCTCCACGAAACCACCACAAACGCTCACCCGAACATTCACCCAGGGAGAGTCGAGTCCAGCCACGATCGCCACACCCGGTTGATTACGAACCATCCTGGTCGAACGCCGTAAGTCCTAGTCAATATTCGGACCATCAGAAGGTGGTAAAGAAGGCAAGAACGGAGGCTGTGGACGTGCCGCACCGGGATATCGATGAGGAGTTCTGCTTGCGAACGCCCCCCTCGCCCCTCACGATAGAACCCCATAAGCTCAAGAGACGTGGTAGGTATCACTAGTCCCTTCATCATCCCATTCACATCCACTTCGATGCAAATTTCCCTCTCCCGTTCTCATTACTACTCACGCCCCCTTCATCGCAGCATATCTATGCACAGGGCAATGCTAATGCGATAAAGGCAACCTTCCTCCCATCCAACGTGCTGTCACGTACCTCTCGGCGCATCCAAGGTACAGCTCCTCGGAAAGCGACAGCGACACGATTGTGCCCGAGACTACCGACAACATCTCGAACGGTAAAGCTGAATCCCCGTTCAAGGAATCTGCCTCTTCTTGCGTCGGTGAAGGCAGTGACGGCGTCCTGGACTTGGAACGTAACCAGGCAAATGGAATTGACGTACGCAACAGTCTGCGCATCAGCGAGCATGGCCGCTTCAAGCTCGGTAGCCAATGGAAGGTCCCCAAGTCCGCCCGAGATGCCCAATCCCAAGCAGGCGACCACTTCGCTATGGCTTCCGTCTGGACTGAACATGCAGGCTGGGAAGACTGTGAGAATAACAAGGAGGACAAAGACAAGGAGGACGAAGACGAGGAGGACAAGGAGGAAAGCAAGGTCCTCGTTTGTGAAGAACCGATGTTGATGGATGTTTCCATGTCTGGTGCGTGTTGATAGATTGGCGCGGGGGTACGTTCTTAATCGTTCAGTTGAGCGTCTTCGCCGGATAGCTCTATTTGGAGCCCTATGAGGACGGGCTTGCTCGAGACCTTTGAAATTCTTAACCCCGCAGCCGATGTGCGGTACATACTGGGCGACCACAACGGGGCATCGGAATTCGACAAGAATCCGCCGCAACGACCAGGACATCTTCAAAACCCATGTTGGCAATCATCGAAACACTTTCTGTTCCCCATCCACCACTGTTATGGAAAGGGAGGTCTGTTTGTTGCTGTTCAGTATAAGAGAAACCTAGCAGGAGGGCGGTTTCAATCTTGCTTTGCTGTGTCTGGCTTTGTATGTCGAGAACTTGAGACCCGGCGTGGTCAGAATCAACGGAATGATGGAATGCAATGAAGAAGACGGAAGATAATCGTGGCTCGCAGATAGTAAAATAATAAAAACAAAAAAAATGGAAAAAAAACTTTGCGTTTTGCTTGATGTGATGTGATATGATTAGGGGTTTTCCCCTTTTTTTGAAAAACGAGTTAAAAATGAGAAGAACGGAGACTGGAAGAAGAAAAGAATGGTATTCCTCCCCTCGTTTTCCACGAAAAGACCCTCTTCTCTCTCCGGAATGGTATCAAAGTAAAGTAAAGTAAAAGTGAAAAAGTAGATGCGCGTCCCCGACTCGACTCGACTCAATTGTACATATACATTATACATATACACAGGTTTGTAAGTTACCTAAGGTAAGGTAGGATACCGCAGGTAAGTGGGTGGGTAGCCTGCTACTTTCTCTTGCTCCTTTCTTTCTCTCTCTCCCTATTCCCCTTCACATCTCTCTCGGTCGACTCTCGCTCAACCCCTTTCTTCGAGATTCGGCTCTCTGCCCTGGTAGACAGTCGCCTCACTTATCTTCAAAGACTCAACCCCCTTTCAAAACTCATTCATATCACCCTTTGAACGAAAACTCCCAACGCCCCAGACGCAAAAGCACTCTTCCCCGGGGTCACGCCTCTTATACAAGGATGGTATTTACAGGGGAAACGTGACCGCGAGGAAAAGTGTGTGAAAAGAAATCATGAGCCAGCCCCTTCATCATAAGAAATGCATTACATTGCATTAAAATACAACGACTCGAAACCGAAACGAAAAAAAACTACTGCGTATCCTGCGCCGCCGGTCGATACGGCCTATAACCCGGATACGCCGATCCCCCGTTCGCGGTCGTTGTCGGCGTAGGCGCAGTCGGCGGCGCCATAGTGGGGAGAGTAGTAGCAGGCGGGATCGCAGGCGCCGCGGGCGCCGGACTCGCGCGACTTACGGGCCGGCTGTAGCCCGAGTTGAAGTCGAAGCCGCTGTTATTCCGGATCGGCGAGACGGGGGCGGCGTCGTAGGGGCGGATGGGAGAGGGCTGGACGAAGGGGGCGGCGTCCGGGATGGCGTTTTCGGTTGGGTATGAGGGCATGGTGGATATGGGCGTGGGCATGGGCATGCCGGGGTACGAGTCTTGGATGGGAGAGTGGGTTTGCGGCAGGCCGAAGTTGGCGGGTTGCGGGCTGGGGGTGCCGCGCGCGTCGCCGTAGGTGGCGTAGTTGGCCTGGGCCGGGGGCGAGTTCATGCGTGGTGCGTTCGGGTAGCCGCCGTAGGTGGGTTGGGGAGCGGGTGAGCGGCGGTCGGGACCGTAAGGATCACCGACTGCTACACCTTGGAATTGACGGTTGTTACCGTTGTTGTATGCGGCGGTGGGAGGGGCGGGGTTGTGGGCGTATTCGTCGTAGGGCTGGGGAGATCGCGATTGCGGGAACCCGGAGTAGCCCTGGTCGTAGCCCGTGTGCGTGTTGTAATCACCGTGAGATGCTTGTCGACCCAAAGGACCGGCCGTTGCGACTCCTACCATGCTGTTCATGCCGTCTGACGAGTATGGCTGACCATAGTTGCGGTTATCGTATTCGTTGCGGCCTTGAGGGTTCATTCCGTAGGAAGCGGCGGAGTTGTTGCGCGAAGGTCCCATGTATCCATTTTGAGGCTGAGCGCCAGAGGGCGGTCCGTAAGGAGACATGGCGCGCGGCGAAGTTGTACGGGGCATACCGGCATTGCTCGCGGCCAGTGAGTTCGGGGAGGGGCTTGGCTTCTTCAAGGTGTCCATCTCGACGGAGTTATCCTCGACCAGCACCTTTCTAGAGCCAGCCCCTTCCCAACTCGGCATGGGAGGCAGAGCATCTGCGTTCTTCGGGGAGTCGAACTCGGCATATTGTGGCATACTCGGTTTCATGGTATCCAAGCCATGGTTCATGGGCGCTTGGGAACGGTACGCCTGGTCGTGGTTTTGGGGAACAAAGGGTTCGTCCAGATACTTGTTACGCTTGCCACGAGGAGGATCGCACATACCGCAGCATTCACCGCAGCACTTCAGGCAGTAACAGCATTCGCAACAGCAGGATAGACCACAGCAGCAGCATCGGATGATACACCATAAGATAGAGAAGATAATCAGGCCGGCGACAATGAACAAAGCGATGACGGGCCACCTGCAGGGGTTAGTCTGTCATGTCTCACTTCGAGGGGGGGAAGTCGAGTTCTTCAGTAGAAACTCGATGTCGATTTTGAACGTACTTGCAGATATTCGCCTGGAAACAATTGTCCCAGCTCGAGAATGCGGTTTTGGCGTCGTTGATGTCGCCTGAGATATCCTGAAAGGACTGACGTTTGCCCAGGGCAGCAACGGCGCTCCGTGAAAGCAGACTCGCAAAGGCATCTCTCCAGTTGCGGTCTTGGAGACTGCGCTCCATTGCGATCCCGATGTGCGGCATATTTTCCAGGCCTCCTATTCAAAATACAGCTATTGATTCGAATGCGTAAGGTATTTGAGAGGATTAGAGTGGCAATAATCGGTTTATTGCTGCATATCCTTTCGGCGACTGCAAGGTCTCTCCGTCTTCCCGATGGCGCAGCGCAAGACGGATAACGATATCCGCGAATCTGGGAGGATTAAGTTTGGTGATCGACCAGAGCGAGAGAGAGAGAAAAAAGGCTGGGAAAGATAAGAGCGCAATTGAAGTCCGGCTTGCCGTCTTGGTATGGAGTGGGTGGGTGGCGGAGTAGAGTCGTGAAAATGAACGGGCTGGCCAAGCCAAGAGGAGGAGGAGGGAAGGGTTGGATGAAAGGATGCCTCGTCAAAGAATGCGAGGGCAAACTCGGGGTGGCTTAACAAAGCGATTGTGGGAAAAGCCACGGACGGGCGAGGACAAGCATGTGACGAGCGAGACGGTAGCAAGCCGATTAGGATCCGGGATTTTGGAAAAAAAAAGAAGAATAACTAATAAATTGAACTGGAACGAATGAATTGAACCGAATCAACCCGAGCGACTCTTTTTTCTGCTGCAGGGTTGAAAGTCGAAGCCCGGTTGCGGCGTCAATCCGGTACAAGAAGAAGATGGAAAGGAAGAAGAATTGGATGAATGAATGGAGGGCAGGCAAAAGCAAGCAGGAGCAAGCAGTCTGAAGACAAGTACCTTTTACTGGACGGATTGGCTTGGATCAACTGGAATAGAGTTGGCTTCGCCGGTTCGGTGGGTTGATAGGCCATGGAGCCCCACAAACAGCCCCTGAGGGAGCCGAAGCGATGCCTTAGCGACAGCCAGAGCAAGCCGATCCTCCCAAGGCGTACCGTGCTATGCACGTAATTTTGTAGGGCCCGAAGTACATGCAATAGTGCAGGTAGTGTAACTCCTTAGGGTACTTCCTTCGCCGGCGTTGCATGTTACCGGCAGGTAGTATTCCGTACAAGCGACGTCGTTCTGCGAGTATTTCATGGCGATCGGTAATTGCTGCGTCGCAGATACATTTCACTACGACCTGAATTTACAGAGTACTGAAAATAGAGTGACTCTCGCAGATACAATATTGTCTAAATATACTTGTACCTGTATATCGTACTCAGTAATTACGATACTGCGATGTCTAGAGCGGGCTGATCTGTGTGCAGGTGAACCACGGATCACGGTCAGGTGGTTGTCTGCGCTGAGGCTGTGTTAGTATTGCGTACGTTACGTTACGTTACCTGGCACCGCAGACTTACTAGCAGCCAACGTGTTTCCCTACCGCAGCTCAACCAGTGATAGCTCTCACCTATCCCGATATCAATTGGCGAACTTGGATCTTGTATTGCATCAATCCCATTGGAACTTAAGCTCAACTTTTACGGAATAAACAAGTCAAGCCGTAACTTGAAAAGGAACGTTTCCACCGTAACCGAACCGTAAATCCGTACCTACGTTAGCGCCACGGACCTACATTAGCGTCAAAGCACGCACTGGACAAAACGGCGCTAATTCGCATCCAGACAACGCTCAGCGAAGAGATTCCAGGTTTTCTTGAAGTTCCAACTTCCCGAGTGGACCCCGTCTAGCGCGACTCACGTCTTCGTACATTAGCGCAGCCCGTGCCAGCAGCGTCGTCGTCGCGGGCCTAGTCTCCCGCTTAGTCTGGCTCTGTGAGCAATCCGATAAACAGGTACCAGGCATCTATCAGGGCTCAACGGACGAGTGTTCCGATGTCAGAATCTTATCAAGACCCTCCTTGCGAAGTACGAGTACTTTGTACACTTATCAAGGACGGCTTGGATCCGGCAAAATCGTCCATGCAGGCCGACCGGGGTCGCGGCAACAACATCAAGCCATCAATATCACAGTACCTACCCGTTCGGTGCTAGTCCAGCAGGATGGATCCCGGGGGGTCCATCATTGCTGAATGGAGGCAGTCAATCCAGACTTCTTTTTCTGTTCGGCGTAATTTGTGAATTGCAGATCGTCTCATGGTGGGTTCATGCAAGACAACGGATTGACGTAGGTATGTTCCTAGACTCCTAGGGCGGTGATCAGGGATGAATATTGATGTTCGTCGACTTCTTTTCTTTCTATATATTTAGAACGAGTCTCGATATATAGAAAGATCGTCTGAGACAACCTGAGAGCTCCTCATGGAGTAAGAAAGGGGATGTAGCAAGACTGCTAGCACATGTCATCGCGCATCGAACAATCCCAATCACACCCAATCCAGCTTCACATCGTCAATCAATCAATCAACCGATCTTGAATCAAGGGCAAGAATACTTTCTTTGACAATTTACACTCAAGCAAGTACTCGCAAACAATCTAACGATGATCATCTGGCTGTGTAAACATATTCAGCCCGGAATAACTAGTCTGTTATCCTCTTCTTTTCCAGACAAGCAAAATCGGTTCATAACGAATCCATTCCATCATGAAAAACAAACCCCCCCCAAACATACGAGCGAGCATAGTCAACCTCACTCGTCCCCCAAATCATCGGTTTAGCCCCCCGTTGTAGTAGTATAGGTACGTACGTGTATGTAATGTGTAAAAGGTGTAAGAGAAAGAAGAGCCCCTTTAAGACGTGTGGGATAGTATTCGTATTATCCATCATCGCGAAACGGAACAAGAAAACACGGAAATGGAATGGAAACGATGTCCTCCGTTTCATCACACACCCCCAACTCCATCCAGTTCTTTCTTTATAAGCTCGTGATTAAGTAAGGTCGAAGAAGAAGTAGAAGAAACGAAACGAAACGTCCCCCTTTACTAGTATCGCGATTCCTCATCGCCGTCAGGGGGGCAAGATGACGAGAAAAAAAAGAATTCATAACTCATTGCCGTCACCAGCCGATCAAGCACATACAATCGAAGGTCGAAAAAAAAAGGTAGTCGAAAACAAAATAGGGGGGACGGACGGGCCGGCGGATATAGCCAAACGACTCAGCATGGCACCTAACCACGCACACTCGTAGCGACACTACTAACCGTCTCGCTCACGCGCGTCCCAAACTCGCCCGCCCATTCCGGCATCTTGAGGCTAATCCGCACGCGTCCCTCCACCACCATATTCACCGCATTCAGCACGGCGAACGTGGCGCTTCCAATACCGCGGAACACGGCCAAGACAGCGACCGACCACAGGATAAAACTGAGGTAGAAATTATTGCCGACGTCTTTAATACCGTACGCCTCGGAGACCGCCATCGCGAGGATCGCGTTGGCCACCATCCAGATGACGACCATGTACGTGCGCACGCTGCGATAGTAGTCCTCCTGCAACTGCGCCTCCGAGACTGACGTTTGGGGCACCTCGACGCGGTCGCGCAGGTTACGCAGGGCCTCGTCGTAGCCGGAGTCGATGTCGAGTTGTTCCGACGGCATCTCGAGCTCGACGACGTTGTCTGAGCCCACGGCGCCGCCGAGATCCGTCTTCATCACGTTGTCGCCCTTCGTGCCCCACGTGACGTCGTGCGTGTTGCAGAACGCGTACACCTGCAGCGTGCAGATGTAGCCGGGCAGCAGGGCAAAGTACTGCGCTGAGCTCGTGAAGAGGTGCCAGGGGTCCAGGTACAAGAAGCTCATGAGGAAGTAGAGGCCGACCGTCGAGGAGATCGAGAGGATGAGGTTCGTGAAGGCGCCGCTGCCGACCTTGATGCCGCCATCCGATGTTATGGTGTGGACGATGATCCAGGCTGTCGCGAACACCGTGTAGATCATGATGATGCTGTAGATTACGATACTAGTCATGTACAGCCGCTTCGCGCCCTGTGGCCGGTTGCCCAGCGACAGGATGAACTGCATGCTAGTGAGGAGAACGAAGGCGTATCGCAAGATCGTGAAGATGTAGAAGGCCGCGTTGTGGCCGAAGGGGTCGATTCGAGGATCCGAGAGACCGCCACAGAGGAAGTAGAAGGCGAGGTAGTAGTTGGCGAGGGAGAAGTAGGTGAAGAAGAGCTGGATGAACTGGTAGATAAATTCGATGTGCAGTAGGACTTTCCGGGCGACGGTGTGGTCGGTTGCCCAGACTTGTCTGAAGTGTACTAACGAGTAGACGGCAGCGAAGAAGGCACCGTTCAGCCAACGTCGACGCTGTGAGATGAACTCGGGAACAGCATCTTCTACATGTCAGCACTCTTACCAGGGGAAGTTCAACAAACAAGAATTCCACTTACCAGGCACATCCGTCTCACCCGTACAACTCTTCACATACTTCAAAACCCATCTCTCATTCCTCTTCGCCACCAACTCCCAACACAAGATACGATCCTCGGCCAGGTACATATTTGCCGTGAACACGTCCGCATGCTGTCCATGCAGCGTCTCGCCCTTGAAGTACTGACTCAACGGCCCATGGCCCGTCTCGTCGTTCTGGAGGGCGTGGAAGCGGTACGCGCTGAGCGCGCCTGGCAACACTGTTATGTACCCAAACACCGACTCCAGGGGCTTGTCCAGGATATTCGACATTTTGTACTCGAAGTTCTGCGACGCCACCAGCGGGTTCAGGAGGTAGTTGCCGAACTTGCCCGTCATCGCCTTGATCTCGCCGCACGCGCCCGCGACATTCGAGTCGATGTCGAACGCCTTCCAAAGATGGTACAGCGACGTCGCGCCGGGCTTCGTGCCCACGTCCAGCAGGATGCAGATATTCGGGTTCAGCGCCTTGCCAAAGGCATTGAAGAACCAGCGGTGCGAGTTCAGCTTGCGCTGGTTGCGCTCCTTGAGACAGAAGATCATCTGGCAGGGGACGATACCCTTCTCAGCGCCCTTAAACTTGAGGTCCGAATCCAGCGAGACCTGCGTCGTGTACTCGTATACGTGCGCCTGCACCGCCTTCGAGTTGACAAAGTTCTTCGCGATACCATGCTGATAGACGCCCATGGCAGCCAGCGCATCTAGCGTTCTCAGATGCACTTTTTCTCGTCCATCCGACACGACGCAGACCACGATCTTCTGCCAGCCCAGCTCGCCCCAGGTGCGAGACTTGTTCCGACCGCAGAAATGGCTGATATTCTTCATGATAGCATGCATCGTGCGCGTGAAACCGATCTCGTCCTCGTTGTACATCGTCACGCAGATAAACAGCTCCGTCTCCCTCGCCGTCCGTCCGATATTCTGCCGCAGCTTGTATCCTCGCTCGACGAAGTCGTCCGGGTCGCACGTGACGGCCGTATAGCGCATGTGGGTGAACTCGACCTCGTCCCGGCGCGGCAAGAAACTGTACAATATAGTCGGTATCTTGCATTCCAGGATGAGTTCGCCATTAATCAGTTGCACCTCCTTCTTCGACGTCACGGGCTCGCGGACGCCGCGGCGCTCCTGCTTGCCCTCGGGCACGGCGCCGTAGTGCCCGAACTTCTCGTCCATCGGTATCGACTGTCCGTCCTCGTTGATCGTGATCTGCGACTCCGCGTAGCCTGGATATCCGTGGGGAGCGCCGACGTCCGAGTCTGGTCCGTAGTCGTCGATGTCTTCCTCTTCTTCTAGCGGCATGCTCACTGTCACATCGTCAGTTGAATAATTGGAATGGTAGTGGTGTGCCGGGAACGGCGCCGGCGGTAGCGGTCTTCGCGGGCTACCGCCGTAATGCGACGACGACGAGCCTGGTCTCGGACTGCCATGGTAATCGACGGGTTCGTAGGACATCTGTGACGGCGGCGGGCGGCTGTAGTCTGAAAATCCGGATATTCTCGACGAGGCGGTCCATGGTCGGGGCGGGGAGTTATCTCGGTGTAAGTAAGGGTCATAGGCGGAATCCGGTCGGTGCATGTGCGGGTTGTCATTGAGGGAGTCTGACGAAGAATATGACTGGACAGAGGACTGGTAGGATCGACGGGTGGTCGGGCGGATACTATCGGGTTTCATTGGTGAGTCTCTGCTGTCATCTTCGTTTGGTTGGCCTGAGGAGCTGTTGTTGCTATGGCTATTGCTCTTGCCGCTCTCACGGGGCGTCGCCATATCTCTCGCTAATACTATTTCGCGAAGAGAGCGCTTCCGAGGCGACGGGCCCTCGGGGATGGCGGGCAGACTGAGAGCGAGTGCTGCTTGGCGGGCATCCATCGGCTGCTTCTTCTTCCTCTGTAGCTTTACAGTAGGAGAGCGCGTGGGCACTAGCTGGCGCGTGGGCGATTCACTAATCGTCTGCTCCTCGTCGTCCCTGCCAAGGCTGTCGCAACGAGCTGGCACAGCGATCCTGACAGTCTTCTTTGCCTTGACGACGGCTTGGTTCGTTGACTCTTCATTATTGTTCTCATCCCGATACTCATCCTTACGGGGGGATTCCTTCTGGGGGGATAACATGACAGGCGTTTGGGGTGCCTCGCCAGGCTGTGGGCGTACATACGAGTTGTTGTCTGGCATTTGGTCTTCATTTGACGTCAATAATCTGATCGCGGCCGGGTGCCGTGAGTGTGTATGTATGAGGTCGGGGTCGTCATCATAGGGTGGGAGCGCGTACTCGGGGGGTCGCAAGTGTGAGCCGTCCATGGCTGTCGACGATGCCAGCCGGGAGGCTGAACGACAGATGGGGAATTGATGGCAATTACTCGCGTTCCGATGGTTGGAATGTAGTGACTATTACCAGGGAATTCCGCCTGCGCTACTACCGAGCCTTGGTCTTCCGAATACGATACGTAGCCGGGTAAGCAGAGCGGGAGTAGTTAACGAATGTTGCTGCCAATGCGCGCTCCAGCTATAGTAATACTAATCGAGCAAAAAGAAGCGGTAGGAGAGAGTGGCTAAGGTGCTCAGACAATTTCAGTGTAAGCCCCCCAAGCCGTTTAGAGACGGATAATTGATGGATCTTGGGGGAGGGGGGGAAAGGTTACGCACTTAGGTAGAGAAGCCCACGCGCAGGGCAGGGTGGATATTCGGTTCGGGATCGCTAATGGATGTTGTCCCGGCAACGCTCCGCCACACCAAAACGACCGGCCCACCAATTACGATCGCGGAACAGGGGGCTTGCTGGGGGGAGGGCTCCACTGTTGGACTCGGATACTTTATGCCCAAGTACTGTCGACCCGCACTAGTCGGGCTAGTGACTTCCGCCAGGGTCGATTTGTGTGGGGTCGGAGGTAACTGCATCGCCGTTCCTGGTGCCTTGAAGTCGACACGACCCCGATCCTGAGTACCCCCATCCTTGCAGCGACAACAGCCTCCGCGATGTACCTCCCCGTCGAAACTGGAGGCTCACACCACCTGGCACGACCCGGCAGGTACAACGGGTGCGCCAACCCTGCGTGTGGACCTCGCCCGTATCAACTTGGCGCGCGTTTAGCGTCGTTTCCAAGTTTGCGCGTGAGTGAATCTTGGCATTTCCACAAAAACACCAGGAACCACGTGTGTGCTAGGCGGGAGGGACCTGTCGGACTCGGACCTGTTCTCTCTCGCAGCAAAAAAAGGTAGGTACCGATTCCGCTGCAGGCCGCAGTTAGGTTGACTTTTTTTTTCTATTTTCTACCGTCCCGTGCCTGCATGCAATTATGCCTAAGGCGGTTATAATAGTCAAAAAGGCGAGCAGGGAAGCCATGAGATGCAATTGACCTGTCGCGAACTTTTACCCCAGGTTTCCATATTTTCGTGGTGACAGTTGAGGCGAAGCGCTGGTGTTGAAGCATGGAAACTGCATGTACCGTCAACACACAGACAGAGATTCATACAGAGATAAACAGATTGGTTGATAGAGATATCAGCAGTACGACGTGAAAGAGGAGATCTGTACACGAATCACACGGTCATAGGTTGCATTCTCATCCAAAGAGCTCACTTGATTCCTCATACGGATCACATACCATTCAACTCACGACTTTAGACAGAGTTACTATTAATACCTGCCTACTAATTATTACTGAGTCTTGTTCTCAACAGTTTGACATCTGTTTAAGACAAAGCCAACCAGAAATAGTTATAGGATAATGTAACTCTAGGACAATTCCCGTTTGGAATCCAAGGGAATTCGAACTCGATGTGCGTAATCACAACAATGCCATGTTGTGTATTCAAGTCACATTGTAACTCTCTATGTGGTTTAACTACGGTTATTTCGTGTCGAGTATCGGCGCCGCTCCTTCAGTCGGTCTGGTCTATCCAGCCAGCGACGCATCTATGTAGATAGTCATTATGGACGACATAGGCCAGGTTACCGGGTATTAGCAGCTCTCACGACCGCTCGTCCGTCTCATATATCCGCCCATAAATTCTCCAAATCATTGTAGTCTCTTCGAATCTCGTGGCTTGCTTGGTAGTATGGTCGACTTCAGCTCGTCCGGTAAGGATATGTGAACTTTGATACAGATTGGTATATCTTCCATGGCACAAATGGCCTGCCTCCGAAATCCAGGGTCGGAATCAAAGATCGATATCCCGGTGAGATACGTTCAGCTCTTAATCGGTTGTAATCATCTTCCGCGAGACAAATATCCTCAAGTCTCCGTCTCCTTGAGCATCTTCGTCAAGCTCATAACCCGATACCCATCCGCCTTCAACTGCCTCAGCACCTTCCTCAACATCGGCGGCGTCCAACTCCTACGATCATGGCAAATAATAATCGCCCCGGGCCGCACCATGCTCAAAATATGCCGACTATTGATCCACGAGAAGTGGATCTGCGGATCATGCGGATACACACTGCCCAGCACGAGTCTATACCCAAGCTTATTTACCAGCCGCCGCATGCGATCGCTGAAAAAGCCCGAGCCGGGCCGGAAATACTGCGGCGGCATCACGGCCTCGCCCGTCTTATACGCCGTCCGGATCTTCTCGCGCACAGCCTCAATCTCATCCGTCAACTGCGCATCTGTAAGCGCGCGTGACGGTTCATCGTGCATCGCGTGGTTCCCGAGCTCACTCCCGCTGCGCACGATATCAGCGAGTATATCCTCGCGTCCGGACACCTGTCCGCCGATAACGAAAAACGTCGCCGTTGCCTGGTGGCTATTCAGGATCTCGAGGATCTCCTCCGTGTGCTCGGACGGCGCATCGTCGATCGTCAGCGCGACGATTTTCTTGTCCGTGTTGACTTCCCAGAGTACGTCTGGCCAGCGCCGCGCAAAGTACGCAATTAGACCCCGCGGCGGCTTGTAGATGATGTAGAAGGGCGCTACGACGAGCAGGAAGATGGCTAGGAGGGTGAGGAGCGTGGTCATTCTGCGTCGTCGGGCCCGGCGCCGGAGCCGGGAGGGGAGGCGGAAGCAGGTGCAGAGAAGGCGGAGCATGAGGAGGGACGGATGGAGTGGGATGGAAGAGCCGGTGTCTCAGGTCGCGTCACGTTACGTGATAATTCGGGTAGGACTGCGCTCTCTTTCTCTCGCTCGCGGTTCGTTCAGACTCGTGATACTAGCATTCGCGTTCGCTTGGGTCGTCCCAAGATCGGTGTTGCGTACCCAGATCCTTCTCTCTCTGTCTCTCCTCGTACAATGCAATCTGTTGAAGCTCCACGGCCAGCGAGGGCGAGACCGAGATTTCACTCCGTAGCTTCGTTCGTCATCTCTTGCCTTGGTGAGGCCCCCTGATCACCAGTACAGAAAGCACACATGTACTGACGGTGCCCAGTGAAGCAATGTACAGGCCAACGTCGTGTGTATGAAGGAGGTACTTTCGTCCGACGATGCACGAAGTATCTCCCTGAAATTCATCATTTATAGGGGCCCCGCTAAAACCCCTATGCATCATCGGACAGTACGACTCACAGTTCCAGGGACTATAAACACTGTATCATTCAATCTACCGGGTAGGTTCATCAAGACTTGCAATTTCACAGACAAATGAGACTATGCAACCACTTAAACAAAACACAACAGAAGAAATCGCCGCATAACCGCCAGATCATCCTACCGCCCAACAAGCAAGCCCACCTGCACCTCAGGAGGATCGTGTCGTTCGCGAAAAGCGAACCAACAACCGAACTGGTCATGCAGTGCAACGACGACAACACAAAGTCAGGAAGTCGTGCCACCCTATCAAAAAGCGCCTTTTTCGCAGCCACGCGGGGGTTGTTATTGTTGTCTCGGTACGGATTACAGAGATGATCAATTCGGCTAAAATACCCCTGCGTAGTCGTATCCATTGGTGCAGACGATCACGGGTTCGGATCTTTGGGTCTTGGGACGGCCGCATGAGTAGTATACGGGATGTTACGAAAGGAAAACGAAGAAGTTGATGTCATGGATTATATGTTGTCCTGCATGATCGGTATTGAAAGGAGAGACAAAAGACTTGTGAGATGTTGGTAAGTAGGTAGGTATAATATGGCGTTGACCCCGCGGAACTCCGGACACGAAAGATCGGCCGAAAAGCAAGGAGGGCCGGGTAAATAGAAGCTGTTTCCCTGCATTAATGTGCTCATCGGAGTTGAGGCGCCGGTCGATCACATCAACTTGCAGCTGTTGTATCTCCAGTGTGTTTTCATACGGTCTACACTCTTCTACTAAAGAGATGGCAGTTTTATTTTGTCCTCCCCCCTTATTAGATAGATCTCAAAAGATAGTTATCTTCAACACGAACGAGAAATTACGAAAGGAACCCGTATTACTAACCCTCACGGGCATCATGGTCCCTCCCAGCATACGTACGGGCCAAGGAAGAAAAGGAACCCCGAAGTCCGAGGCGACGGTAAACCGTGCAGTTATTAAGTCCCGTCTGCAGGTGAGGTTATCTCTCTTGCTTGCTTTCTGTCTGTGACCACAGATTCGTTACCGTGACACGCATCGGTTCGGTCTTAAAGTACAGGATTAAGTTCTTACTGTAAGCAAGAGAATTGCCGACGGAACTGCTTGAAGGGATCAATCGGGAATGACATCACTGACACCGGACAGGAACATCGAGACATGAGACTTGGGTAAAGGATAGCGAGATTGTCTTGCTTCGATGTAGGACCTCCTAGCGAGTTGGTTGAGTGAAACGAGTCCTAATTAGGGGGGAGTCAGACAGTTTAAAACGGATTCTGTATCCCTATCCCTCGAGTTGCGATTTGGTCAACTAGGTAGACCAAACCCCTAACTGTCGTCCCTAGATGCAGATATCTGCGGCATGGAAGCAAAGCATGTACATAGGGACATGAACGCAGTTAGGCGCACAACTCGCAGGGAGTTCAACTTGAAAACTTCGGGTCGGACTGGCATACGATGCTAACCTCAATGCTCGAATGAGGCCGTCGAAATGTAACCGGTAGACTGGTACTACTGTTCATACACAAATACACAAAAATTGACGATTGAAGACACAGAACACAATTAAGCAAGTACTATCTCAAGGTCGGGAAATGTATCAGTTTCAAAGATGCATTGATCTCTGTGGTATCTCAGCTTAGCCGTGTAGACTAAGTTCCACCCTGCCTACCGAAATGTGACAGTACAAAGAAAAAGAGAAAATGAGCAGTGTTCTAGGCCCGAATCCATTCGGGCCTGGGCTGTACTTGTAGAAAAGTAGCGAAAGAATCCCACACACAAACGCCTGGGGATACCCATCCATATCCTCATATGATTTCCTCTCGGACGGTGTGTCCGATAAGCCATGAACTCCCAAGCAAATCGCGCTTCATGATGATGCGATCGCTAAAAACTTGTGCGCCGCCGCCTGTAGTTGTTGAAATATGTACAATGAAATGCCACTAAACGGTTTCGTCTAGTATGATAAGACCACACTTTCGTGTGTTCTGGTAGTAGCAAAGTGTGTGAACTTCGCTTAAATCCACACGGGCTGTTGTAAAAGAATAGGCTCCGGCGACAGGAACTCTGCGAGGAGGTCTTCGATCTCAGCCATATAGTCTGCGGCCGTGAATTTCCGGAGACCCTTGGCGATTAGTTGCCTCTCTTCCTCGTACATACCCTGCAGCTTGTCTTTTACACCTAGCTCTTCTGCCAACTCGGACACCTTCGCAAGTTCCTGTCCAAACGGATGGGACATGTCGGCCCCATCCCGGGTCCGAAGCGGAGATGGCGCAGGGGGAAGCGGACTGGCTTGAATTGGCGAGAGCTTAGGCACAGCCAGCTTTTGCGAAGGTGGACCCGATACTACAGACGTTGCTGCAGTCGAGACCGAAGAGGCCCGCGATGTCGTCGAGATAGCCTTTGAGGAAGAGACCGTAATGGTCGATTGACCGGAAAAGCGAGCATGCTTGCTCAGAAAATTGTCGAAAGATGCCTTTTTGGTGTGCGATGGAGCACGTTTGGGAATAGCTGGGGCCTCTGAAGAGACAGGGGCCGACTTTTGAGCCGAGTTGAAATAACACGACAGGTGATTGGGCTCCGGTGGCTCACATGCCTGCTCTTCGTTTGATATTTCGGGACTGGTAGGAGGCGATGACATCACAGTGCTGGGGCTATCTAAGCCAGATTCATCGTCAGACCTCGAAGACTGCGTTGGCGACGAGGTTTGCGAAGACCCTGAGTGAGGGTGTAGATCGGGGGCGTTGTACGCCAGCATGTTCGTCGTATGAGTTAGCTCCATTGGGCTCGAAATCTTCTTGCGCAGTGAGTTCGACAACGCATGGCGCTTTGATGTCGTGCTATGCTTGTGTGCGGAGTCGCCCGAGTTGCCGGCTTCCGCAGATGACTCCTTAGCGCGCCGTGAAGTGAAAGCCCGCGAGAGCGACATTCTTGAGGGTTGTTTCGAAAGCATGGCGAAAATGCGAAGACGTTCTGTTGCTAGAAGGAGTCCGGAAGTGTATACTGTGGATTGACCTCAGGGTCGGATTTCAGAACCCGAATGCTTTCAGATGCTTGAGCTAAAATCAAGATTGAGCGAAGGGACTGAGTATGCCAAGAGGCAGACCAGACCGTCAAACTGATCTTTTTTGTAAATGGTGAATGACAGGTATTGGACAACCTGATGAGTCCAATGTCGCAAGGATAATACCGATGATACGGGGACCAGAAGATACGAAACCCTCGTACCGCCGCGTGCGATATCAGTCTGACTGCGTAGGGTGTGAGGTGGGTTGCGCACTGGCAGCTTGCTCAAGAAGACCGTCTTGATCGGGAAGGTGGGCCGTCGGCTTGATGTTTTTTGACCGACAGAGGAGGTCGGGTGACCTGTTCTGCTTTTCCTGTCACAGACCAACGGTAACGTAGCACTGCACGGTTTGTCAGAGGAAAAAAAGACGACACGGGCTTGCAGATCCTTTTTTGCAAGAATGTACGCCGAGTCGTCAACGTAAGAAACGCGGCAATTGCAGAGACTACTTGACAGAGATAAAACTGTCGAGAGAGATGCCGATGGTAGACCGCGTTGGCGAGGTGATCAAACGCCTTCTGATATCCGGTGTAGTAATCGCGAGTGGCTCACTGCACCGTAATACTGCTTTGCTTGACTGAATGCCGAGAATCGCGATGGTCAGAAGCCTGCTGAAACAATCCCGATATAACCGACAGGTCAGTACAATGGCGTCAGTCGAATGAAGCCGAACAATTGATGGAATTGTTCCTTGGCGATTTTAGATACGTGGTATATAGTGGCGAAGGAAGAACGGTAGAGAGATCCGATCTCGAAGATGATGATAATGCACCACACAGAGGCAGAGGGCCTTGGGGTGGGAGACGAAAAGAACAATGAAACAACCAGGTTTCTGAAAGATGTCGAGAGAGAAGAAGAAAACCGCTCGTACTCGGACTCTGTAGGCTAAAGGAGCGACCTGTGACCGAGTAACCCTGCGAGCGCGTGGAGGAATAAATGGTGGGAGAGGTGGATGTAAAGGAAAAAAGAGGAAAGGCGAGAAGAATCAATGGACTCGACTGCGATGGTAAGGGAGTGAATAAAGTGAAGAAGAGATAGCAGGGAACAGGCCCTGACGAAGACGTTGAGGGTTTCTCGACGAGAGAGGGTGAAGGGCAGTGGAACGGAAATGGAAATGGACGTGAGGGATGATGGGCCAGACGTGGGAAGAATTAAGAAGCTTCCCCAGATGGCAAGGTCTCGCTGCACCCTGCATTGTCCATCGGTGGGTTGCACTAGATTGGCCAGTCCAGGTTAGTGCTAGCAGGAAGTCGTGCAGCGGGGCACGCGCGCACGCAGAGCGGGTACAAGTGAGTACATGCATTACATAATTACATAAACCTCGCTACGACGACAGTCACGCTAACTGGGAATGGCCAGATGATGCAAGAGTACGCTCATCCGTAGCACGAACTCTGATGCTTTAGGCCTGCCGAATAGTAAACACAATATATTGGCCTGCTATGCCGACAGTTATTGCTTTGTCGCGGCGCACTAGGGAGAGAATTGAGTTTCAGGGCACATGGCGAGTGACAAGTGTACCTACCTTAGCCTGGTGCGCTAGTCCGTTCTGGGTAGTAACCTAGGGACGGATTACAGCGGCAATGTGCCTACCGGACATCCTGTGAGGTTAATTTAGGTAGGTCGGGGTACCTTCCTGGCAGATAATGTACCCTCGGGATAGCGCGATCCGTCCACGTTCGTACTCGCTCTAGGTATATCCAACGGAACACTCTGTTCCATTGCCTTAACCTGTAAGAGGAAGCACAATTGATGATTGTTCTTCAGAGACAACTCGAGATTCCTCTGCTTTATCTACAGTAATGGCATTATGTAACCGGAAGCCGTCTGCTACTGATATGTATGTGCGGGCAGGCGGGACAACTAACGTTTTCCGTGCTATGGACGGATTGAGGCCACATTAGGGTAAATCCGCGATGCTACCGTGGTGGAGGGCACCAATCAGTCTTGTATCGTACTCGTACGTGGGTACTCCGTATGTGTCCGTACGCGGCACATCTTACGGTAAACGGTACTCGTGGTGAAAGTACGGCAGTGACACGAAATTGACCGTTAGTGGACGGAATACAAACCTGATACATTGATGTCATGTACTTTGTGAGAAGTGTTGTTCGTGCCTCGGGCAGTCTGGAGTCTGAATGGCCTTCCGACCTGAGGCACTAACACGTATTCCATGCCTAGAATGATACCGACTGACGTATCAATAGTCTCCGACTGTGTTTTTCAAATCAGAGATTTTCCTCCGTCCTTGAGTTCTGAGTCAACACTATGTTGCAGCCCATTTATTTCTTTTTTCCCGTGCTCCCGTGAGACGATGCAGGTACCGAGCCCAATGACAGCTCAGTGGGTGTGGTTCATCTGTATGAAGCACGAACACATACGGCCGTCGGGGTTGCTCAGGAGAAGCAGATGCTATGTATGCACCTTCGTGCCTGTTCCCTTATCTGTCGACAGGTTGTGCTGCATGTATGTAATTCTGCGTGCTTCCAAGCACTTTTTATTACCTGCCGTGGAAGTCTGGACATTATTCGGCGTGTACGGAGAGCAGAGAACATGGTGTGAAATGCGCAGGAGTACACTAACGCGAGGTACCGGTCAGGTATCAAAATGACAAACGGAGGAAGGGTTTAGGGGAGTAATGAATTGCGACTAGCATGATTAATTACACGCACATGGTGGTCATCATCCGAGAGAAGGATATGTAGAAAAAAGAACAACACCACGCCTTCGTCGCCACCTGTTTCAACATTGTGAATGGTCTGCCCATAGCTGAATTGTCGCGTGTTTCGAAACACAGATCTGTATCGTGAAAACGCATTCGCAGTCACAGCAACTGCAACGGCGCGCAAGAACCCCCCTCGACCCAAAGCACGCACCGTATCGGATCTGAGCACGAGTGTCTATCCTGTCTATCCTGCCTATTTACGGAATCCCAACGACTAATAATATCGTCGACATAAGTCGCAGCTAATCTTCGGTCTACCTAGCGCACGCTTGCTGATTACCGCTATGAGAATGTCACGCATGAAATCCCTCCAGGGTTGCGTGAACCCCATGCCCGGAACGGCCTAGCGCCAGGCATCCCACCCTAGCCTAGGCTGAAACAGGGAGCACAATGCCAGGGAGAATCGATGATTGGGCCGTTGCCTCTTTCTTTTCCTTTTTTGCGCCAGTTCGATCCGGCCCTAGTCCCGACACAATGTTTCAAGTTTCCATCATCCATCGTTCTCGGTTTTTTACTTGTTTGTTGCCCTCCCTCCCTCCCTCCTTCCTGCTTGGCTTTCCCTAGAAAACTTCTTCCCTCGTGGCACAAGGATGGATCATGGATGGACTTGGACGGCAACATTCGGATGCAAAAAGTACATTTAATCCCTATCTCTGGGAATCTCAAATCCGCCCCTGTTCCCTGCGCCGGAGTCTGGCCTAGTGGAATCCTGCCTGCTACGAATATTTAGACCTGGCCGGAACGGTACTACGACGGAGAAATAACCTGCCAACCTGGACATCCAACTTCAACTTGGTCTGTTCTATTCCGTATCTGGTGTTTGATGTTAGGTCACCAAACGGCCCTGTGCAAGCTGTGAAAAGTACGAAGTAGCTGCAGGTATTCGGTGGGTCGACGGTAATTGTCCAACCCACAAGCTGACGCTCGACATCATCCACAATCAAATGAATTGCTTACCGGCCATGCAGGTTCTCACAAACCGTTATTTTTTTCTTTCTTTTTTCTTTTTAGTTTTGTTGGATTCCCTTCCTGGCGGACGCTAGGTGCTATATCGACACGTTCCTCCAGAGGCTATGCAGAGGGAGGAAGCTGTTTCACTGTTTCAGCTCTGATCTACGCTTCGTTAGTCGCGATTCTCTCTCTCTCTCTATCTTGTGTCTGTTTTTAGATCTCCGCTATCGCCGACGATCCCCGTTCAAAAAGACTCACACTACCTACACTAATCCGTGCCTGACTACCTAAATCGGTATCACGGATTACACGTGCGCTGGTCAATCGCTAGATAGTTCTGATCGCGTCGAGGTAGGTCACGGCAGATCGGTGAATTGACATCATGTACAGTAAGTAGGTAGTAGTCGACGGGTTTGGCTATTATTAGAATCCTATCTAGGAGGTACTATGTTCGAAATCTTGTCCCTTGCTCCATGCTGCATACTTACATTAACACCGATGATGGGGTCCTCGCTGTCCTGCGGATGGCGACTCTGAGTGATCCGTCGTCATAGGGCTGTAGCATGTGGTCACTTCTCAAACGACCGGCTGACGAGAAGGGGACCTCCTTACACTCGTCAGCCATTCTATTCAAAACACAGGAAAAAAAGCCCTCGCAACCAGTTGTCGATTCTCTTCAATGCGTGTTGCCAGAGTGGCCAAGTGGCATAATTGTCTCACGTAATTCTGATCATACAGTTTTGACACATTTTTGTCACATATTGTCTCTGTTTGTCACAGGGTTGAATCGTCTCGATCAATTACATGCAATCCCTAGGAAAAAAATAACGCCTTTTTTCTGCCTTACTAACGCTGTCGACTTGCCCAGTCATAGGAATCTTGCCCAATTGAGTGACTCCTTATTATGGCTGTACCCTCGTATCGACTGCGCAAACGTGCCCTCGCCACCCGGGGACAGGCAATCTTCAGGGGGTATCACGTGGTTCCTCCCAAGGGTTCCGTTTGGAAACCCGGTAAGGATCAAACAGTGCATACATTGAGATGCGTCATTCGAGGCGGCTATGATCAGCCTCAATCCTTACTGTCCTCCATTAGAATCTAGCCAGTAAATCTAATCCTCGTCCATGGAGTCGTCGCTCTCATCTTCATCATCATCTTCATCATCGTTCTCGCTGTGGTCCTCTTCTGAGCTGTCATCGGCTGCTACACCGACGAGTCGTTCCTCGACGTTGTCTGTTGCCTTTGTCGAGATCTTGTGGGCAAATGCTTGCCGAACGGCGGCGTTGGTGCTAGTGTCCCAGACATGCATGGTACCCTTGCTACCAGCCACCGCAAGACGGAAGGCTACCTCGGCATCAGGGGCGAAGTTGGTAGAGAAGATCTTGCCGACATCCAAGTTGCGTGACACGACCATGGCAGGTCCAGTGGGCTGAATGTTCCAGAGCTTGACAGTCTTGTCCATGGAACCCGTGGCCATGTATCCAGGTACATGGGGGTTGATATCGAAGGAAGAGAGCGACTCGTCGTGTGCCTGGAGTGTCCAAACCGGCTTGCTAGCCGCTGGATTTGAAGGAATATTGCGGATATCAAAGTAATGAATCATTCCCCTCTCAGTAGAAACGTAGAAGAAGTTAGGGTCATGGGGATCCCATTTGATGTTCTCAACATCACTCTCAACACCCCATCTGGGAGCCTTCGCATCGGGAGCCCGCATATCGGCGGCGACTATCGTTCTGTCGTAACTTCCACTCAGCAGGACAGTGGACTCGACCGCGTGCCATGCCAATGAGCAGACCTTATCGGTGTGGTAAGAATATGACTTAGCACACTTCGTTGTGTTTAAATCCCACAGCTTCACGGTCTTATCGGCAGACGCGGAAGCGAGGAGGTTTCTGTGTTGCCGGTTGGCAGCCAAAGAGAGAACGGCATCGACGTGGTACTCGTCGTTGGCCTTCTTTGACTTCTTCTTCTTTTTCTTCTTTTCCTGCTCCTGTGCGTTGCCGCCCTGACCGAGAATAGCATTGGGGTACATGCCATCCACGGTATCCAAGTCCCAAACCTCAATGTCCGGGTCCATGGTACCAATAGCAACAAAATTGGCCGTTGCGCCGCTGTCTATCGAAGGCTTGTTGACTGGGAAAGACAACCATTCGAGACAGAGTGGTATCGCAGGGAGCATAATGTCGTGGTGTACGTAGAGATTGTCGGCCTCGTCCTCGTAAACGTAGACTTCGAGATGCGCAAGCTCGTCCTCGACCTTGGCAGCGAGTAGCAGGTTGTCAGTTGCGAGAATCTGGAGCTCTTCGCGATCCTCTTCCTCCTGGTCCTGCTCGTCGGGTATCGTGATATAAGGGTCTTCCTTGTTGGATTCGTAGTAAGCCAGAGATTTTATGTTGCCGAACATGTCCATTCTCTGTCCGTGTCCATCATCCTCATCGTCGTCGTAGTGCTCAAGGTCATATTCTTTGAGATCCTCGTCGTTTATGTCAATTCTGTTAAGGATTGTTAGTTTTTGTTATAATGGTTGAATTGACGTGAATTAATGAACATACTCTTCGGAATCTTTACTCTTCTTCACTGGGGTCTTCTCCTTCTTCTCTTCTTCGACCTCCTCATCGTCATCCTCTTCGGCTTGCGCTTCCTCGAGATCCTCCTTAGCATCGTCTAGCTTCAACTTCGCGAGTTCGGCAATGCGCTCGAACTCGGCCTCGTCGAAGTTGTATCGGGAGGGGAACGGTGCCGCAAAGCCGCGCGGCACCCAAGCGGAAGTTGTGATCATAGACTCGGCCATGTTCGCGATGTGAATCAGGTCCTGTTGTTTTGCGACGTCAGAACGAGCAGATGCCCCTCCAACATTGATTTTTTCGAACTTGTATAAGCCGAGTCAACCAAATTTTAGCGGGTCTTTCGTTATCGATAGATACCCGCACGCCTACCCGGTTCTAGCGGCGCCAAATACACCGTCATCGGAACATATGAGTACACATTTGCATTCAATTGAATGAAGTTGAAGAACTCGGTGAAATAGTGGTAGTACAAGTAGTATCAATTGTTTATTACGAGTATTTTGAAATGTGAATATACGTGAGAGCATCTGGAGTTGCGACATGGTGCAGGAATGTTTGACGGCGTCTTCACTTTGGACCGTACTCCTCACCGTATGTAGGATGCTTATCAGTACTGTATAAACTTCTTACGTAACGACGGCACTTAAGTGCTAGGCAAATAACCTCTTTAACGGACGAGCTCAAATCCATATGCCGTGTACCCATTTAACAGGTAACTCCATACAATACAGATTCCAGTACGGAAGCCATCCAGAATAAATACAACCATCCCATTAACATCACCGACTCAATTCCAAGCAGGAAAAGAACTTATACTGAGGCGCATATTCCCAGAGGCATTTAAACGTTCAAAATGGATCGCGAAGACGGAAGCTTTAGCCCCAAGCGACGCAAAATAGATTTCAATCCGTTGCGCTCCGACGACAGATATTCGTCTCTCCCGACTCGAAAGAACAACGCGTCTCGATCACACATCACGAACTCCAATTCACGGGCTCCAACACCTCGTGGCCAGGCAAGCTATGCGTCGACTCCTCGGCAAGAAGAGTTTGACGGGCCTGAGCCCGCCGTCAGCCAGGAAGATCAACTAGCCCTTGATCGCGACTGGTATGGCGGTGACGAGACCGGCGGACATACCTTCGGCGACGACTCACACAACCCCTTCGGCACCTACGACACGACATGGGTTGAACAGCAGCAGCGCGAGGCTCAGCTCGTTGAGAGGAAAGCCGGGAGACATATGAATGCGCGCCAGTTACAGAGACAGAAAGATAACGATGCATGGGAGACAAATCGTATGCTCACCTCTGGTGTCGCTCAAAGGCGTGGATTAGGAGACGACTTCGACGACGACAATGAGGGCACACGTGTCCATCTTCTAGTGCATGATCTCAAACCTCCGTTTCTCGACGGCCGAACCGTCTTCACCAAGCAGCTAGAACCTGTTCCCGCTGTCCGGGACTACCAAAGTGATATGGCTGTGTTCAGTCGGAAGGGCAGTCGCGTGGTCAAGGAACGGAGACAGCAGAGAGAACGTCAGCGGCAAGCTCAAGATGCTACCAACATGGCCGGCACCACTCTTGGAAATTTGATGGGCGTCAAAGAAGACGAGGGCGACAGTGCCTTACCCATTGCTGCGGAAGATGAACAGGCCCAAACTGGCAATAGCAAGTTCAGCGAAGTCATGAAGAAGAATGACGGGGCGAGCAACTTCAGTCAAAGCAAAACTCTGAAAGAACAGCGCGAGTTCTTGCCTGCCTTTGCCGTGCGTGAAGACTTGTTGAGGGTCATTAGGGACAACCAAGTCGTTATTGTGGTGGGTGAAACAGGTTCTGGAAAGACCACTCAGCTCACACAGTTCTTATACGAAGACGGGTACGGAAACCTTGGAATGATAGGATGTACCCAGCCTCGTCGTGTTGCCGCCATGAGTGTTGCTAAACGTGTGGCCGAAGAGATGGAGGTGAAACTGGGTAGTACCGTTGGCTACGCTATCCGGTTCGAAGACTGCACAAGTAAGGACACCGTTATCAAGTACATGACAGATGGTGTTCTACTTCGTGAATCTCTCAATGAGAGAGATTTGGATCGATACTCGTGCGTCATCATGGACGAGGCACACGAACGTGCTCTCAACACGGATGTCCTACTAGGTCTATTCAACAAAATCCTGCAACGTCGGAGGGACCTCAAGTTGATTGTCACATCGGCCACAATGAACTCCAAGAGGTTCTCTGACTTCTTCGGAGGCGCACCGGAATTCATCATTCCCGGACGAACGTTTCCTGTCGATATCATGTTCCACAGGTCTCCAGTTGAGGATTATGTTGACCAGGCAGTTCAACAAGTACTTTCGATCCATGTTTCCATGGGTCCAGGAGATATCCTAGTGTTCATGACGGGACAAGAAGACATCGAGTGCACTTGTGAATTAGTGCGCGAGCGTCTGGATGCTCTCAATGATCCTCCCGAGCTTAGCATTTTACCCATCTACAGTCAGATGCCTGCTGATCTACAAGCCAAAATCTTCGATCGAGCACCGCCCGGTGTGCGAAAATGTATTGTGGCTACAAACATTGCAGAGACAAGTTTGACAGTCGATGGTATCATGTACGTTGTCGATGCTGGCTACTCCAAGATGAAGGTCTACAACCCTCGAATGGGAATGGATACGCTTCAGATTACGCCCATCTCGCAGGCCAATGCAGGTCAAAGAGCTGGTCGTGCTGGTCGAACAGGGCCAGGTAGAGCGTTCCGACTCTTCACTGAAAAGGCTTTCAAGGATGAGTTGTACATACAGACGATTCCTGAGATCCAACGTACTAACCTCAGTAATACCGTTCTCCTTCTCAAGTCATTGGGTGTTCGCGACCTGCTCGACTTTGATTTTATGGACCCGCCTCCGCAAGATACGATCACCACGTCCATGTTCGACTTGTGGGCTTTAGGGGCTCTGGACAACCTTGGAGAACTGACGGACCTGGGTGCAAAGATGAACGCTTTCCCCATGGATCCTTCATTAGCAAAGCTTCTGATTATGTCAGAAGAATACGGATGCAGCGAGGAGATGGTAACTATCGTCTCGATGTTGTCTGTCCCCAACGTGTTCTATCGGCCAAAGGAGCGTCAAGAGGAGTCCGATGCTGCACGGGAGAAGTTCTTCGTCCCAGAATCCGACCATCTCACTTACTTGCACGTTTACTCGCAATGGAAGTCCAATGAACATTCGGATGCCTGGTGCACCCGACATTTCCTACACCCGAAGTCATTACGGCGGGCTAAAGAAATTCGGGACCAGCTTCTTGATATCATGAAGATGCAGAAGATGCAGATGGTCAGTTGCGGAACTGATTGGGATATCATTCGCAAATGTATCTGCTCAGGCTACTACCACCAGGCCGCTAAGGTCAAGGGTATCGGAGAGTATATCAACCTACGAACATCGGTTACCGTACAACTCCATCCTACCAGTGCACTCTATGGTCTAGGATTCCTCCCTGACTATGTGGTGTACCACGAGCTGATCCTTACGTCGAAGGAATACATGTCAACAGTGACTTCGGTAGACCCGCACTGGCTTGCCGAGCTTGGTGGAGTATTCTATTCAGTGAAAGAAAAGGGTTACTCGGCCCGGGAAAAGCGTGTCACGGAGACAGAGTTCAACCGCAAAATGGAAATCGAGGCCAAGATGGCGGAAGACAAGAAGCGACAGGAGGAGCTTCAGAGGAGCGAGGAGGAGAAACTGACCAAGAAGCCAGTTGCAGAGAAGACCAAAAAGATCATCACTTCCGGAGCAGTCAAGAAGCCGGTTTTGAAAAGGAAAGGCAGAGGTTTTTAAGTCAGGAGAGGTCTCATGTTAGGATAGAATGGATGAGGATATGAATGTCTAAACCACCACCTTTTTCACCAAAGTTCGACCCCTTGGATCAGATTCAGGGCATCGATACATGCTGCTCAGCGTCGCACCACGAATTCAATTTCGCCTTCAATCACCTCACGATGTTCCTTGTCTAATCTGACAACGTGGGCAAGACGCGGTCCCTGATCAATGGCGACGAGGAATTTCTTGATCGCATCAGGGTGACCCTGAGCCTCGCCCTCGACCTTACCCCTGACGTCAGCCATGCACCTATGCACCGGCCAAGCTGGTCCCTTGGGTAGTAACTCACCTGCTCATTCTCAGTGTTGCGACACCATCCTGTAACCTCTAAATTTGTGGCCTCCCTCTTGGTGAAGTTGCGGAAGTTGACACCTGACTCATCTCAGCAAACCTTTCAAAGAGCAATCCCTTACTGATGAGTGTCAGTAGGCCGCGGGAGACACACCTTGGACTCTGCCGTGGACTAAGAAGTAGATCTAACAGGTCTCACTTAGTTCTGTATATAGAAGATAATGAATACAATGATCTACTTACCCTCTGCGACATCTTGTAAAGTTGATTCTATCACTTAGGTATTCTCATGCCGTTGATATCAAAGTGTTACTCATGAGTGGAGAGATGAATGAGCAAACCCACAACAGCTTCGGCCACCATATGGCAGTGAGCAGTTAAGTACACAGTGCCCATTCCACATAGAAAACGTTCGAGACCGTCTCTGTGGGAACTCAAATCCAAAGCTGGGGAATTCACACTCAAAACCCCAGAGTGGGAACACGCAGATCCTTGGCGTGTGGACTTCGTACGAATAGGGAAAGCCGAGCAGCGCCCTAAAACTGCACTGGCTGCAAGCCGGGATATCCTCGGGGGTTACCTACCGTTCCGGGATTTAAGGCCGAATTGATGACGGCATACTTTCTCATCTTCCTGCAGCATCAACAAAAATCAACAACTACTCGTAGAATTGTCATCAATCCATTATAGCAGAAAGTAACGACAAAATGGAGTCAACATCACAACCAGAAGAGCCGCCCCAACCCATCATCTTCCGCGGCAAGAAACGCAAATTCTACCGCCAGCGAACAACCGCAGACGAAGACATACCAACCGAGCCCGTCCCGGACGCGCCACAACCCTCCACCACCACCACCCTCCCCACCGAAAATCACGATGAACCCGAAGCCCTCTCCCTATCCGACGCCCTGCGCGTGCGAAACGCGCGCAAAAACAGACTCCGTGGCGTCACATTCGCCTCCGAATCCAATACCGAGACTAAAGACCCCACGGACGACGACGACAGCCTAACACAGATGATCCGCGAGGAGGAATCCAAGGCCCTCAGCCTATCATTGACGGCGACGAACAAGCGGTTCGCGCCACAGACGGGGTTATCAGGTGAAATCGTCAACAAGCACATGTGAGTTTTCCCCTTTTCCCTCCTTTCCAGAAAGAGTGGGAAAAAGGACAAACACTGATGGAGCAAGGGAACAATTCATAGAGGCTGAGATCGCAAAACGGCATTCCTTGGCCTCCGAGCCGCGGAAGAACAACGCACAGGCCTCTTCTGATTCAGCCGATGACGGGAAAGCCGCGCCGAGCGAACCTGTCGCGGATCTGGGCGAGGGCAGCAAGCATACGGCGTTGACGGGGAAGTTGTTCGAGGTCGATCTCGGCGACGAGGTGCGCAGTCGCAACGAGGCGATGACGGATCGCGCCAGGAGAAAGTTGCAGGGACTCGCTGTGGATGAGGATGAGGAACGGGGCGAGCGGCCGAAGAAAGTGCGGCTCGGACGCGATGGGAAGCCGTGGAGGCCGAGGAATAGGCGGAATAGTGATGATTTGAAGAGGGATCAGTTGGTTGAGGAGGTGTTGCGGGAGAGTAGACGTATGTCTTCCCCCTTTTCTGCCCCTGAGGACTCTATTGGCTAACTGAAGTAAACAGTCGATGTCTACGAAACCCCCGCGCCAGCAACAGAACCGGATCCCGACGCAGAAGAGGGGGCGGCCGATGATCGTATCGCAGAGCAGTTCCGTCGCGAGTTCCTCGATGCCATGGCGGAGCGACACAGACGACGGAAGCCCGCGGGCCCGCCGAGCAAACCGGGCGCGAAGAAGGACGAGGAAGTCCTCAAGGGTCCGAAGCTGGGCGGTAGTCGCAATGTGCGCGCTGCGATGAGGGATTTGCTGCTGAAGAAAGAGAGGGAGAAGGATGGGAAGAGATAAAATTGTCAAAGATTCTTTGACGGTTCCCCTTTTCCTTGATCAGGGAAGATTACACTACTGGCCTAGGGTTAGTAGGGGCTGTCCGTCTTATATTCAGACGCGATTGACGGACGGATATACAGGTTACGGGCAGATTGTTGTCGCTTTACTCCCAAATGTCGGTCCAAAGAATACTGACATGCTTTGGACAAAACCATAGACATGGGCGTTTAGCACTTTACATATTTTAATACACTAACACTTCGTCTTGAGCGCGAGGCCTAATCAATCTCCGTTTCGCACATGTCGGAAAGGCCTGAAAAAGGGGTATGACACAGGTCATTGATGGGCTTGCGTTGACTACAGCAGACATCATAGCAAAGGCTGCACAAGTCAAAACACGACATCGTTCATTATTTGAGTAGATTGATTGCTACCTAGATCAACAGACATTATCGTAGGTACCTTAGGAAAGTAAAGAAACGGGGTATTAGCGCAGAATCTCCTTCCCCAAAGCACATGCCAGAAGAAAGAAGGACTTCATACATGCATACATACACAGACACGGACGTACATACATATATATTATCCCCGACACGACCCGGAGAAAAAGAAGAAACGGAAAAAATAAGAGACTCATATTCTATAACTACCAGTTGAGTTCTCAATAATCGAAGAGAAGAAAAAAACAGCCGCAAGCGTTTCCATGATTCCAACTCCTAGAGAACTGATATAGCCGCCCGGGGTGCTTGCTCAATAATAGGGATCGTCCCGTCCCGTTCCATTCCACCGATGTTCCTAGCCAACAAAAAACAAATCGAAATCAAACAAAAATCGCATAACACACTTATACCGATTCCAACAAATTGCAATGGACGCCGATAATCTCTTCCTGAATCGAGGAGCCCGTGATGCTTGGTCAAATTGATGGGACCTGGGAGTGGCTCTGAAGAAAATCTCTCGCTTCGTAAATTGAGAAAGAGCAATGCCTTCGGAATGATACGATAGAGAAAAAAAAAAAACGAGTGTGAATGTCGGTTACGACGCCGATCATAAATCATTTTGTTCATGGCCGGTTGCGTATTTCACTCTTCCCCGTCTGTTCTTCTGTACAACGCGAACAATCTCTGATCTCGGCGTTGTACTCCTTTGAACAGGAAGACTCGGGTGAAACCTTTATACGCACATCCACAAGAATGGACATCGACGGGGATTCGGGAACCCCCCTTGTCGCGGCCTTCGTGATTAATTAGCGAAATTGTATCCCTTTTCGTTTGCCTCCGGAAGTCGGCGGTTTTAAAAAGTGGCCCGGCGCTTAAAAGGCTGGGGAAAGCCACAGATTGTTCTGCTTGCCTTATGCAAAAACCTGGAAGAAAAAGGCGGGCGACGACCCCATAATTATGGAGTTTTGTGTACTGCGTCGGTCAAAACTGTCTCATCGGATGTCTAGCTGAAATGGTTTGTATCGTCCTCCGATCGTGGCACACCGAGGACATTTTCTATGAGCGCCTTGCTCTTCCATCAAGATATTAACGCAGTCGCGACAGAGACCACAGATGCATTCCGTGCAGGCATACGACTCTCGCAATTTCGATGTCCGTTGGCAAGCGGCGCAGTATATGTGCACATCTTGGGTTGAATAGCTCGGCGACGAATCTGATAATCCTACAGTGGTCATGTGGAACCCATCGCCACTTGCGCCCGTTTCGACTGATGGGAAGGGCTCGGCAATCTCCTGCGGAAATGGTGGAGGGGTCAGCGCCTGCTGCAGGGGAGATGCCTGGTAGCCCTGAAAATAATGATGAGAAAATGGGGGCAGAGAAGCCCTGTGAATTGAGCTTGGTGGCGATTGAGGCACCTGACATGTCAGACACGAAGAATGAAGTCGTTGATCGTAGCTTACTGGAGTTCTGTCGTCAATATCTTCAGTGGCCGAAGCGGCAGCGTCAATCAGGTCTTCCCAACGTTTCCCGTAGTCTATCGAAGGCTCGACCGAATGCGCCTTACGTTCGGTCCCGCCCGGCATGAGGCCCTCGTCGTTCTGAATCCTACGAAGCCAATCCGTATGCGACCCGCGCGATTTCGGTTTCTTATGGCCTCTCTTCGAAATCGACTGTTTCCTGGATCGGTTGGGGCCTAAAGATCGGTGCAAAGGAGGTAGAGTCGAAGATCGGCCTGGCGGCGAATTGGAGAGAATGGAGGGGAGAAGCTCTCGTCGACGAGGGGCCGATGATATGGAGGAAAAGGGCTCGCTAGTCGGATCGCCGCTGTAGTGAATCGGAGGGAGCTCGATTGTGCTCCGGGGAATCCGTCTCCCTTCGGTGTCAGAATGCCATCCCTTCGCAAGCCCAGTTAGTCGGAGTACGAGTAAGATCCAGGACAGGAGATACCTACGGGTTCCACATCCCAATCACTGTCGAACTTGTGCTGGCCGCCTAACTGAGCTAGGGCGGCGGCAGCGTTGGCGGTGGGTATCTGCGAGGTGCCTGTATGCTCGTTAAGATGTCTCGCTCCATCTCGGAAGAATGAGTGACGGTCGTGCGGATAGCCTTTTGTGGAGGTGGCAACGTTCGACTGAGATGGGCTGTTTCGATGTTGGTGTTGATTCTGACTCTGACCTTGACTCTGGCTTTGGTTCGGATTCTGAGTCTGTGATCTATCCGAAGGTGGAGAATTGATCATAAGCAGGAAGCTCTCCTCGGTTGCCGGTAGCTTCGAGATGTAATGCTCGGGGTGTGCTCTTCGGATGTGTTCTTGCATCGAACGATATCGCTTCTCCTGATGATTGCACGGGGCACGTCAGCGAATAAGTTCCTAACATTTTTTCCCTTTCTTGTTATGTTCAATTATTGATATCTCTTAAACGATAAACAGAGGTAGCTGATGCTACAATGCTGCAAGGCGGTCATGCTGCAATGCGAGCTCCCCAGGTGGTAGCTACAGTAAGCTACCTTACCTCCCTACCTATCCCTATCTCTCTGCATTGCATTGCCCGCCCCGGAGACAGAGAGGGTCGTCGAATGGGAGAAAAGAGGCAGGGAGAAGACTTACGCCGATGCATCGCTTCCGACAGCTCGAGCCATCCTGGTTGCGCAATGGGCAGACAACCTCATTGTTGGCGTCAGCAATGGAAAACGAGGAGGTTAGAGACGATCGGGGCGGCATCTTGCAGGCAGTTCACTTAGACCCCACCATGCGCTGGAGGCAGGCTGGGTTGGAGCGGGGACGATTCTCGTGAGATTACAACAAGCAGTAGGCAGGTAAAAGATGGATGAATGGATAGATTGATAGATTGATTGGAAGCTTGATAGATTGATACGGCTGATTGTCGACAAGGAGAATGAGACGACGACGTGGAGAGACAGGACAAGAAGATGTAGGTAGCTCTGAGATCTCAACACGAAGGTTGGAGTAGTGCGATGCGAACCCTTAGAAATCGGCGTTATAAGCACGGGATACAGGCAGAGGTAGAGAAGGTAAGGTACGGTCAGGGTCAGGGTTCAGGGTCAGGGTGCGGTCAGGTCAGGTCAGGTCAGCTATGAGTATGAAAGTGACGAGTCGAGGTGGGATGGATGTAATTGTCGCAACCTCAGGTGCCAGGCCGAGGTAGCTCCAAGCGTCTTTTCTAGCTAACCCGGTAGCTGGCGTTGCAGAGACGTTCTCGACCTGGATACGGGTCTGAGGTTGGCAAGCAAGTAATATGTGATGTGATGTAGGCAATGGAGCTCGACAATAAATGGACGGTGGGCGGTAGTCAAGAACGAGTAAAGTAGATGGCAGGCCAAGGCAATCCGTACCGATGCTGGAGATGCTGCTGAAGGTAGAGAGGTAGGCAGGTAGTAAAAGTAGTAGCACTGAGTTGGTAAGGAGAAGGGATCGACAGGATAGCCCGAGGACAGACAATAATAGGTAGGGCCTCAGTTAGCTCGGTTTAGCTGCTCTTTTCAATGGAGGGGCCTGAATGGAGTTGGAGAGTTGGGACTTGGGACTGGGGACTTGGGACTGGGGGACTTGGGGCGAACCGGGCAGGACGAGGTCTGGCTGAAAGCAGCAACCAAACAAAACAGCCAAAACAGCACTACTACTGCGTAAAACATCCGCTGCACGGATTATCCGTAGCTCTTACTAGAAGTGTTTCTCAGGTGGGTCCTGGTTCGGATGGAAGTCGAACAGGGCGAATAAATTGATAATACAATCAGAAAACGAGAATGAGAGGCAGAGAGAGTGAAACAGACAGAGAAACGACAAGTAGGTAGGTGAGAAGAGGTAGAGCAGAGCAGAGCAGAGCATGTGCTTTGAGGGCTCGATCCCGTATGCCTAATAATAAAGCTCACAATAATAGTTAGCAGCGATTATTGGCCGGGGGAGGTGTACTTTACGGTGTAATCAAGGCCACGAGCAATGCCTTAGTGCAAGTAAATAGAAGAGCAGAGCAAGCACGCTTGGGGCAGTGTAAAACAATCCACGCTCTCTCTTTCTCCGTATTTTCCTCTTTCTCCTGCAAGCTGTACCTACTTACAAGTGGTGGATAGGAGGCAGGTTGTTTAATTGTCAGGAGCTCTCTTTCACTCAAGCCCGGCTGCCGGCCACGGCTCGAGGGGAGACAAAGACAGAGACGGCTTTCCCGGTTGTTGCAGGTGAGTCGCTAACGAGCTTCCTTTCTGACTCAAGAGCGGATGAACCGGGGTAAAAGGTGCAGGTGAACGTGTGAGCGATGCAGCGCGAGTACCTACCAGCTGGAGCATTGGTACTTCGCACACACATACCGATCCAGGTATTCCGTGCGGTGCTATGCTATGCCAACTGCATTATAGACAGACCCCGTGTGCAAGCAAGCCTGCAAGGAATCCTCTCGGAGAGCTTTCAAGTCAGTCACTAATTGATCCGTAGCGCACATGCTAATCTGGAATGCCTCTATCCGGTCTTATCTACCTAGTGTAGGGAGCACCAAGCACCAGGGCACGAAGGAGTGGACGAGACGAGGCACGAAGGACGCAGCACGAAGCACGAAAGTACAATACTCACTTATACAGAAGAGAAAGCTCTCTTTGGCAGAGCTCCCCGTGCAAAAGGTCGATCGCTATCGTGTGACGCATGCATGGGGGGAGCTGTTCAAAGGGAGCTGTTGTCTTACAATGCACAATGCCGCTCATCGCCTGGCTGTTCCCCAGGATCTCGTAGTCTAAATGGGTGGACAGGAGGAAGAGGATCCTGGGATTCCCGCCGGGACCGCTGGGACCGCTGCACCTCGACGCTATCGCTCGCTATCGCTTGCTTGCACTTTAGATAAGAGCGTCAAGAACGTGGATTCCCTGCGGAATACATACAGTATGACCTCACTGTGGCACTCGACATGCACAACAGTAGTAAGAAAAGAGGGGTTCTGGAAATGGAGCACAAAGTACGTAAATCTATGGGTTCTGATTGGGCATCATTCGGTCATTAGGCCTGTCTCACGTCTGTGACTCTGTCTAATCCGCACCATCTGGGCAGTCGCCATCAATGGAGGCAAGTTCGGTCTTCCGCAATCCGTACTTCATGTCTGCCATGCTCATTACTCACTCACTCAACTGCTCAAAATCCTCGGAACCCTCAGCTCTCATCTCATCCTCACCTCCTACCAAATCGATAATAGTGTACATTTTACTACAAAATCTAGTAGTTCCGATATGTTCGTGAACGGGAGCCCTCAATCTACCTACTTAGTTCATGCACAGCCCGTGTCCTCCAGTGTCCTCGTTGAGTCTGGTTTGCCGTTGTGCAGTCCCAGTCGTTTATCATGGCCGGCCCGACCCGGCATCTGAGGCGTGGGCATGGGTATCAATCGAATTAAGCAAGATAACTCCTCCAGCACCAGTAGCCAGCGGCAATAGTCACCAGTAACATTGCCCATTTCCGAATGCCTGCGCGGACCTCGTTCCTCATGATCTCCTCCATCGCCTTCGAGTCATTTGAACGCGGAAATTCGATGCCCTTGGGCACTTCACACTCGAGCGCTTTGCATAAGGGTTCCCAACCGTCCCTAACGTCAAAGAATACCAGCTTCTCTGGCGGGACGTGTTCTTTGAGGAAGGCAAGATGTCTCTCCCACACTTGTCCTTCCTTTGCACCGCCCACCTGTTTCCTCGATGGGAACACCTCGCCCCAACGACCACCTCGCATGGCGCTCATGAAGGAATGAAAGTGACGCATCTGCAGCGCATGAGCGTTAGCAAGGCATTATGATTTAGGCGGCGATTGAAAGCGATCGAAAGCAAGGGGATGCATGCTGCAAAAAGAAAATGCTTTGCATCTTCAACTTTCTATGGCCCCCGAAGTGAACGCAGATGACAAATATCCTTACCGGGTTATTGAAGATGAACGCCAGACTGAGGAACCAAATCGTGGCATTACTTGCGACCTTGTCAAGCGATTCTGCCCATTTGTCTGAGTCTCGAACTGTACAGATAACCTTGGCGTCCGGGTACAGTTTCATGAGCTCGGGGACGAAGACACATGCCGGTGTGTCAGTGACCGCTACGTAACCGTCCATGAACTGTGACAGCTCGCGCATGACGAAGGCTTCATCATCGGCACTGCGATAGGGTGTGTGTTGTAGGATATTGACCCAGGTCTTGACATTATAGCTTTCACCCTTACTGATTTGGGTACCGCAATGGTGGACGGGACCATCGAGGAGAATCGACAAAGCCTGGCTGAACGATGTCGTCCCGGTACGGGGTAGGCCGGCTCCGATCACTTGGATCTTCTTCCCCGGCTGTGGCCTGGACGCCTCTTGCCCCATGATTAAGGCCGAATTGATCCGTTAAGTGACGTGGTTACCGACTGTCGGGAAGCGCAAGCTGCCGATGTAACAAGCACCTTGATCTCAGATGGCGCTCTTTACTTGTCGGCAAATACCTAGGGCACGGTCGCTCGGGGGTCTGATCCTACACTAGGTTCTCCGCGAACATAGCAGTCCAGTTGTCAGGTTGAAAATAACAACCAGACAGACAGCAAGGTTTTATAACAATAGTATGCAGGTAAGATCGTCTCACTAACGAATGTTGCCCTAGGGCGACGACTCGTACATGGCTACAGTCGTAGTTGCAATGTATGAAATAGGTATCTCCGATATTCGTCTGTTATATGAGTTGACGTAGTATGCAGCATTCAGTAGTCTTACCTATCTACTGCAGCCCGAGTTCCGAGTGTTGTCATTGGACAATTGGCGCCTTGAACATATATTTGTAATACCTACCTCAGGTGCGTCGGCTTCTCGAGATCGAAAGACGGCAGCTTGGCCAGTCAGAATGAAATGGGTCGAACCTGGGCTCAGTTGCGCCTGGATATTCCTATGTAGGCAAAGTATCTACGTATGGTAGTATTCATTGGGTTGATGGCTCGGGTAGGTATTTGGAAAACAAGTCTTGTCCCACGAGCCAAGCTCACGATTGTCTCCCCCATTACCTACTGCTTGTTGTGCTAGGCCCATACGTAGGCGCCTACGAAGCACGGAGAATCGAACAAGAAGGTAGGGATTCCGGCTCTTATGTACGATGAATCACTCACTACGTTGTCTACAGGTTCACCTGCCGTAGTCGATGCGTTATTGTCGGCACTACAAGCAGAAGTCCTGCGTACTCCGTCATCTGTACACGTTTATCCATGCGTACATAAAGGAATCACAGGACTCCGAGCGGGTGCCGGGGTTGCAAGCCGAGTAATGATCTACCGGTAACTAACGTAGATAGTGCAAAGACTAGCAGCGCCAGTGGACCTGGTGACGGTATTGAAGAGGTACCGGTACGACTCTACGGACTACCGTACTGGCACTTTGCCGCGTCGAGTGTAGGCCGATCACCAGGGGGTAAAATCGGATGGACGCTAGGTAGATCTAGATGTGCACCTTATCTACCCACTCACGACGTACGAGTACACGTTGTGGTTCGGTATGTACGAATACCTAACCTGGCTGCCAGGATTCTCTCTCAGAGGTATTCAGGCGTCTAAGCTTGCTCTAGACTTCAGATCTTGAGCTACACAACGAAGCTGCAGTCGTCGTTCTTTACTGTGAAGTCGTAACTTGGCTATGCTGTCTTCGGAGTTAGCATGTAGGCGATTATACGGATTAAAGAGACTACCTACCTCCTTAAGAGTCCCCACGTGTCAGACAGACTACATACCTACCTCCCTCCTTCGTCGCCTCCGAGCTTTCAGCTCTTGGCAATCATGCAGTTGCACACTCAAAATAACCCTGGGTGAGAAGGCTTTGTCCAGCGCAGTTGGATGACCTAAGTCTTAGCTCGTAACGGCGTAGGGAGCTGGTCACGGGCAGTGAGCATGTTCCGTAGAGGCGCAGTATTACTCCGTAGGGATCCTACTCTGGACTTTGACAAAAAGCGTCAAGATCGCCGGTATGTTGTCTCCTCGTTTAACTTGTGATAACTCCCAGATTGATAGTATTGAACTTGAGTATGTCGTCAGATACGAAAGCGCAAGAGTAAAAGAACGCTCCTATGTCCGGAGACAACAGCTACACAGCAGTCCTCATCGGTATCACCGGCGTCCTAACCCTCATTGGCGGACATAAGTCGCGCCGCATAGTTGCCGATGTGTCCATCAAATGTACGTACTTCGTATGCAAGCACGAAGCACGTACACAGCGTTCACGTATATTAATAGTAACACGATGATGACATTTGGGATTTGGCATCTTCGCCTTAAACCTTGAAGCGCATAGAGCTATGGGGCATGATCCCCTTTGTCGGAACCTCCACCGATCCAGAATGTGACAAGTACGAAGCATTAGGCCCGTCGTTCAATGCACATGCCTACCTTACGGAGTACCCTTCTCCTCTATACGGAATAATAGTGGCACAGAACTGCTTTACCCCGTATCGTCAGCCCGGACCCCCCGTTAAAGCCTCCATTTTAGGGACTGGAAGTGCCTTCAACGTGCATGCAAGAGTTCCGTGATCCACAAGTTGGGTAAAGTGCCAAGACGTGTCAAGTGTAAGTGAATCCATTGCTTAACTCCTCGTACCTGCGCTGTGCTTCATGCCAAATCACTTGCACTTTGCGGTGAAATGCGACTAAAGAACAGCTTGGATAGTTCACCACTACTCTCACTTGCCCTATGACACCAGTCCGGAATACTATTGTCGTCGCTGCGGACTATTTCGGAGATCTACACTGGGTTAGTACGAGTACGTAGGCTGATGTGGGTGGAACCGGACATGAGAGTCACATCAGGCTATATCAAATGGAAATTGTTCGATGGAAGTGCGGCGCATAAAACTAAAACATCCATTGCATGAATCATCGAAGACATACAAGGTGACACCGAGAGAGTCTAGACTAGACCTATCAGCTTCTGACGCGACGACAAAGGGTGGTGTTTGTTGGTAGGTAGTTAGAGACAACTCGCCTTGGGTTCAATACTACCACCAAGCTGGCAGAGCTATGATGTGATGGCATTTGAGACGATTTACACGTGATAATGGACTTCCAGTTTAACAATGACCTCAATCCCAGATCGGTGGGTCTTGGGCCGAGGGAGGAACGGACGGGATCGGCATGCCGGTACTTAAAAGACGAAAAGAGCAGGTACCTACATGATGTATACCTATGTAAGTAGCGACGTCGTTTTGTGGCTGACATCTCGTTTCCACTTACCCTCCGAGTCGGGTCCTGAACCGTTTGAGACAATAATTGGGATGTTAATATCCTGCGGCCCATTGTTCTCTGCAATGTACCTATATTAGCTGTTCTTCCTGCTGCAGCAGACAGGCACGTCGAGCTATGGTACTGCTCCGTCAGGTAGGGCGATATGAAGCAGGTACGAAGTACCTACTTGTTGATCGCACCTGCTGGTTCGTGAATGTATTTACATACTCTAACGGTGTTCGTTATCGACCCTTCTCTCGTTCCTTCCCTCCTCACAGACCACGTGCACATGCCTCGGAGGTAGGTGCGATCTGTAGGTCACTGCCTTAGGACGTGCATTTGGATCAGGGCAGTGGCAGTGGCACACGATAATGACAGCGACCCAACTTCTGATCCCAATCCTGCCTGCGATTCCATTCTCTTCCTCCATCCTTCACCTTTTCCATTTTTTTCATCTGATCCGCGTCCTTGTATGCTTTTACGTCCTGTTTGCCAGCCACAGTTCTTACGATACCCGTTTCAGCATTGTTCCCTCTTTTATGTCCGTGACGAATCCCACCCAAATTCCGTGACGGATTTCCCTACACTCATGCGCAAACATACAAACCTCTAACCGCCTACCCACAATCGCCAATCCGCAAATTTCTACCTTACAAACGCATCCATCTTGTCAATTAAATCTTCTCATCTATGGTCCTGCTTCTACAAACGCAACCGCCTCCCACATCCTCGATATATAGACTCGCCCAAGCACACCTAGCCGCCAGGCGCAGAGCTTGCCCGTCATGGCGTTGACTGTCAAGCAGATCAACGCGGATGCTTCGTTTCTGCTCTCTTTTGAGCCTATCATTCCCGATTCGATCGCCGACACGGTAGCCAATCGGCCATTCTCCATTCTCGTGGATCCCTGGATTACTGGACCAAGCACCATCATCCATCGCCGGTTCTCGAATACCTCCCGTATAAGTCCAGCCTGTATCTCATCATTAACAGAAATACCATGTCCAGATCTGGTCATAATCAGTCAATCCAAGCCTGATCACTGCAATGAGGCTACTCTACGTCAGTTGCCTCCTAGAGGCACGAAGACACTGATTCTGGCAGAGCCAGCAGCCGCCCGCATCATCCGAAGCTGGAAGTATTTCGACAATGACAAGATTGTTCCTCTCGAGCGATGGGAGGACCCTCGCGTGACGGGGAAGCAGTCAGTTCTCCGATTTCCCGTTTCGCCTTTGCATGGTGGTCAAGCAGGTGAGGTCACCGTGGCCTATATCCCCCAGAAACATGATCTTTCTGGACTACATGGTGCCGTTGGCATCACATACCGAGCGCCTACGTATGGCTCCATCCATGAGGTGCCCGTTCTGTCATTGACACCACAGACGGATGTGCCTATTTCGACTGCCGAGAACATGAAGCCGTCAGTCATGATCCCCACAGGCGATACATTTCTGTTGCCTCCTACTCCGCCTATTTCGCCCACATCCCCTAATGTGCCGATATCACTACGATCTGTTCGATCGGCCTCTACCTTACTTACAACGCCAGCGAACTCACTCAATGACACTCAGTTACGGCCAGCGACTGCTTCTCAGAACGAGAGACTCCTTCCGCCTAGCCCGAGTGGTCTAAGGTCAGTGTTGTGAACTCTTACAACATGTTTCAAAATAAGTGCTAATCTAGGTCTCAAGTAGTCGACCCATTTCAGTCATATTCTCGCCTCATGGTATTCATTGGAAGCATCTCGCGCCCTTCGCGACATCTCACCTGGTGGCTGAGGCGGCACTCCCGCTTACTGCTCTTCTCCACTGCATGGATACTATCAGTAATCCGTGGTGGTTAGGTGGTGAGATTTGTACCGGAGTGCCTTCGGGTGCGGAGATCGCCACGAAGCTTGGCGCGAGAGTCTGGGTCAGCGCTCATGACGGTGAGAAAAACGTTCGCGGTTTGGCAGCAAAGCTTCTCAAGACCCGTCGTTGGGCAATGAACGAAATCGAAGACGTGCTTGACTCAAAGCTTGGTAGCTCTACGATCGACCGAAAGGCCGGCCAGAACACCGGCCAGGATACTACTACTACCAGTAGTGCTTCCGACAGATACCGAGATCCATTGTACCATACCCGTCTGCTGCGCCTGGGAAGTGGCGAGGGGGTCATTGTGACGGGAACAGGAGAAATATGGGGGAACCAGGCCGATGATATAAGAGCGATGGCTACGGAGAAAAGCTGCGGCACTTTGCAAACCGACGAGAATAAAGAGACTGCAAAAACAACCAGCCACGGAAAGCGTCATCTTCGGGAAGAGGTCGGCAAGCATTTACGAGGCGCTCTGGCCTTTCCCAAGGTCAAAGTCCAGAATGCAATGGCACCCAAGACGGTCGGCATCTGCAAGTCTATAAGCACCAAGGAGCTTATAATGCCTTCGCCCAAACTGATCTGGGAGCGGAAGGATAGTTCATGCCGACCTGGAAGCGCGCCGGGACCTAACGGTTCTAAATGCCAACTGGACCCTGAGGAGCCGGACGACGGCTCTTGCCATACCGAGGGCACGACAGGACCTAGGTGTCCTTTGCCCGATTTCGTCAGATTGAACGCGGCCTTTTATGCGGAATATAAGGAGTCTCGTCGTAGGAGCCGCGTTATCTGATTATCTGTGCGGCGTCTCTACCGCTGCGAGAGGTTTCTCGCTACTAGGGATTTTACCATCCTGTTCTTTTCTTTTGTTTTCGATTGTTTTTCGATATTTGCATTTGGGAAAGACGAGTGATGCCTGACGGCGGGTGTTGTGTTTTAAGATGGTTTTTATGACGATACCCCTATTTACAGATATGGCGTGGCGTTTAGTGGATGGATGGGTGGGTGTTTGTTTGATGTTTTTATGATATGGAGGGAAAAGTGTACTGAATGTAGTAGAGGAATCGATGAAGTACATGGAATGTTTTTCCGTGTACCGTGGAACGTATGGAAGGCCGACTCTTGTTTTTTCCTGCTTGGCCTTGTATGTTTTACAAGGTCAAGGAGGAAAGGGGATGAGTACGCACGTCTCAATCGGAGTCGTGATTTTTCTTTCCATGGTCAACGACAAGGAAGTAGATGTGTTGATGGTATGTATTACTGTCAAGCGGCATCTGCTTCGATCGTATGTGGAATCCAGGAGGGAATGGGTCGAGTACCTTCCTTACGGTGTCGTTTACATCCTCGCATCTTCGAGGTCGCGGAAGAAAGGGATTGAGAGGTATACCACACGCACATACTTGCCTCCTCACTCCTACAAGACCATGGACGGAATTGATGCGTACGCATGTCTACAGCTTTGTCCTGGATGATTTCCAAAGCCACGAAGGATAGACACGTTCAAGGAGGATTGTGTGTTTAGTGATGCTTGTTTGAGCTGTCACTACTTCTCTACAACAGGTAATTGCACGTTTCATCACAAGAACAATGGGTCTAGGTACGCCAAACAAGACCCTGACGATCTGGATGGTGTTGTTATTCCTGAACTCACTTGTGAAGCGGGAAGGTCAATCGGACGGTACGCCCTCGCCCTCCAACGTCTTCGGTATTATGGAGGAGTGGGCGCCTGAGTTTCTGCTCACAATATCACGTCTTCCGGGTGATGGAGGAAGTACGCAAGTCTACAGTCTCGAGCGCTGACAACTTCGACCGCGAAAGTTGTCCCAGGTCAGGGAGAGATACACGCGGTGCAAGGAACGAAAGGCCGATGTGGTGCGATATCTCCATGAGCACATATCCATGCCCTTCTATCGTACGTCTCCAAGATCACGGGATGGGACGGGCGCCTGATTTGCTGCTCGCGACTTCACGTCTTCCGGACCACGGACTAAACGAACGAGTCCACACGTCTAAGACCCGGCTTATGATGATTTCAGAATCAAGCAGCGATCGACGTCGTGCAAGGAACGACAGGACAATGTGGCATGTTAACCTTCATCGCATATATATACACAACACTCCTATCGTACGTTTCCAAGAGCACGGAAGGATTAAATCGAGCCTACACGTTGGCCTGGATGTATTCCAGGCTGCGAGACCTCGCCTCCACGATTCACCATGCTGAGAGACGCAACCACATGGCGCTCAACGATGCATATTCAATGAAATCTCAGGAAGAGATGTTAGCAAAATTGTCTTAGCGTTAAATACATCACAGTTATGGACGCTATATCCTTCTACCACCAATGGCGCATCCACCCCGACTCATGGTGGGCATTCACCGTAACCACGCCAGAGGGACAGTACACCTTTACCTGTTTGGTAATGGGCTACAAAGGCTCAAACGCGTACGTCCAATGGTAGATGGATCGACTACCTACTACACCATATCCCTACCTACAGCCGATAGCTATTGCGATGACCTCACCGTTGGATCCCCAGAGCCATCTAGCTCACGCTCGTGCAACCACAGAGCTCAAACACGACGGGAATAATCGTTTCTGGCTCGCTTTTGATCTCGAGACGACCTTGCAGCATTAATTGCTCCGACAAGACGAAGAAGGATATCCGCCACGGACGCTTTGGTTAACAATGGCGTGCGTGGGTGTTATATATACGGTATTCAATGAACAATTGAGAGGAAGAAAGGCTTATATAAGGCGGTTCTATGATTCCAGGGGTCTTGTTTGTTTGTTTATTTGTTCAATCTCGAGGAGTATTTCCCGCGAATACTGCTAAGAGAAGATCCCACGAAGAACCTAGTTGACCCGCCAAACCGTTCCGGTCACTCAGGGTGAGCGTGCCATGTCACTCATATTTATATATACGGTAGTCACAATGAAAAGGGTGGTGAAATGCAAAGCTCATATATCAAGTACGACTGTATTCGTTCTAGATAGGAGAAGTAAACCGCATCTTTCCCACAGAGATAGATTTCGCGTTCTCTCATATATGTTCTCTTACTTTCCTAAAGCACTAACTAATCCATTTGCCATCCATATATCCCATTCCCACCCTTATCCGGGGTTCCTTGCCTTTCCTTTCCTAGGTTATTCCCTTTCAAATGAAGGCAAAACGGGTATCTATAGCGCTCATCTCTATGCTCCGGTGTGTGGTATTTCCTCCTCCCTCCTTTCTTCCTCTTCTTCTTAACCACGGAGCAGAGCAAAGCAAGGCTGCGCTTTCTTTCTTTTTTTTGTTCTTTGGTATAAATTCACCCCAAAATAGATTCTCCTGCAGAACCGCGCTTAATAACTTTCGGGTTCGTCCCAGGATATCATTCGGTGACGAAAGGCCGCATAGGGGCTGCGTTAAGAAACAACCTTGAAATCTCCATCTCAGGGGGAGACCATGTCGCAAAACCCTGCATACTCGTATTACGCCGTCCCGATAACCCAAATGTCGCATGAAGCCGAGGCACGACGAACCGAAGAAAGGACGAAGGAAAAGAATGAATGAAAAGGTTCCTTTCAAATGCGAGGGAATCACTTCAGCTGCTTCAGGATTTCGACAAGGAAGTCTTCAAAGCCGAGGGTGATGTAACCGTCGCGATCATCATCGTACTTCTTGAAGACATCAGTCATGCGCTTGAGACTGATGCAAGCCTGGACGAAAAGGTCGAAGCTCATAACGCCCTCGCTGCGCTTGTCGTAGGTGTTGAAGAGCAGCTCAACGAATCCTGGGCTCAGGCGATAGCGGAAGGCGACGAGCGCATTCGAGAATTCATCAATGCTGATGTTGCCCGACCGGTCCGCATCAAATCGGTCGAAGAGCGTCCGCCAAGACGCCAGGAATGACCAGAGACCGCAGAACTCCTCGAAGCCGATCGTACCAGACCGGTCGCTATCGAACATCCGGATCATCATCCGCACGGTGTGCGGGTCGAAAGCCGACCAGTCGCCATTCACTAGGGCAGCGGAGAGCTCGCTTTCTGACAGTTGGCCGGTGCCTGTTTGTGCGATTCCACGGTTAGCCTTGATCGATATTGTTGTACACGTCATGTGCGCTCATTTTTGCAGGCGCGAAAAAAATACGCGCGGCGGTTTTATTGCCCGGCGCATTAGGTAGTCCCACTAGAGGCACCCAGATGAAAACATTTTTGCGCAACAGAGAGAAAGCAAAGAACATACCGTTCTTATCGACAGCGCGGAACAAAGGCAAAAGGCTGGGGTCTACAGAGTTATCCCTGGGATCCGGCGAGGATGGAGGCTTGGTGGTGGCAGGCGGCCGGTGGTGCATCGTGGGACGCGGGCCGGTGGCCTGAGGCGGCGGGGACATGGACGAATGCGACATTGAGAAAGAATGTTGCGGCTGCGGCACAGGTGAGGCGTGTGGCATAGAAGTGTAAGGTGAGTGAGGGGGCTGCTGGTTTATATGGCCCGCGGCAGAGGCAGAGCCGTACTTCCGGTTAGGGTAGCTGTTATTGTTATTGTTGTGGTTGTTGTGGTTGTTGTAGTATCCTGGACCGGGGGACTGCGGCTTGGGTGGATGGTAATAGTGCGAGGGCGCAGGCGCAGCCATCATCGGTCGGGAGGATTCGCCTTTCCGGACCTAAATTTTGAGAGGGGCTCCATGTCAGTCACTGACACGGTAATGTCGCATGGACTAAAGCATCTCGCTCTCTAGCTTAGTGCGCGCGCGCTCGTGGATACATAAAAGATGCAGGTGAGGTTAAGGAGAGCACGCGCTGCATGACTAGGAGGAGAGCAGATCTCGAGACACACGCACCTGGTCTGGCTCTGTGAATCTGTGAGGCATGTTAGCACTTGGATCGCCGATGAGGGTCCTGTATATATCATAAATGGCAGGATTATACGGAATAACAGTTGAAATCCCCCTTAAATCAAGATATGGAATTCATATTCCTTTGTTGCGACATACCTTGGCAGCTCGTCTGGGTTCATTGGCCGATTGTACGCCATCCTGAGATGTGACTCGATGCTACGTTCTGCTTCTACGGGAAAAAAAAAGCAGTTGAGGTGAGAAACGAAAAAGGTGAGAAAAGGGAAAAGAATTGATCCTCGAGGGTATCACAAGAAGCGGGCACGTGGAATTATTTTATGTGTCCAAGCGAGAGAAGGGGCAGGTCAGCCGCGAAGGAAAGGGCGTTCGGGATTCTTATCCTGAATAGCGTGTGTCGGGTGTAATTGTAAGTCACGGCCCGGTACTTGTTACTTCCGTACTCGTACAGTAAGGGAAATGCCTGGTGATACCTATCGCCTAAGGGCAGGCACGAAATGGAGCGAGGGCAGGCACTGGAATAAAAGGAAGGGTCGTCCTAGCACGGGCGCAAAAACATCGCCCCCCTTGAGGATTACACTAAACGGCTCGGTATTACTTGGCCCTTACGGAACCGACCAAAAGTGAGGCACAGCACGCTCGCTCTTATCTAGGCCTTCGATACGGATTACTTGTACTCAGCACAAGTTCACAATAGAGAGGTAATCGGTAAGTACTGCAAAAAGTCGGAATTCCGCGGTTGAATGGTTGACAGTAGCACCCAGGCAGTAATTATTGCGATCTCTCTATGACTCGGCCACATGCACTGCTCGGCCTCTCGCCCCAATCGATAGAGCCGTTGGCGGCCGCATGAGACCCCTATCGAATGGCAGAATAGGTGGGGTGGCCGATCAGGACGAGCCAGCCGAGCAATCAAAAGCAAATACGTCATACGTAATATGACCGCGCAGGTATTCATCCATGGAGGAGACCCAAGCATTCGATTCCGAGGGCCAATGCACATCGGTAATAAGAACCAGACTTAGGGACCGATGGGCTGATCAGAGCGCGCACCGCCCGGATCGGAGACTGTTTGTCCATGCACTATGCCGTAACTGCCTGGGGCTGTGCGGCCCAGCTGAGAGAGCCTCATGAAGATTTCGAGATACCGCTAGCTAGCGAGCAAGCAAACAAAGCAGGCTTACAAAGAGGGGATTATCACAATTCTGGAACGCGACCCAGATCAAATCTTGCATATTTGATGAGACGCCTTGATAGCGCCGCTATAGCGCATATTCTATACCCCAGAGATGAAGGCAAATAACACCCCTTCATGCTCGGGATCTCAACCGGTAGGCAATTCGCGCGAAGTATTCCGTACTTCATATAGTAATAAAATAAAAATAATATAAATAAAACTGCCGTCTGCAAGTCATCCATCACAGGAAGCCCTCTCGTTGGTCATGCAAATACCAGATGGAGTCGGATCTGGAGAACGACAGGTTATCACCGGTCCCCTTATTCACCGTTGGGTAATCTTCTAGAAAGCACGTTATTGCCCAGCTGGGTTAGAATAGGTGTCAACAGCACGTGTGTTTATTCCACATGTAGGTACGGATTATGATAGGATTCATGAAGAATTGGATAATCACAATTGACAGAATCGCCTTTGCTCTTTGCAGATGACCAATCTCCCGATTATGAGCTCCCGGCAACGACTAGGTAGATAAACAAGTACCAGTACCTAAACAGGTACAGACAGATCCATTTATCTGTCGTCGGATATTGATTAGTAGGTCGTAGTCACAGGCCGGCATCTTCAACGGGATTTTTCAGAGTCACTTGAGAGCGGCAATTCGATTCCGTGACAAACAAGCGCGGGCGAGGAGGGTTCACTGCCACTCCGCCGGTGGGTTCCCTGATTATGGAGTAATCGGGTCCCTTTAAATCCCCGATACAAGGGTTCACACCTTATTTCAGCATAAATTTGCATTCGTAATTCACTGATCGATCGGACATATCCCTATATCCATAAAGACCTAATGACACGGATTACGAAGCAATTCAGTGACCACCTGTTCGGTATGAGAGAGTATCTCTCTCTCACTTTCACCAAATAATTTCATAGAATCAGTATCTTTTTTTTATTTGTAGATACCGGCTTCCAAGCTGCTACACAGGTTCTGAAACATGGCCGCGAACGGGGTCCCACCAGATGCCGCCACAAGTCATCCCTCCACCTCACCGGATGAGAAGGAGGAGGGGGAGTTCTGGATATTCGGCTACGGGTAAGTCTCATCATCCATCAACCCAGCAAGCCTCGAAGAACAACTCGTATACTAACGTGTCTGAATAACAGGAGTTTAATATGGAAGCCCCCGCCGCACTTTGGTGAGTCGGGGCCTTCCCCTCTCTCCCCCCCTAACTCATCACGGGACGGAGACTGATCCTGACGGCTTGTTTTCTCGTGTCTTAGACAGACGAGTGCCGGGCTGGGTCACGGGTTATGTGAGACGATTTTGGCAGGTATGGCGTCTCTCTCTCTCTGTCTCTTCCCGGCTCTCATCGGGACAAAAAGATAGGATCATGTGTACTAAAAATTTCCCCAGGCAAGGTACGGATTACTTATTCGTTTCCCACTCCGGGAACCGGGTCATCCGAATGGCCATGTAAAGGGGATACGTATCTTCATCCCAAGCTAACCCGGCCCCATAGTGAGGATCACCGCGGGACACCCGAAGCGCCCGGGCGCGTCGGTACGTGGTTCAACACTTCTTTTTCATCGTCGAATATCTTTCCCTAGTGAGAGTTGTCTCCGGAGTGAAATGCAGACGATAAAAGACAACCTCTTCCCGAACAGATCCAATTCATACACCTTAACGCCTCCTAACTCCTCACAGTGACCCTAATCGAGCGCCCCTTTTGGGCCTCCCTAGCCGACGTTCACGACACCGCCCCTGAAAAAGTCTGGGGAACGGCCTACCGGATCAAAGCCGGCCACGTCGCCGAGGTGAAAGAGTACCTCGACATCCGGGAGATCAACGGGTACACGATCCACTACACGCCGTTTCATCCGGCCGAGGAGCTGGCCGAGAGCAAGGCGTCAACCGAGAACGAGGTAAAGATCAAGGGTAATCGTTCCCCCATCCGCACCCTCGTCTACATCGGGACGCCCGACAACGAGCAGTTCGTCGGCCCCCAAGACCCGCAGGCTCTCGCCGAACACATTTATCGCAGCAAGGGCCCCAGCGGCTTGAATCGCGACTACCTGCTCGAGCTGGAAAAGGCGCTGGACGCGCTCAGTCCGGAGAGCGGGGATCCGCACATCACGGATCTGTCAGATCGTGTGCGCGAGATCGAGCGGGGAGTTGCAAGCGGCGACGTCCAGGTCGAAGTCGCTGCGGCACCTGTACCGCATAAATTTACCAGGAGGGGCAGTATAAATGAACAGGAAGAAATGGAAAAGGCTTAAGAGATAACCTATAGAAATGTCATATCCTTAACATCTAACGGTCCTTCTTTCGCTCTCAGTCGGATGCAATATGGGTCTCCCTCGTGTACGCATTCGCACGAGAAACAAACGTTTTGAGGTAGTTCTTTGGAGATCTTAGATAGTTTGGACTCGGAGGTCCCAGGTAGATAGAGGTAGGAGGTCCCAGCTGGGTAGAATGGAGTTCCGCTCATGAATGTTTGGGTTCCGCCTGTTATGTTCACGTTTACGATCGGGTAGTTGTATAGGCCTCCTCCTGTATACTGATGTTGCATAGATCTTGTATCCGAAGCGATGGCGACATTGATTTGCCGTCTGTTAAACGTGACGCCGTTTATGGCCTGAATGGCTCTTTGGTCAAGCAAGACAGTGTCAAACCGGACGACTCAGCAATAATACAGCATCGACAGACTCCAAATATCGTGCGCTCTTCAAGATGTCTCCTGTAATGGACGTAATACGCCGGCATGGCATTCAAAGCAGGGTCAGCAGGCCGTCAGTGCCAGGTGTGCAGATCGGAACGAGCCGAGAATCGTGAGCTCGGGCGTACTTTCTGAGGCGTGAATGATGACGATGCAATCGATGCTTTGGGAAGTGCCGAACTATCACACGAAGCAGGCGCTATGTGACGAGTTGCCGTGAAAAGAAAGATCGTTTGCTTCTTCAGGTAGGTCCATCCCATGTAGTGATGATGGGAACCGTTGATCACCTCCTCGGCCTTTTGGTAGAGTGCTGTATCCCATACGTTGCAACGCAATGCAGGCCGTATTTTGGTAATGTGTACCGTCCATGAAGAGTATCTCGATCTGGATTGTGTCTGTAAACGATAAGACAGTGAGGTAGGCTTAGACGATGATGATCCTCGATTGACTCTTTCCTCTCTGCTAATGGGCGTCAACAGACATCCATTGGTTTCCTCCCTGCGTGGAAATGGGCCAAAACGAGTCACCTCCGCTTTGCCACTGTTCCCATCATCGGCATTCCCACAGCTACTCAGACGTGCAGCCCAGTCGTACATCGCCTTTTAGTCTGGAGAGATTGAACCAGAAAGCCCAAGCGCTAGATGGCCATGCTGTTGTTCAACGCTGGCTGAAGCGAGTAGCAACTCCTATTCCCTCCACGCCACCGGTATCACCGGAAACTCAGTGGCAACCCACCCACGACAGAAGTGTCTCCCCTTGTCGTCCAAGTTCCAAGCGCGTAAGATCATCATGGAGACCGCAACACGTTCCGCCAGCTCAGGGATCTCTGTCTCCTTGTCTCCGACAGCTGAAGGGTCGGGAGAGAAAAGCAGAACGACAGCAATCAACAGATGGTAGTCCGGTGCTTCATGATTCAAGTCCATGCAGAGAGCAGTGGAAAGGCGCCCGTCCAAAAACACCAGTTAATCATCAACGAACTACATCCTACCAGTCTCAGATTGATGAGAGGTCGAATAATGTATTTTTTGCTTCGTCCCCTTTACCGGATAGAGTCGTCGCACCGGCCTTCGAAAAGCGACCCAGACACAAGACCAGGGCAGACAAATACGAACTGAAGAAGCATGAAGGACGCAAGAGACGGTCAAAGCCTGCTGATGATAAGGGGCGTCAACCAAGGGAATCCAAGTCGAAGAAGCGGAAACGCCATAGTACTGGAAAGAATGTGATGGACAGATTCACATCTAATGCTGTCCTCAATGAGAGAATCACAGTCCGTCCCCTGATGCTTCATTGAAGTACCTGGCTCCCCTAACTGACCGCTAGGTTCAACCAAATTTGAAGCCTGGCCTCTTCAATAACAAGCGAGCATCCAAAAAGGGACCGGGTAAGTACCCCTAACAGAATCTCATGACAGTCAGTTAATGTCACCATAGTAACCGACCTCTCATTCTCCTCGATGAAGCTGCCAAAACATCAGGAACATGAGGCTCAGAAGGGACTGTCGAGTTCAAGGCTAAGTGAGCATCAACGTAAGAGTCGAGAAATTGAAAATATATCATCCTTCTTCCAGCCCATTTGTGCGGGAGTGCCATTGAGCAAGTCAAAACCTACCACGAGTAAGGACGATGGAAAGCCTGAGCGCAGGAGGCCGACAAACAAAGAAATTGCGACTCCATCGTTGCGCCAGGACTCTTTGGCAACTTTGTCCCCATCCAATACCTTGCTTAAGCGTCACCACCAAAATTCCCCTATGCACCAGGAAAACCACGGGTCAAGGTGTACTGTGTTTAGCAACCCTGATTATCGTCCAGACTCTCAGGGCTCGAAAGCAACAACGTATTTCACGTGGTCTAGCACTCAAGATTCGCCACAGATGAGAAAACACACAGCGGACAACCAGATCAAGTCTATAGAGCCGTCAATGTCTGCAACGCCCGAAGATGAACAGATAGCCGTGATTGCAACTGGGGTTTACAAGGGAACAGGCATTTGTCCGTATGATACCTGCACCGAGAAGAAAAACCACAAGCTGGAATCCCATGATGAATCTACATCGAAAAATTTCGAGGCTGACAGTCAAGAGGACGCACATCAAAAGCAGCCATCATTGCCAGACAGGAATATGGAATCGAGGCTTGGGTGCAAAGAAAATGAGAACGCTACATCGGTCATCCCTACTCATCTGGAAGAGAGGTGGAAAAATATACGCTCTCCTCAGTGGAAGTTACAGAGAGCTTTCGACACTGAAGAGTCCTCAATGAATGATCGAGGAGGTGAATTTCCCGATTCAACAGCAGATGTGAGGCCTCTCAGTCGTCAGAGGATAGTAAGAGAAGCTAGGGCTGTCCCGATACAAGAGGCATGTAATACTCGTGAACCGTCTCGTCACGGTGATTGCACGCTTGCTATCCCAGTCACGTCAACGACTGAACCTCCCGTTTCCATCTCACATAGAACAGATGATCTTGCCCTACGAAACTCTCCCAGCTGTCCAACTCAGCCCACAATTGCCTCCCGGGATGCAATGCCACCGCCTCCGTTTCCTTCATCACTGTACAACCCCTTGGAATGCAAGAACCTCAACCTCGACCCAGGAACGGACCTCAACTCATCGACTCTACATGGCACAGCCCAACCATTCGAGACACACGTACTAACATCTCCTTACGAGTATGCGCCAGCACCTGAAATTAGCAAAGCAACAAGTAATCCATATGAACCGGGAACAGACGTTGAGAGAGTGATTCAAAGTCTCAATTCGGTGTCATGGATCCCTCAGGCTCAAACTTATACAATCGTCCATCATGAGCGAGAGAAAACACTATCAAGGCTAGGTATGAGATCAACGATTTATAAAAGTCAGGGTAGAGACGAAGTAGCGCCAGAGGCTTCACATCTCACTCAGCACTCTCCAATTGGTGCAAGCGAAAGCATGGTCGACTTTATCGCAAGAATTGAGAGTGAATTCGAAAGAGAAATACATATTGATGAAGACTCCCTGTCTAAGTCAGGTACCGAAGCAGAAAATCCCCTGACACATCCAGGGACGAGGGAATACGGCATAGAAAACGGACATATTACAGCTGACGGACCAGATAGGGGCTCCATCCAAGCCTCTGTTGATTTGATGGATCCTATCAGCTTCACAGAGACCACACACCGGGGGATTACTTATCAGCATGACGAGCTAGGGGTAGCCATGAGAGGCGAGACTACATCGGTGGTACCCACAGAGAAACCAAAGGAGGAGACTGACGACTTCCTAGAGATGTCGAATTTTTGGCGGCCTAGCCAGTTCTCATACTTGTGAATGTATACACAAACTGTTTTAGATACTATATTTTGTTTTTTAAGCAATAGATATTCGATGTCTTAACATTGGCAGAAACACACGGAGCCAGTTTCACTCTACTCGGGCTCCTGGTCCTTCCATTTAGCCCTCAAGCCCTCGACATCAATATCACAACGCTCGGCCTTAGCAACAATGGCCTTAGCCTTACCCACGACAGGCACATCGATCATGGCGCCGTCAAGAGTCCAGGCACCCCGACCAGCAGCAGCGGCCTTCTCGTCCGCAATGACAATGCGCACAGCCCACTCAACCTCCTTCTGGCTCGGCGCAAACAGCTTCTGCACCATCTCGACCTGCGAGGGATGAATGCACTGCTTTCCGTTGAAACCCATGGCCTTACCGCCCCGGCACTCCTCCTCTAAACGCGCAAGTCCCTCCTCGCCCTTGTAGGACGTGCACACGAGATCAATGATACTCGGCAAGGCAGCGGCGCGCGCGGCCGTTGCGATGGCGGAGCGCGCGTACAGGAATTCGGAGAGAGACGGCGTCCGCGTGATGGACATGTCGAGGGCGAAATCCTCGGCTGCGAAGACGAGACCAGACAAGTAAGGGGATGCAGAGCAGATGGACTTCAAGTCCATGATGGCTTGCGCGGACTCGATGAGTGCGATCAGTTTTATCGGGTTGGTGGAGTTGGCGCCATGTCTCTCCGGCGCGAGATGACGGAGCGCATCGGTTACGAAAGTCAGGTCGCTCGCGCTGTTGACTTTGGGCACGACGATGGCGTCGACGCGGGAGAGGGGTGCGAAGGCGGTTAGGTCGTCGAGGGCGAAGGGGGTGCTGACGGCGTTTATCCGTACCGCGAGCTCGCCGATTGCGGAGGGACGACTGGGGAGGGTGGAGAGGTGGGTGCGGAGGGCGGCGCGGGCTTCGGGTTTGGCGGAGGGGGTGACGGAGTCTTCGAGGTCGTAGGTTACGTTGTCGCTGGAGAGGCTTAGGGATTTGGCTATCATCCGGGGAGAGGAGGATGGCACTGCGGTGGGTGTTAGTGGTGGTGGTGAGGAAAGGGGGAGGAAAGGGGACGCACCGTAGAGCAGGGCTCGACGCAGGATTGCGCTTGATGTGGCTGCCATTGTGAGGGTTGGTGTTGAGGTTCTGTTGTTACTTCACTGACTCTCACGCGATTGTGATCATGACATAGATAGATATTTGATTAGATATTAAGAACGAAGTATGTGAATCTATAAAACAAAAACAAGGACGGCAGCGTCGCGATAATGATTCTCGCCATAGTCTGAGCCGAGGTTAATGGGTACTGACCCGTCCGGGTGGTGTTCGTGAACGCGGTGAAGTTTACGGGATAATGAAGTTAAAGTGCGCCGGGAATAAGTCTTTGGGTGTTGTTCCCCGCGTTAGAGGTCCTAGTGGCCGGAGCTGGTTGGTTGCGTTGCGTAACGGGATCTACGGACGGAATGGATTACGGGTTGGCTGGTGTTGGTTTGTTACGAGGTATGGGGGGGGAGTTTAGGTTACGGTTGAGTCTTGCAGACTTCAAGTGAACTTGAGACATTATGTTGCTTGCAGTTGGTGAGGGAAGCGAATTGCTTCATGCTGTGTTGCTCTTCACTACATACGAAGTACAGATGTTCTGACTGAAATGTCTTGAATCACAAGAATCGGACTCACTGCCGTGACCTGGATACATCCCCTCGTTTTCCTAGACCGGTCTTACATGAGGATCTACATACGCATCGGTAGGATACGGGATGATTAGGGGTAAGCCATCACGACGATGTGGTGAGCTTCTCTATTAGCAGTCCCGTACATGGTCAAGCTCATATCGCTTGAAAAGATTTGGGGAATGGTATGAGTGGGTTAACTGAACTGAGAGGTGTTGGTCTTTGAAAGAGGTTGATCTCTGGACGAGTGAACACACAGATTGGGGCTGAATGAATGAGATGCCGCTTACAAACAGCCCCTGGATTTCACATCCAGAATATGTGTCGTGAGTAACGACAAGCTGCTCATACAAGCAAACGGACACACCGTGAGCTTGCTTGTTCACCGGGAACTCTGCACTCACCGAGACAAAACGGTTCATCATCCACCGCTCACCACTCTTGAAAACCGTTTCGCTTTGATCCGTTTCAAACGTCAAAGCTGAGAAAGGTGAAGCCTACCATGAGGTCAACTTCACCGTGACGGTGAGCTCGCCTGGACCGAATGGTCTACACTTGACGGACCTCGTCAGCCTGAAAGCCGTACGCATGTGGAACTCAGGCGATCCAAGTCCGCGACGCATCCGGGCATCTCACGATGAAGAGGAAGATGACGACATCCTCGCTCGCCTCGTCCATGGATATCATAGATGCGTGCGTTCACATGAAACCAACAACTCCCTCGTCCCATACCTCCAGTATCGCGGTTGACCTCCTCCAACTCCAACTCCAAGTCCCGTCCGATCACCTGCCCGCAAGCCTCAAGCTCTATTTTCAGCAGCATTAGGCACGAACCCCATGATCACGCGCTTAGCTTGGGTATCTCCAAGCCCTCAAACGCATAGCGAGTATTGTTGGTTCAAACAGCCGCCAGTCGGTCCGACGAATTTGGGCATCGTCCAACATCCGAGCGTTGGGCGCCATGACGACGATAATACCATCTCGTTTCGAACCTCATGAATGAATACTGCTCGGGGTTATCCGGCGAGGCCGACGCAACACCCCAGATTGGAACCCTCCGACTTCGAGTCCCGCCACAGTCGCAACTGTGTAACGCCAAAGCCTTCCTGTCATTCTCGACAAGGTCGAGTTCGAGTTGGTTTGAGTAAAGGCAGCGAGAGGATCCCGTACCCAATCTCTCTCTGACGCTCTAATCACAATCGACCTGTCAAAAGAGGCGCCTCGGTGAATTCTGTCAGGCACGGGTGCAACCCGGGTAAGAAATCCCCGACGCAAAAATATCCCAAAACAGAAACAATCCAAGATAAAAAAAGAGATGGAGGATAAAGATGTCAGAGAATAAATGAAAAAAGTAGAAAAAAACTGATGCATCACAAATGTGATGTTCTCCGGTACGGGGAATCGAACCCCGAGCCCCGCGGTGAAAACGCGATATGTTAGCCGTTACACTATACCGGACTGACTTCTGATGTCAGCAACACCCATTACATCATCCCATATCCCCCTCCATCGCAGCCATGCATCATCAGGAACAATAATTCATGTGCGCATGCCGTTGAAACATCACAACGTGTCTTCCATAATATCAAGTCTCTTTTTTTCTTCAAAATGTACAGCTACGTATCACATCCTACTATCACCTGTCTAATGGAACGACGGGGCCCATTGGAACCCCCCCATTCGCAACATGGCATCTCCAAAGTCGCCCAAGCTTTCTTCTATCTTTGCATCTTATCTTCTTTCTTCGAAAGCGACTGGACATCGTCGAGATAATGGGCCCCGCCGTCATGCGCGGCACGTAGGCAACTTGCCGCTGCGTGCGCTCGCATCAACTGGATTTCAGCTTCATTCTTTTCGACGCTGCCCAGTGAAGTGATTCTGCAACTACGAAGTATGCAGTTGCAAAGAGACCATGCAGCGCGCATCAGTCCTGATCTTCCTCGCCCTTGCGGCGTTCGTCCACGCGGCCCCTATCACAGCATCTACATTAGCGAGAGAGCACCGACCCAGAGAAGAAGCAATCACGGTTCGGCTTCCTAGTCGACATTCATTCTCTTGCTTGACGTTCCAGACGCGACTGGGTCTCTTATCGCATGATTGTCGCCGTCTTCTCATGCTCTCTGGCGACAGAGGCATGAAAGAGCGACCGGAGGGCGGATAACTCGACTGGAGCCAACGATACGGAATACCTATCATTGAATTCAGCTTTCTGCTGTGTTGGCCGGCTTACCATGCTGCATTATTGTTTTGATACCTACCTGGGTCGTTGATCATTTCAGGGCGGAAGAGTGGACTCCCGGGTCAATGGAGACCCATTCTCGCTCGTGATACCCTCCGTATGCCATTACCTACCCCGTGTCCATTGCAACTCCCCCTCGACGCACGCCGCCCCGAGATCTCCAGCTCGTATTTCCATCTTTGCTGGCACCGGTGATGCGAGGGACTCCTAGACCCTCCTGGCGTCCTGCGGCGGGTAGAGCGTGCAGTCGGACAAATCGCCAATGACTCGCCCATTTGCACCGTTCCGAGCAAACTACCAAGCATTATTGGAACCCGGCGCGCGCCCAATTGCTACATCGTCAGTGAACTCCCACAGCATACGGATAGGTAGCACCTACCTACCTACCTACCTATCTCGTAACAAGCGTGATGGTCCCGTCTTAACACCTAACATGCAAATCCGTTGATTCGGGTTGGTAACTGGTTGCGCCATACATACGCCTGGGGCAAGCCAAAACAGCAAACCACGTCAGCGAAAAGTAGGTACGGTGGTGTAGGTACCGTATCGCACCGCACCGTACCGGACCGCCTACATTCGTTGAAGTGCACAGCAGCGGACCGCATGAGTCAGTGTTGCGGACGAGTAGCCGACACGCTAACCCATCGTTAAAGCTTTCGAAAGCGGTGACCGCCCCCAAAACACTTCCGCAAACAAACAAAGTCCACGCAAGCAAAACCAGCTGTCCGCTCCATAATACCTGTTAGGATATGGATGGTCTCTGTCCTACCTAGGTAGTTTTAGGTAGTTTTAAGAGCTCTTCAGCAATGGAAGCCGGCGCTCTCGGAATGCCGGATCTCGTGGGTAGGTAGGTACGGATTACCGCCGTCAACCGTGGTGCGCCCAATGCAACCAAAGCGGGACAAAAGAGCAGAAAGCGATACCGATTTGAGGCGATTTGACCCAGACCACAGCATTGAATACCCACCAAATCAAGGGGCCTTGGCTTCGTGGCATTCGGCTTGATCTGATTAGGTAGGTACCGCATCCGTAATCCGTATTCCGTACTCCGTATGCTTGCTCATCGGCACCTTTTCCTTACCTTGCCTAGGCATTAACCCAATGTCAATATTGGTGGTTCTAGTGATCAACTGAGGCACCGACGTGGAAGATTGTGGATAGCTCGGCGAGCTACTTACCAACCTACCTACCTAGTCATGGCTGCCGGGATTCAAATCGCATAGGCATGCCATACAGAAGAGGCAATCCGTATCATCGCCGATATCTAAAGTAGTGTTGCCTAATTCGTAGTGCACGAAGTAACGGAACAAAGTACGGAATCTGCGTAGGTTGATAATGTCGCGAATATAGTGCTCCTATGCAGTGCACGTAAGAAAACGGCCCGTGCCATCTGACCATCAAAAATTTTGAACCTTTTTTGCGGCTAATCAAATCTCCACTTGATCAACAGGAACGGCGACAAGACCGGTGGTTGAAGACTTGATCCTTGGGCCAAGGTCCGGCTGCCCGGCGATTCTAGACTTCGCGTCAACATCTTTCGCTGGCGGGCGAGTAATGCCTGGTAGCGTCTTGCCGGCGGTGACTCATGAAACCGCCAACAAACTGAGCCGATACCCGTGTCGTAAGCACTTTGCCATATCCTTCGCCAGGTTTCTCTTCTAGGAAACCGAATTAGCTTGCGCCCTTTCACGCATGCAGTTAGCTACCGAACATAGCGGCGGCAAAAATACCAGAGGCAGAGGTCATGGGTATGTAAAAAGAGGCAAACCTGATCCGTGCCTACGCATAACTAGCGGTATCAGAGGAAGGGGATGAAGAAGTCATGTTGAGATGACACATTCTGATTCCTCACACGCCTCCACGTCACTCGATGCGAATCATCGTGACAGGCCTTCCAACAGGAATACAGTGTTCCGTATTCCGTACTCACGCTAGCCAGGCATTCACGACAAGAGTCTTGCCCATCGTCAATGTTCCGTCTCATCCTGGACTGGAGCCTTGTGGCTTCTGGAAAAGCGAGTCGAACGCCCCCGTGGGCCGTGATGCATGACAAGGCTAGGGGGGGCTTTGAACACGCATCGAAGGATCGAAAGAGTCAAAGAGGCGTGCGTCTAAGCGACCTCGAAATACGCCCGGTTCATGTGGATCATGAGACATGTCTGATCTGAACCCAAGCGTTTGAAGGCTGAGACCGAGATGGACGATATCTGGCAGCCTCTTTTTTTGGCCATGAGCATCGTGCGCCTGAAAGTCTCATCTCAGATCAGGTCAGGTCAGATCAGATGGAAAAGACCAGGAAAAAGCTGGTGGTTGCAAAGAATGAGAGGCAGCGGCGACGCAACGCCCCAGCCAAAGTCGAAGTACTATCAGCTCGATGTCTCTCGTCTACGACAGTCAGCCTGCCTCGTGCCTTCTGCGGGTGAGCAAAAGCAAGTGGCAGGTCGCAATGACCCGAGGCCTATTCCGCCAGCCCCCAAACCGGAAAGCTCGCCTTTCCATTCTGTGCAACCACCGTCATGTCTAGGAAGGCACGATACCTGGTCTACGTAATTTGATATTCTCGGCCAATCAGGATATTTTATCGAAGTTTGACATTCAGGTAGGAGCGAGCCGACATTGCGATCTGAGATAATCCGTAGGTATTCCGTATCATTCTGCGAGACGCTCGTGAAAAGAAATCCTCCTCGGGTAAACATTCGTCTTAACACGCCCCAAGGCAATTCGTATCGTGAATTGCCATCTCAGATACTCATTTTTGTGAAACTCCCGGTGTCAGTCATCTGTGAGAATCCATTCACTGGTCTCTATTGAACCTCGTAAGTTCCGTTTAACTCCTGTGAACGGATTATTCCGTATTCCAGAATCCGTATCTCGTAAGCCGGCAAGATACCACCGCACTGGGAACCATCGTGAGTTGGGACGGACCTCAGTTTTTTGCGACTATCGTATGTAAGACATCTCCATCTCTAATTCGTCGATAAGGTGATAGGCAACCGGCAAATAGAAACCTACTCGATGCGGGAAAAGAGGTCACGGTTCAATGCGCAGGGAATGACACGCAGTCAAACCAGATCAGGTGCCTAGTCCTAGATACGGTTACCCTCAGCAAAGACGAGCTCACTAGGTACCTACGGAAGAATGTAGGTAGGTACGGAGTTACACACTACGAGCAGAAACCCGCAGCAGGCCCTGGCTCTCTGGCTCTTCTTCTGGCTCTGGCTCGGGCTCGGGCTCGCGACGCTAAGCAGAAGCTCGTCTGCTCTGCTGGGACGTGCCATCCCTGTCTCGATGCCTTAATTCTCCCTTGTCGGGTGCAACCACGTCATCTCCCGCTTGCATGGCGCTTGCTCCACTCCTTCGTTCCAGCCTACACTAGGCCCTACACTACAGGAGCACGCACCACCAGGGAGAACAACCCTCCTCTTCCTCTCTCTTCCTTCTCCACTTTCGTTCGTTGACGGAGGTCCGTGAACTGGTGATCATGGAGACGAAGGGGGGGAGGGATACCTATCCGCACACTACTGCCGAATGCCTGCTTCGAGTAAGTAGGCCCCTGACCGGCTCCAAGATTCGGCTGCAGATGGATCTCGAGAATTGAGATCTTGACTCCGTCGCTAACGTAGGACTTTGTGTTCGTTGGAAGGATCCAGGATGCCGATGCCGTGAGGCGTCCGGATCACATGGCCCGTATCGGATCAGCCGTTGTTTAATGACGTTGTATTCACTGAACGAGTGACTGACTTGAGTGTAATCTGTGATGTATGATCGGTCATACCTCCAGATTACTCTTCAATATCGACTCGTACCGATTACATGTTACCTGCCTCGGCGTTCATTAGATGAGGTAGGTAACCTACCGACTCATTCACTGACGCCGTGACGAGTTGGTTTCGTGTTCAATAACGGGCATAACTGGCCGAGACGATCATCACGCCTGTGACGGGTCTCAACACGATTCCAGCAAACCATTCGTCAACGTCACAGTATCCCCAAGGGAGCGGTGGGATAACAGTCATCAACAGCCGAGTCTAGAAATTATCATTCCCTTACACCGCCATGTATGTAAGGCCGTTTGGGTAATTCTCCTTCCCTTGCTGTATCGTCGCAAAGGGGGAAATACACATCTGACAGTAATCCGTAGTAGGCCGTCGGGCCTTTCCATCTTAATGGATGGATACCCCCCCTCTCTCCCTTGTTGATGCTGCTGCTTGCTGCTGCTGCTGGCGGCCCCCCTCCACGCCCCCCACCTCTTCTCTAGAAGCGTCGATGCGCATGTGGCTGGCATGGTATCCATTCCATATTCAGCCCATCGACGCCATCTGATTCGCCTGGGCGCATGTACGCTGAAGGCAAGGCTTATTTTTCCCTTTTCCCTTTCACTTCCCTTCTCAGGCGTATCTCTCAAGAGGGGGGCATCCCTAGCACTATGACTGCGTCGGGAGCGCTACTGTATTGTTACGTTATCGCCAAGGGAAGAGGAGGTGATGAGATGAGGGCGAGGGCATGATGCGTGTGGATATCGGTTCCCTTTTTCTGCCTACCTACCTGCCTACATTATGTACGAGTACTCGTACAGGTAGGCAGTTTCCATTCATTAGCGGGATGGACATGATCTGCCTACCTGCCTACTCGTACATACAGGCATGTTGGTGACGATGGTGCCCACCATACCCGGTTCAGCATGGGAGATTTCTCCTACCTGCCTGACCCCCCTTAGACTAATTGCCGCCGCCGCCGCACTGCAACATAATGAGGTAAGTAAACCGTAGTGCTGTATGTATGCAGGTTTGAATGAGTAACATTATCAATCCTGTGCCACTACTCGTAAGGGGTGTTCTGGACAGCTTAGTACGGGGGCATTGTTGTTTGGCTGAAGTTCTGGAAGTGATTCGCGAGCAGCTAGGTGTTCTTTGGCGTTGAGATGCACGAGTGCCTATTCCCCCGTGATCATCAACGAAGACCAACTTCCCTCATAGAGTCTAGATAGGCAAATAGTAGGACCATCAGCACAGCACGTCTCTGCGTGAACTGCATGATGGCAATCCGCGAACTAGTTACCAAAAGCCTCACTGGAGTCCTGTCCAGCTACGGTTACCTCTCTGAGTCAACTCGACCTCCCTCTTTCAACACCCCTTCATACCTATCTTAGCGCCCGTGACTCTATCTATCACCGTTATGGGCACCAACAGACAAGACGGTGAAGGGCTAATCATAGTAACTAACCGAGATTGTTTTGATGTTTTCCCTTGAACGGGTTTGCCTACACTTCGCTTGCGTTACGGTGACTCTTACATTTGTAAGATTAGGGAAAATCCCGCTGCTGGTGCAGCAGCAATGAGGTTTTTTTCTTTCTTCGTTTGCCTGCAGTACCTAGGTAAAAAGAAGAGAAGAATGAGAAAGAAAGAAAAAAAAAAAAACATGGACAGGGCTTGCGTTGCGTTGCGTTGCGTTGCATCGAAGGGGGAGCCACCACCACCCCTCGGCCCCACGATAGGCACTTTTTTTCATTTTCACTTGTTCTCTCTTCTCTCTCCGCGGGGGGTAGGTACGAATGAACCAGTCAAGACGAAGTTCGCGCCCTTTAGCGTTGCATTCATTAGGTAGGCTTGGCGTTGATTTTTTTTTTTCCTTCTTTCGCCCTATCACGGAATAGGTAATCGAGACTAACGGGGGGGAGAGAAGAAAAAGATGACAAAGAGGAGGAAAGGAAAAAAGTAAGGCGAAATCGCGTCGATCATTGCTGGCGAATCAGCTTGGCTTGCGTACGCTTTCCTGAGACATGGAGGGACCAGCGAAAGCAGAAAGAGAAGGAAGAAAAAACCCGCTGTGGAGTTTTGGATACGATACGATGGGGACTCCGTTTGAGAATTACTTCCTAGTCGGACCTAGGTTAGTGTCGACAGATGAGATGGAGATGTCGACAAGGATGTCGGCGCTGTTGGGGGGACTAAAAAAGGGTCCGTGTCACGGCATTTCTTTCTTTCCAAAAGTGGACTTCATCGTAGTCGAGTTGCTCTTTTTTTTGTAGTATTTCTTCGTTATGTGTTTGGTATGTGTTGTTACTATGTACATTGGCGATATTTACTCTCGCGCGTCAACGTTTGTTTGTATTTGGTTTCTCTGAGAGTTGAAGTGACTCAGGAAACCCAAGGGGCCCGCTATGCTCTTCATCAGCAAAGCGTTCCACCACCGTAGCGTTCACCACCACGTATCGTTGACAAAAAATACCCGTAAAACGCGCCCATATCTCTCTTCTTCGCCTTTCATTCGTTTCGTCGCAGCCGCTGCCGAAGGGGGGGTAATCGAACCCCGTCTTTGATTCTAAGTCGTGAAAAAGAAAACAATAATTCCTCCCGGAGTTCCCATCTCGAAAACTTTTTCGTTTCAAGTTTATAAAATCCCTTATTGCCCTTTCCTCCCTTTAAATCCCTTTCCCTTTCTCTTTCTTTCCTCCTCCTCCTCCATCCGGAAAAAACATAAAAAACAAGATACAATTCGTCGTCGTGTTGTTGTTGGTATTTCATCCCCAAGCCAAAGTACCCGAAGGTCGCGCTCTCTTCTTCCTCGCTCAAAGGTCGGAAGTACGCGCCCCGTGCCCAGCGGTCGGCAAGATTAAAAACCTCCCCCTTTTTCCTCCCGTTTTTTTTTGTCGATGAAAAACATGCGCCGCTCTGGTTTTCTCTCTTTTTGTTGCTTGGAGATATATATAGATGTTGTGTGTGGTGTATATATGTTGAAGAATAAGATGATGACCGCCCTGCGCCATGTAACAATGCTTTTGTTCTTCGCGGGACATAAAATTCGAGTTTTCGACCTCCGTGGGGTTTATGTGTCGAGAACTTTTAGCGACGTCGAGTTGTCCGTGAATTGTTTTCCAGCTCCACGGTATAAGTAGTAGAGATCAAAACAAAGAAAAATGATAAAAACAGCGTAAAGTAGATACAGTGAAACAATAAAGTTCCAGACTTTTTTTCGGCTTTTGATGGATCCTCGTTCTTTTCGGGTTGAGATGGCCTCCGGCGACTCCTTTTTAGTTGATCATTATAAACAATGGTGCCGACATACTGGCCACTTGTCGATGTCGTCGTCGTCGTAACCCGGGAGTGTATATGTATAAGGCCAGGGGGTTCCGGTTGGTACCAGGTAGTAACCCAGAAACTCCTGGGCGAGGGTTGCGTATCCGAAAATCAGGAGAAAAGAAGAAACGGCAGCAAGCATAAGATGTCCCAGAACTAGCTGGCGACACTCATCTCTCTCTTTCTCTCTCTCTTTTCCAAAGTGGAATCAAATGAATCAACTCTCAACTGAGAGCGTTCAATAGAAACTCTGGAAGTTGGCCAGCAGCGGGAATTGAGGTTGATGAAAGAGACTCGGCTGATGCAACTGAGGCGCCTGCGCATACCGGTTCACCACATCCCAGAAATAGGGGAAGGTAAATTTGTTCGGCGCACAGCTGGGCTGGACGAGACTGGGGTCCGGACAAGGGTTGCACGGCTGGTGGTATACGGCCTCGTGCATGACTCCGGGATGCTGCTGCTGATGCTGCGGCACGTACTCCGGCGTGAACGGCGCACTCTCCGGGTCAAACATCTGGATCTGCGGCTCCGGCATGGCAGCGGAGATGTCCTCATTCTGGATCTCAAAGATCTCCTCGTCGTTCAAGTCGTCGATGGTCGAGACGCTTGACGCGAGAGAGCCCTCGTCTGAAGAGCAGGTGGACTCCCCGTCCGAGTCCGAGCCCGTTGGGGAGATGATCGACGCGTCATAACTCATGTCGTCATTAGCAACAGTCTCGCAGTTAACGTAAACAGTGTGTTCGGGTGAAGTTGGCGGAGTGAGCAATGCCTGCGGCACCGCCGGCGCCGCCGGAACAGTGAACTTGGGGCAGGCAATGATTCGGTTTCTGAGCTCTGGCAACGTTATCCTCTCATCCGGGTTGCGCGTGAAGATGCAGCCCAGGATATCGTTCAGATCGTCAGACAACGGCAAGATGGTCCGCAGGAAGTCTTGGCTCCTAGTGAAAGCACGGTAGGTAGTATCTTCAAAAGAGGCCTGTCTCCACGGGTTGCGGCCACAGGTCAAGTTTACCAAAATGACACCCAGGCTCCATACATCATTGGGAGCGCAATAGTAAAAAGGTCTCCGGGATGAAGGATCCAGACATTCTAGAAAGGGTAAGGAAGAGAAGTCAGTCAATGATCCACCGGGGCTAGGGGCAAGGGGGCGGAGGGGGAGTTAAGTTGGGTTGGGGCGGCTTGGCGCAGCAAAGGCGTCGTACCTGGGGACATGTAGAATGTCGAACCACAGCCGTAGTCCTCTGATCGGTCGTTAGCGATAGCCAGACCGAAGTCAGCCAGCTTCACGGTGTTTCCCTGGTTCGACACAAGAATGTTCTCCGGCTTCAGATCCCGGTGGTAAATACCCAATCCATGGCAGTGCTCCACGGCGTCCAGGATTTGCAGAAAAACACTCTTGACCATGTCGTCCTTGCCAACATATTGACCGCACTCTGTTATATTGAAGAAAAGATCTCCCTCGGAACAGTATTCCAGGACCACGTACGTGCAATCCGGGTCATCGACAATCTTGAGCATGGAGACAACATTCCGATGGGCTGAAGCTAGGTAGTGCAGTCGGAGTTCTCGGTGTTGAAATGCCAGTTGCCGTCTGTCCAGGGGGGACCCATCAGCATTAAACTTGCTGAGCGTCTTGACAGCATATTGGGTTCCATTCTTTATGTCGACGGCCAAATAAACTACACCATAAGCACCGGTGCCGATAATCCTTACCAACTGCAGGCTGCCTCCTAGGAATTTGCCTAATCTTTCCTCCGGCGCAACTGGGATGTAGCGTGGTGGACAAGTTACCGGTACCGCGTAAGGGTGTGCTGAATACGTGGTCTTACTGCTGTCGTATAAAGGTGAAGCCGGCGGCGTAGGATATCCGTATACTGTTGCATTATTCATGGTACCCTAATGGATGACGGTCCTAACCTCAATCCGGGCTTGGGAATATTTCTTTTTTCTTTAAATAAAAATAAGAAAAGAAAAAAAAGCAACGGAAGGAAAAGTGGCCGTCTGTTTTTACGGAAACCGAGGGCCTTTCAAAGGAGAAAAAGCGATGGCCAAAGGAAATATTCCACGGGCAAGAACTCCTTGGGGATCGAGTATGTCCAAGAGAGGGCTATCCGGGAAACCAAACGGCTGGGGGGGATATGTCTGCCGCGGCGTCGCTGGGCGAGGAGGGGTGTGAGAGAAAAAGGATGGAGAGAGATAGCTTTAACAACGGTGAATCAACATCGATGCACTGGCGCTATCATAATGGTATGGAAGCCGTTCTATGGTGAGTTGGAAGACGGAGAGGTAGTTGTGATGGTCGAAAGCAGCTTCAGCTATCGCAGACGGGGAGGACTGATGTAGATAGATATTCGGATATCAATGCTGGACCAGAGAAATAGTGTGACAAGGGTCTGTCTTACACTAGCGCAGATGCGCCTTCATTCACCTCATGTTGTCTTACCACACACGCACGCACGCATGGCTGCACTATTCTTAAAAATTCGATGGCGCTAGCCGTAAAGACGGCCTGCCTAGGCCTGTGGTGTATTCATGTGGACACGGCTCCACGAGTGGAAACACCGCGGCCTCTGACTGGGCGGGCTTGGTCGATGGAAACTCACAGGAAGCAGGGGACATCCGACAGGGAGGCCAGCCTCCATCCAGGTCCCAGTCCAGTCCCAGCGGTCCCAGTCGCGGTCCCCACTCCAGTGCGCACGCCCAGTCCCAGTTCCAGGAGAGGGATCATGGATGGGCCATGGCTAACGGATGTCAAAGAATGAATCCAAGTCCTTCGACACTAGGGCACTCTCCACCCGGTCCACAGGCGGTCCACTGGCGGTCCACTTGGGGGGGACGAACAGATGAGCAATCCCGAATGGGGCAAAGCGCAAGGATCGAGGCGTGCAATCCCAGCTAGCGTTGCTCGCCGCTTCGTAGCTCGTAGCTTAGCTCCTCGATCGTCGATGTACATTGACTAAGATTTTCCCTGGCAATATGGGCTAGCCAGGTGGGCTGGTACTTCGTGAATCGTACTAGGGAGATGGGGCCAAAAGGGATCCTGTCTGACACGAAAATAGTCCACTCAAACACTTGGTCAAGCGTAAAGCAGACTGCGTAGTGCGTACGAAGTAGTGCCCTGCGTAGGCATTCCGTACCGGTTAATGCTGCTTGCTCTGGGGCCTTGGGCGTGTATCTTCTTAGCCACATCTGATGAACCAGCAAGGATCGAAGGACCTGGGCCATGCGATATTGCCTTGGCTATGATAATGGACAAGAGTATCGTAACAGATGGAAAATGCCACATGTGTGAATGAATGTACGAGTACGTACATTAATCATGTCAGAAGTTGAAATAAGCAGCATGAATGAAAGAAGAGACCGATGGGTAGTATGGGGATACCTGGTCGTGTCGGCATACCCACAATGCGTAGATTGAGAGAAGGGAGAGAAGGAGAGAGAACGCGCATAAACACTCTCACGCTCACTCACGCTCTCACTCCCTCACATTTACTGTACTACATACGACCCTCACGACAAATAGAATAATAAAAATAAACAAGGCGGTTTGGTATGGATCATGGTGCATGTGGGAGTTGATAGGTACCGCCCAACAACGGAGTGGCTACGAGTAATCCGTAGGTAATAATCCGTGGTGTAATACCTAGCAGAGAAGGGGGTGTGGACTCTGGAACTCGGGAGGGTGAGGAGGGAGAGTGTGTGTACGGAATATAGACCGTACTGTGATAATATCGGGTACCTAACTCGTGGGCTTGTGACTTGCCAACAACAACACCAACGAGACGGGTTGGAACACACTTGAACGGTCTTGGGGCGTGGCTGCTGACAACTCCGCTCTCAGCAGCAGCACGTTCGCAACGGCGGCAGTATCGTATGCATTTCGTAGGCACAAGTATCCTGTATCCTGTTCCTTGGAGTCATTAGTGTGCTCGTAGTGCACGGAGTATGAGTACGAGTTCGGATAGCTCTGCCCGTCGCTACTGGTCGGGGGGCAAATGTAATCGTAATCTCAAGTCCACCGACCCGTGACTCGCATGAATTTTCAACGGGATGCCTACGCCGTACGAGACAGTCACACACGGATAGACCCTTCGAGCTGCGTTTTGGGTGCTCGCTGCTCCGAACGGCGTGGGCTAGTCGTCCGTAATGCGTGCGGACTGCGCAGTAGTAGGCGATACCTGACTTGCGCTCCGAGCCTACACGAGATGCGAGGTAGCCGATACGAATCACGATGCGCTGAGGCACTGGCTTTGGTAGGTATGTACTGGCACTGGCACTGGCATTCCGCAGTCTTAGTGCGCCGGTAAGTATAAAAATAGGCACACCTACTCCATTGGTACACTACACCACGATGTCGTGGGCGCACGTAACGGCGAGGATGGAATACGTAGCGGGTGTACTTTAGGTGAAGTATGCGTTAGGAGTTTGACTTATAGGGGGGGCCGACGATATAGCGACCTCCCTGCTAATCGACTAAACGAACGGGCGACGACTCGTTCGGGATATCGCTCAATTTACTTTTACTTTACACGTCGCCTTGGTTACATAATGATGAGCCCGGCAGTGCTGGCTGGAGGAAGTAGCAGCAGCAGCACGAAGCAGGCACAGGCAGAGTCTGACGAGTTGGCGGTGATGACGAGGGCAGGCACGGAATACGGATACGGAATACGGAATTGCTACCGACAAAACGGTAACGGATTACAGTCACCTTGCTAGCGCTGGTAGCGCACAACTTACGGTGAGATACGTCGCTCCGGCTCAGCTGAAAGTTCACCAAGACTTTGCCACTATTTTCATGATTCATCATCGCCTTCTAATATCGTGCCTCTCTATCTACTCGTACAATCACACCAGCAGCAGTCCAGCACTGCCAGGGCTCGCGAGGCATCTTCCGGACCAAGAGGAGACTTTTCATTAATAATCGTCACTCAGCAATCAGCAATCAGCACGACGCCTGTTGGTCGTTCTGGAATTAATTCCCGTTCGCCTCCGCCGTTGGTTGGCAGCAGCTCTCAGAAGAGCGGCAAAACACAAACCGTCACGCTCGCTGCAGCCTATAGGCTTTAGCAGCTCGGCTATAAGCGAAGCAGGTCAGGTCGCGATATTCCTCCATCTGCGCCGTCTCGGCTTCGGCCAATATAAGGGCCAGAATGCGACATGGCAATTATCGAGAACTGGAATCTTGATAGCGTCTCCGTCGCTCCCCTCCCTGCAGCAAATAGCCGTGAGGCGTAGCAGCGCTTCCTCGGTCAGCGGCAAGCAGGATTCCCTTTCAGATCTGCTTGCCCCCCAGTCAGCACCAGCCAGGACCAAGTGAGAGCCAGTCAGAGCCAGTCAGAGCCGGCGATTAGGATTAGGTAGGTGTAGTGTACGCAGTAGGGAGGTAGCATTGCTGTTCGATGAACCAAGCCGATCGACCTTTTGGACAACGCCTGCGGGCCCGCCCTGGTCGCCAATATGCTCGTGCCAGCATTAATACTTTCGTAAGTGGTAAGGCTGCGTACCAATTAAAGAGTCTAGGTGCCTACGGAATGCCTACTCTGCGCGGAACTGCGTAAGAGTCGACGACGAGGAGGGGTCTGGCCATAGGTAAGTACTACGGCATATTGTTTGTACACTCCATCTTATGGCCTGCCGCTGCTTCTGCCGCTGTCGCCTACATCCTGCGTTCTGCGTACTCGTACATACGCAAAAAAGGGAGTGTTGGTGCGCAGTCAGAGTAATATGGACGGAATACCTCCTCCCTTCGCAGTCATGGTAGCGAAAACGTCCCAGCACGGTAGCGAACAACTGCTGCCCGCATGTGGATTGTCGCTATGCCAATGACGCCAACAGCGATGCCGCCACCAGGTCATCATGTGCGCTGATTCGCTAGGAGAAGTCCCGACGCCCCAGCTGTGCGGTTACAAGGTGCGCGCTCTTCTTGTTTTCTCCCGGGATACCTAGTGGTCACCCTGGTCAAATCCTTCTGTGCTGCGTGCTGCCACTGGTCCCATCACAGATGAACCACACGATTATCTCCGACGTTGGGTGGGTAGGAATGAGACACACAAGTCCGGTCTCCTCGCCCGTGTCGCATGCAACAGCCTTGCAAGGGATCACAGATTGGTTTGGCCAGTCCAGAACCAAGTCCCACATCCTGGCAAGAAGTGAGGCTGTCCATGCCGGGGTCGACCAGAAGAGGGATTTCGATGAATGGGTGTGCGCAAGTGCCTACGCAGCACACCCCCCCGTACGGAACAAAGTACAGAAGAATAGGTACCTGTCGACGGATTACATGTCTAGGGATGCATGTGAATCTCCTTACGTAGGAGTTACCAGTTAAAATGAGGCGAATCGCAAACAACCTACGATCTACGAGTACTCGTACCTACGGGATCCAAATGTATGGCACCGCTACGATGACGCTCCGCTGCTGCTGCCATTATTACGCTCATTCTGTTGTTTCGCTCTGTTTGGCCCGGCCGTCATGCCATTGCCACGTGAGACAACTTCTCAGACTTCGCGAAACCTCGGTCTGCGAGGTTGCGTAGGAGAGACCCTTTTTTAGGCAACCCGTAATTGCTTCATCAGAAACGTTGACCGTTTTCTCTCTCTCCTTTGCGCAACATATTGCCGTAAGAAGCGTCGTGTCCGTCCGTGTACGGGATCAACTGCTCGAGTTGTTCGTTTGAAACTCACCGCTCCGGCAACGGTAAACAACAACTTAACGGGTGTCCTCGTCCTCCACTTACACCTTGTCATCATCGTCAGATTCCTCGCAGAGAAACGACGGTTTCTCGTGCATCGCCGGCAGTAATACCTAAATCTTAGTTCTTACCTACGCGTGCTTCTTTTTCTTCAAGCTAACTAGGAAAATGCCCGAGAAGCAAGAAAAAAGAAGATAATACATATGTACATGCTTAATCCTTACATCTGGTTTGTTGTTTATCTTCATCAAAATAATAAGCCCCAGACGCCCGTTGCATCACATCGAACCCTCCACGACCGACCGACCTACTATAATACTTGCTTGCATGTTTAATTTATGCTGTATTCCGTCCAGCCATATGGCCATCTGGCGTCGTAATTCGTCGCATGCCCTTTTTTCCCATCTTCTCTCCCTCATTTGCTCCAGTTAAAAGGAAGCGCCCGAGACATCCGACACGCCAGAAAACGACTAGCTGGGTAGCCCCATCACGAGGCCCGTCAGATTTTCTCAGACGATTTTCTTTCTCTCTTTAAACCGAAAGCTTGGCTACCTACCTACCATGCCATTCTGCCCCATTGGGGGATTTCATCAGAAGTCTCATGTTCGTCTCGTGGAACAAAATACCTCCTACCTACCTACTAACAAGCAATTCTCCCTTGCATGTTTTGCTTGCTCGGTATATTCGTACTAATATAACGGCTTTTGCTGGGGTTTGTGATGAGATATCGTGTTCCTGTTGCCTGTCTAGGCAACCTACCTCCGTATTCCCGCTGCCGCAGTTACAGTACAGTAGAGGCAAGAAGTGGGTAAAATGACGAGCAGGAAGAAAAGTCCTGCGTCTCGCTATTCGGAGTTCCTAGCTAGCTAACATGACACTGCTGCACTCGTAAAAGCCGAACTTGGGCGCATAAATTCCTGGTCTTTTTGCCTTCGCCAATGAATCGATGCAGTGGGGCCGGCGTTGATCGGCATGAGACAGGATCGTAATAGGGGCGTGGCAGTGCACACTGATGAATCTCATCTCCGGCTGTGCAGTTCAGTGTCGGCGCATTACTATCTCTCTCTCCATCTATCGATCTCGTGTCGTCTCCCTCTCTCTCTAACAACCAGGTTCGCCTATCTATCTACCTACATATCACGATTACTCCGTACAGACAGACAAGATACCCTACATGACTGCCTATTGCACTTACGTATATTCCCTCCCGGCTAATAATAATCACCGTGATGATTCGTGGGCTTGCCGTCGGCTTTTAGCAACGGTGATTGCATCTTGACGAGCTGCATCGTCGCATAAGTGAAACTTCTCGCGTATTGCGTCTTCTGCATGAAATGATATGTTCGCCGTGACCGAGTCCAATAATGACAGCGGTACAGAAATGAACCCGACACCAACATCATCATCGTTCTCTCTACCGAGACTACCTGCCTACGTACCCCTCGGCGACCAGGTAGGCAGGTAGCTATCGTATTACTATCTTGATACGAGTCGTTTGCTATCGCAACTCGTCGTCATCACCAACAGCAACAATGAAAACGGAGCCGTGATGAGAAAATACCTACGACGGTATAACACGGATTATGGGGCTACGAACGCCCGGGCCGCTTATCCACACTTTTCACGAGAAAATGCGAAACTCCCCTCTTTCGCCTCCGTGCTCACAATCATGCCGTCACGAGATTTCCCCCTACCCATCGAGATAAAAAAGCCGTTTCATGCCCCTGAGGGATCGTCATTTACGGTCTCAACTTCCCCTTCCGGTCTAGTAAGAGTGCCAAGGGGCCCAAGCAGCAGCAGCAGCAGCCGCCGCCTGCCTGCTCTCGTTCGGCAGATACCATCCATCCATCCATCCATCCATACCATCGTCTTACATCCTCCCCAGCCCAGACATCTTATTTGCAAAGGGAAGGGGGGGGAAACACGGAGCTGCTGACTGCGAGAAAGAAACTGCCCGCAGCAGTCATATATTACTCGCAGTTCACATTTCCACGTGATAGGACGGATGCTACCTTTTCTGTTCTTGTGTGTGTAGAGAGAAAAGATGTCGTTCCCTTCAATGGACGGACCCCCGGCTATAATATCATATCACACGATAATCCCCAGTGTCACCCTCCCTACTGTTCATCGCCGATAGGACTTTTCTTTGCTGCTGCATTCCCTTGATCAGCATCGAGGTTTCGTCGTCAACCCTGCCTAGGAGTACGATACTAATGACCAGTCAAAATGGAAATTCGCGACGTTCGTATATTAGATCAATGCGTCCTATAGCAAGAGAGGCGCAACAAACCTCGTCATCCTCGGATGTAAGTAGGCTCAGTACGACTGTAATATTCTTTCATGTGTGCCACCGGATGGCCTACGCAAAAGGTCCTTTGGAGGGGGCGCAGAGAGCACGTAAACGAAAATTGTAATAGTATCATTATCCGTTGATCAATGTTTCTTTTTTGCGCACCAATGGCGCACGGCGATGCGCGATGTGTGCCGTGCGTGAGCAGAGTGATCAGGTCAGTCAGTTGTGTGTGCCGTAGATCTCATAAGGCTTACTACGACGATGATGATCGGACGGGAGCGAGAAGAAGCAAAAGAGTAGCACGTATTCTCGGTTATCAGAACGCCACTTTGCAGATTGTATGCTGTCTCTCCTCTCTCTTACCCTCCTCCTCCTTGTTCCCTCCTGCGAGTAAACATTTCCCGAATCTCGATGTGGCGATACACATAACATCCAGGCGAACACAACAGCAAGTTTCTTGTTTCGCTTGCTTTCATGAGCAGCAAAACAAAATAGGGGGTGAGACGCCAGGCTTACTAAATAATATCACCGGACCACTGCTTTGCTTCGATCTCCCTCGTGGCCAGCAGCTCCGACCCTCCCCTCCAATCCCCCCTCCCCGGCCCCTTTCTCCAAGAATGTATGTATGTACGTAAGGTTGCAGATAGAGAGAAAAGAAGAAGGGAACAGCGCCGTCCAACCAGAACCGCGCATGAATGAAAACCTGCCTGGGGCCACGACGGGGGGGGTTTTGGTGGCAGCGCGCGTCGGTCACCGCGCGGAGGATCTGACAAGTCAGCCTCCTGTTCGGCTGGCCGCATAGCACATGCAAAATAAACAAGAGAGAAACAACACAACAACCGGCTGTGTTGTGGGATTGGACGGGGGGCATAGAAAGCACACATTAACGGATAGCCCGGCGGCTGGGCAAGTTTATTATTTTCCCTTTTCTTTTCTTTTTTTCACCCTGATTTTTTTTAATTGTAAGCTGCCGCGCGGTAACTTCAGGGGGTGGGGGGGATCTGGATGACGACGTTTTCGTTAACTTGATGCAGCCTTGTGCCTCTTGGTGTTTCTTGTTGCCTTGCCGTTGTTGCTTGTCTTTGATTTGTGTAGGATGAGTCTTGATATTGATATCCCCCCGTGTATCGTGATGACGCTAGATTCCAGCGACGGCCCGAGACCTCCTTTGACACAACCACGAACACGGTGCTCCCATCGAGATCTGTTCACAGATCTTTCTCTCCCTTTTTCCAGTTGAGTATAATATCTGACCGGAAAACGAACTGCGCCCCTCCGTCAGCAACGCGACAACAACACCCATCGAGATGATGGACGTATAATCGTCTCTCTCTCATCAGGGGGCATGATCTCGCGAGATCTAAACAAATTGGTTCCTGACCACAACAACTCAGGAAATCCCGCTTGTTTGTGCAGCCGCCGGCTGAGAAAAGTCGCACCAGTGCGACGACTGGTAATCCTCATCTGGGACGCATTCTTCTCTTCTCATCCTCTCAACTCATCTTTCACCCGACGTTCCCATGGAACCCAGTCGCACAACACCTGTGCACTCTTCTCGCTTGCTCCTGACAGATCCATTGGCAGCCCGTACGGCAACGCCCGCCCCGGTGTCGACAGAAAAGGGCGTATCACCTTTGTGTCTCTTACTTACTTGCTTGTGCGCGGACGCGCCCTGCGATGCGCACCAGCCCACCAAGGCAAGAAATTCGGCAAGGCTTCCTTTCTCCCCCTTTCAATCTGTGACAGCCCGGACGCAGCCCCATCTCAATTCGATAGCAAATACATACATTTTGCATCGGTTCTGCATGCAAGGAGCCGCGAAGGCGGACATTCCCTCCTCCTCCTTCCTCCGCCCATGCTGTGTATCACGATCCGGTCTTTTTTCTGCCTATCGTATTAATTACGACGTAGGAATAGCAGACCAAGATCTAGAACGCGTACCTGTCTTCGTCTTCTTCGCCACAGAGCAGAGGCTTGGGTATAATGATGTCAGTCTAGTCTTGCCACATGCTTGCCTGCTTGTCTATCTGCCTGCCTGGGATCTCAGAGAGAGAGGAGAGAGAGAGAGAGAGAGAGCCAAGGCCAAGAGCGGTGTCCCACTTACGGAGCAGATACCCAGTCAATACTATCGTACACGCTGGCCATCTCTTATCTACACGTGTTAAAGGCTATAGCGGCCCTGTTTAACGACACGATATCTACCATCTGACTAGACTAGGTACGGACCTTTCTCCCCGGACCCCACGACCAGCTTCGCCCTGTCATGATCCTGCCCTCACCTTATCGACAGCTAGTGTGCAATGTACGGAATAGTAAACGGACCCTCTTCTGGTGCACGCGTACCCGACGAGACGAAACCTGAACGGCGACTGACTGAGTGACTGAATGCCTGAGGCCCGTGTAGGGTCCTTTATACAAGTAGGTAACGATCAGCCGCTGCAGGTGACCGACCACGCGCCGCTGCTGTTACCAACTCAGAGGACGGCATACACGGGAAAGGTATTCCGTAACTAGACACGGCATATTTCCAGATAGAGCATGTTGCCAAAAAAGGTCCATGCCGGATAATATCCAAGGGGTGCTTCGCTGGCAGGTTCATTAATTCCGTAGATCTGGCGTACGCCAACTCCTTCATGCAAGGCAGCATCTCCGTCTGGGGTTCGTCTTCTTTCTCTTGACTCACTCCCTTAACAGTACGATATTCAAAAACGAGCATTTCTAACCGCCCCTGTTGACTGAGAGAGGGGCGTCTATTCCGTCTTAATTAACTTGATCGATATACCTACCCTAACACATTCTGAACAAAACAAAACAACAAGCAACAAAAAAGTGACCTGTAAGCAGCATCCGCCAGGATAAGCCGTAAGCAGTTAGTCCTCAACCATCTATTACAGAAATAAATAATAACTCCCAGGTGATATTCCCCTACCAAGAGCGCAGTTCCATGGTTTCGACGGCCTTTAGCCATGTTGTGGCTGAATTAAAACACGATCCGCTGACTTGTTGACTTGTTGACAACGGATTTCAATCCCGTAGAGCCTCGAAGGGGTGAAAGAGAGATCACATGAGAGATCCTTTCGATAGTCAAGACAAGCACTAGTTACGATAATCGGCATCCCATCCCTCAATTCCGTCTTCAACCCACACTCCAGACCTTGGCTGTCCATATTAAGACAAGCACGCTATAGACTATTACCTCCTACTGTCAGTCAGTCAGACGAGACAAGCAGCCGCCGGGTCGGTATGTGTGAACGTGTACAAATCCACCACCACAGGATCATCCACTAAAGATAGGTTTCACCTTTTCTGTTTTGTTGTCTGTTTCTTACCCAGGCAACGAACGAACGGGGTCCCGGCTCGGTGTGTGGGAACTTCGTGCATTCACACGTACACCTGGCCAACAACCTGCACACCCGGGGTTCATGACTGACTTGACTTGCCCACGGCTTTACTCCGTAGGGTAAACAATTCCAAATACCTATTACACGGGATACCCATCGCAGCAAAGCCCGCCAGTTTGTCTGAGCAACAACAAACCGAAGGGAATCCAGGCAGGCAGAAGGGAAAACCACACCCGCAGGCAACACGCCGTGAAAACGGAGTATGTAAGTCAGCAAGCAAGCAGGTAAGGAAACCTCAAAACGCCCCGCCATATAGCCTCGTGTAGCTTGCTGGTAGGCCCACGAATCCTCTCTCTATCTCCTCCCGTCCGTGCCCTCACAAGCAATGACTAATCATTACCTGGCGGGATGGAGACAAGCAAGCAACTGACTGACTAGCTGCTATTTGTCATTGAGATGAGAGCAAAGTGTGTTGTGGTTGCTATGGAGCAAACAACGATACCGACGTGGTGGATGGACCCGGGAAGTCAAAGATTACGGTGTGCGTGTGCACTGGTGGCAGGCAGAATGGATACATATTTGAATAGACAAGCCACCCCATGGATGGACTGACTGACGGACTGACGGATCAGTGGAACGTGTTACTCACTTACTAGTGACTCGTTCTATCTATAGCGGAGACTGAAACATGAAATGGATTTCGAGGTGGCTGTGCGCTAGGTAGGCAGGCATTGAGAGAAAGAATGGATGGACGGGAGGACAGGTGTCAGCAGCAATCATGGCATGAAACTAGAGACAGTAAGGTGAGAAACGACGCGGTTCTGACTCGTGTATTCTTATGCGTAATTCAACAAATGGCACGTTGTAATAGCAATACTTGTTCGTAGTATCTACACCCTTTCCTGGACAGTGTGCTCTCTCCTTGACCTGATGGAAATTCAATCGTCCCTGACCGGAAACAAAGGCAAGGGAGGCCTTGCTCAATGCAATCACGTCTTCATCCGTACAGCCGGTACCGTATGATCCATGACTCATTCCGTCAGCTTAATCCTCGTGGCTTCGTCGGCTATCACGAGTACTGACTCCTGGGTCCTGAGTACGAGTAGGGATTCCGTAGTCGTCCATCATAGACTGAAGAATGACATAATCCAAGATAGGTATGCACGACGCTGAGGTGTGTCGCTGCTATGCCCGATGTATCTACTCCCCTTACACGTGGAGTACCCCTATGTACGATACGCCGAACCAGTAAACACATCAAATCTATCTCGAGGGCCCGACCGCTCTAGACAAAAAGAAAGGGTGCTTCAACGCCTCCAGAGGTGTGATTCTCTTGTCAGGATTCAGGGCAAGACAACGCTCAAGCAGGTCCACAAAGTGGTTCAGATCTCTAGACTCAGCATCATTCATCCCCCCTGATGCGGCCATGAGACGAGTACGGAGATCGCGTGTAGGCTTGACAATAGCAAGAGTGCGGATAGTGGTCTGTGATAAATCGAGTTGATTAGTATATGAAAATCAAGCTTATCGTGGAAACAAGACGCAACAGACACAGGGGGATTGGAACTATGCGTCGGTGACGTAAAATAAGAGCGGTTGATAGTCGTGAACTTTACGTTGCATTGCTCCGATGCGAACGTGGAACAAATCATTGGTTGAGGAAAGCAGTTGAGCGCTATCAATGCCCCTGATAGCCCAAGGCAACAGACAAGACGCGAGAATGAATACGAAAAGTGGTAAGAAATCAAACGTGAAAAATGAGATTGGCGTACCTTTCCAAGGACTTTGTCCCGTTCAGCGCTCATGAAGTTTCCAGCTTCGTCGAAATGAAGATGCGACATCTCACCACGCTTGTATAGCTTCGCGCTGAACTTGCCTCGAATCTCCATGATGGCCTTGAGCATCTGGTTGTTACTGTCACCCGCAAATAAGATCTTGCCAGTGTACAATTCGTACAGAGTGCAGCCAATAGACCACATGTCAATGGCGTAATCGTATGGCATACCGAGAATGATCTCAGGAGCTCGATAGAATCGACTGACAAGATACGGCGTGATCTCAGTGTGCGCAGTGGCTGCGTCGGATCGATCAATCGCTGTTCCCAGGTCGCAAATCTTCAGGATATTACGAGTTTCATTGACCTGTGAAAGGAATTAGCTGGGAAGAGATCAAACAGCACGTACAAGCAGAGCCTTACCAGAATATTGTCAGGCTTCAAATCAGCATGGATGATACTGCACTTGCGAAGGTGAGCTAGCGCAACAAATATTTGGTGAGCATAAGCACGAGTAGCACTCAGGTTGATACCAATGTTGTTGCCAAACTTCTTGAGGACTTCGCGTAGATTCAAGCTGAGATTCTCAAAGGCCAGACAAAGATGCCCCTTGTGCTCGAAGTGACGCTCGAACTTGACAATATGCTTGCGATTTTCGGGATCGGCATCGTTGAGCTTTTGCAGAATGGCGATTTCAGTGAAACCTCCCTTTCTCAGAGCATCGTTATTCCGCATCATTTTAATGGCAACAAGCTTCTTGTTAGTGATATCGACAGCTTGCGCCACACCCGAAAACATGCCTTTACCCAAGGTTGATTGAACTTGATACCGACCGTTCATGATCTCGCCGATACGGATTTTGTAGTAACCATCTTTGTCGGCACCTTCCAGAATGCCGCCTTCGTTGGGTTGTGCTGGAGCAGTGGGGAGCATCTGGTCGTCTACGGCGAGACCAGCATGTAGCGGTTTGGGCGCGGCGAATTTATCTTCGTCAAACTCCTCTGCAAACATATCGAAGTCGTCGTCATTGTCAGTCGCGGGCTTGCTCGCGCTCTCGTCTTCATGAACCGGAGGTAATTCGGCCTTCTGGTCATGGTTCAAAATCTCCCCATGCGGACCGACATGACCGTTACGACGCTCGTCCCTTAACTCGTCCTCTCTCATATCAACCGTAGGATCGTAGTCTGCGGCCGAAGGACCATCTTCTTCGTCGGCAATTCTAGAGTTGCCATGAGTATTGATAAGCTCTTGGTCGTTAGCAATATCAAGCGGGGCAGGTGACAAGCCTTCCTGTAGGCCGGGTGAACGGGGCGAGGAGACAGCTGCGTAAAAGAATCAGCGTATGTTCCTTCATGGATGTCAGATTGTTCTTACCATTCGGGGTGTTGTCAGAGGCAACTGGTGTGCTACCTCGTGTAGGAGTAGGGGATGGGCCGTTGACCCTCTCAGGCTGTAAAGCATGCACCAGCAATGGCGTCGCGGCTCGAGACTTTTGGAGGAGTTCCTGACGCCGACGCCGCCGTCGCTCAAGTTCCGCATCGATATCGACGGGTTTCTCTTCTTCAAACTCGTGTTCAGGCTCAGGCGCCTTGACCGAATTATCTGCGTGGGCGTTATCCGAGCCCTTTGTCATAGAAGCCGCATCAGATGAGGCAATACCTGTACTCTTGACTGCATTGTTTTCTTTATAAGCATCTGGATAGTCCCGGCCGAGCCTTGAATTGTTCTGATGGTGACTTGACCTATTACTACTGGCGGCGGTTCCAATCGTGTCACGTCGCACTCGATCGGTATCTCGTCGGGAATGATCACCATGGTCACGTCCCCCTCGCGATGAACTGTACGGGGAGCGGCTGCGGTTTCTTGCTCGTTTATCGGGATAACGTTCGCGGTCAGAACTTGATGAACGGCCTCGATCGCGACTGTAATTTCGGTCTCTATCGTCGTAATGCAGATTCGCAGTTGATTGGCGGGCAGGCGGACGATCCTCATCGCCGTAATACACGCGAGTACGGCGGTAGCTATCGCGAGGCTCTTCGTAGTGAACACGGAAACGTCGGGGGTCGGGGTCTACGCGACCCCCACGGTAGGAATCACGATCATCGTGAGAGCGCTTGTGGCCGCGAGGCGACCGGCTGCGTCGCGAAGTGGTAGGGTTGTGCCTCGAGCCGGTCTGATACTCAGGGGATCTTGAGCGTGAATAGCCAGCTCGAGCTCTGTCCATACGGTCAACAACAGGTCCATCAAGCTGAGGCAGTGAAGTTGCCTTCGAGTCTCCAATCTGGCTCTCTACTATTTCGCCCTCATCGGAACTGGATGGCGACGCCATCTTGCTTGCTCACTTTATTTTCACAGGATGCACACAAGTGCAAGCCGTTTCCAATCTTTGCGATAGCAGATAGTGTCAGCTTAGGAAAAAGAAGATATGTTAACGCGCAGAAAATTGGGCCGAACCGGAAAGTGTTTCTTCTCTCAACCCCGTCGCATCACGATGCTTCTGGTCGATTTGCCAATGGACAGGAGAGACCACTCGATTGTTTGATCGAGGGCCGATCTTGCGGAGATAGAGAATTGTACTAGAACGGAACGAATATCGTGGCCCGTGGCGAGTACGCGACAAAAGGGAGTCGACCGTACAATGAAGAAAGGCGTTGTTGATTGATTGATGATGGGGATTGGATTGGGAAGAGGCTGAGGGAGACCGGGAGGCCCGGCCAGGGTTTGCAAAGAGACACCCATGGTAAGTACCAAGCAGTCCGTGCATGTACAGTACCAAGAGCTACAGTGAGGATACCTACCTCCACAGTGGATCCGGGGGAGTTAAACCTGTTGAGATGCAGTTAGCTGAATAAGACAATAAGACTAACTTGATACACGTAGCGTTTGAAGTGTGAAGTATTGAGTAGGTATTGCAGCCGTTATCTTGTATGATGCTAAGTAGAAGTTCCTAAGAGTGGAGTGGGTTCTTGGCAAAGATACATATGGTCTACCTTCTGGATTAAGTAATCCATGTAGCTTAGTCATTTGATGTAAGGGAATGTTCAACACCCTGCCTCAATCGAAGTGGTGATTAAACCGCGAGATTGTTTGTTTCCTGCATTCCCGCCTTGTCCTGGTACAAAAACCTCCTGTGGAGGAAAAAGCAACAAGGCATCGCCCTGCCTGGATGCAGCTATCTACTCCTTTCCGCTTGGTTCAGTGACGCTTCGTGGTGTTGGCTTGACTCCTATTTCCGTTCTCCAGCGTTGAAATTCAGTCTTTGGGAGTGCCTTTGTCCCTAGATCTGCTGGATTGATCGTTCTGGGGATCCAGTTGACCTTAATAGTGCCTTCATCAACCAGTTCTCTGGTTTTGTGAAACTTCACCCGTATGTGTTTGGTTCGTTCGTGGTGGACAGGATTATCTACCAACTGTTTTGCGCCGTTGTTGTCAACAGATATGGTAATGGCTTCATCGTGAAGGCTTATCTCTTGAACCAGTCGCTTGATGTAGACAGCTTCCAGCGCGGCTGAGAAGAGGGATAGGTATTCAGCCTCGCAGCTGGAGATAGCAACCATGGACTGCTTTCGGGACTTCCAGCTGATTGCTGCGCCAGCCATCTTGAAGATATAGCATTCAGTGGATACACTGTCAGACTGGTCTCGCCCATATTCGGCATCTGAGAAGCCTTCAAGGGTGGCGATATTGCCGTCGAATTCCAAACCGTAGTCGAGAGTCCCTGCGACATACCTCAGGACTCGTTTAGCGGCAGCGAGGTGCTGTGTTGTCGGATTTGTGAGGAAGCGGCTTAATTTGGAGACTGCGTACGCCAGGTCTGGTCGTGTGCCCACCATAGCATACATTAGAGATCCAATTATCTCTTGATATAACTTCAGAAGTGGGAGGCTTGCAGTGTAGTTCGGGTCTGAAGCAGGATGAAGTTGTTCACCGGTTTCCATTGGAGTATCCTTTACGTTGAGGTTGAGATTGTCTCCTTTGAAGAAACGATTGACAACTCTTTCCAGATATCCTGTCTGCACCAACCACAATTTCTTGGCTTCTCGATCGCGTTTGATCTCCATGCCCAGGAAGTATTTGCATGTGCCCAGGTCTTTGATTTCGAACTTCTTGGCCACTTCCTTTTTGGCCTTGTCGACGGTTGATCGATCTTTTCTAAAGACTAGAATATCGTCGACGTAGATAGCCAGTATTGCGCCATCCTTAAAGAAGAGGGCTTCGTCTAGAGTAGACCGTCTCCATCCCTGTTGTAGTAGCCAGGATGACAATGTATTATACCAGATTCGTGGGGACTGTTTGAGGCCATACAGGGCTTTTAGTAACTTGATGATTTTCCCTGGTTGGCGATAACCTAGAGGAAGCTCTAAATAGACTGGATTATCGATGTCTCCGTACAAGAAAGCGGTTTTGATGTCTAGTTGGTCTATTTCTCAGTCTTCTCTTGCTGCTAATGCAAAGAGGGTTCGATAGGTCTTCTGTCGAACCACCGATGCGAAGGTCTCCGTGAAGTCAATTCCCTGCTTCTGTTCGAATCCTCTGGCAACGAATCGAGCTTTTCGGCGGAGCACCTCCCCTTTTGGGCCCAGTTTGAGCCTATACACCCACTTGCCAGTGAGCACATGGAGGGTACCTGGGTCGTCGACGATATCCCAGGTGTGGTTTTCATTTATGGACTTTATTTCCTCATCCATCGCTCTCCTCCAGTCGTCGCTGTGTGGGGATTCCATGGCTTCCTTGTATGAGCGAGGTTCGCCGTGTATTTCTGCGTGGAAGGCTTCTTCGTATAGAGCGGCAGTGTAGTAAGAGAGAATGTCGGGTTTGACGCGAGGGTGCAACTTGGTCCAAAGGGGAACCGAAGAGTCCGGTTGTGTGCTTAGTTCATGTATTCGTTCGTTGATTTGTTTGATTTGTTCAAGGAATGACCATTCCTGCGGAATGGTCTCCGGCTGATTTCCTTGTCGCACCCATTCTTCGGCTTCGTCGCTTGATTTGGTTGTCGACTTGGCTTTGAAAGCTTGACCTTGGCTCTCATCTGGAACCTGATCCTGGTCTTGGTCTAGTTGGACTTGGGGCAACTGGAGTTCAGATTGTATGTCCTTGTTCCCTGCCTCAATCTGTTCGACCAGTTGTTCCAAAGGAGAAGTCGAATCTAATGGTATCATGGGGTGTTTGGAGAGTTCGGAGGACCCGAGTGCCAATTCTGCGGCAGGCGGCGCGGGATCATTCGGGCTGATGAAGGGGAGAGTGTACTGCTTGCCCAGACGAACGCGTTCGTCGAAGACTACCTCTTTGGCTCTTTCCACTTGCCCAGTTGTTGTATTCCAGAGGCGATAGACGTTTTCTCCCTCATAGCCTATAAGGATGGTAATTTCGGCCCTGTTATCGAGCTTCCGTGGGTAGGTCTCCTTGGGCACAAGCTTGTAGGCACGACTTCCTAAACGACGAAGGTGGGTTAGAACTGGTTTCCGTCCTGACCATGCCTCGAACGGCGACATGTTGTTCAGACCACTGTTTGGAGTCCTGGCCCAAATCCAGGTGACAGTACGCAGAACCTCCCCCCAAAGCTCGGGCGGTAGATCAGCATCGCTCATTGTGCTGCGAACGAGGCCCCAGAAGGTGCGATGGAGTCGTTCGGGGAGTCCAAGTTGTTCGTGCTGATGGGGAACGCTGTATTCGGGCTGAGTCCCGTTGTTGATAAGAAAACCGATGACTATCCTATTCTTGAATTCGCCTCCATTATCGGTCTTGTAGAACTGCACTTTGGACGACGTCTGCGTTTCGACCCAGCGTATATCGTTTTGGAGGAACGCGGGGGCATCAGACTTCTGTTTCAGTAAATATACCCTTGGTAGGCGTGTCATGTCATCCACAACAAGGAGATAGTACCTCTCTCCTGATGGGGTGGCAGGTGTGACGGGCCCGCCAAGGTCAGCATGTTGACGAGCACCTCTGCGGGTGGAACGGAGGGCTAATGTCTGCTTGTTGCGAGCAGTCCCTTTTCCGAGTGAGCAAGCCTCGCAAAGTGCCTTGCCCATGTCGTTAGTCAAATCAACGCCTTGGGCCTTGGCTATTGCACGGCAGGTGTCAAAGTTGACGTGGCCTAGTCGCTGGTGCCACAAGAGTAAGGGGACGGAGGTTGTGGTACTTGTCCCTTCAGCTATGAAGGTCATCGGAGCTTCTTTGTATTGTGGAGGGTTCCATCGTCGAAGTGATTCGCCTACAGAGTATTCTAGCATTTGGAACTTGTGATGTGGTTTCCCGTGGAGGATAGATACGTCTTTGCCTTCAGGCGTTGTAAATATGACTTGAGCACCATGTTTATTCTGTTCAAAGCGAAAACCGTCCTTGGTAGTGAAGCAACCAATAGATATGAGGTTCAATTCCATATACGGCACATAGAGGACATTGGATAGAGGTAGGGTTTGGGTATCCGTGTCTCGTTGTATGGTGATGTCGACTGATCCTATGCCCATTGCATACGCACCAGACCCAACACCCTTCATTTCGGATGGAGTATCGAACTCCTTGTAGTTATTGAACATCCAGGGGCGGCAGCAAATGTGAACGGAGGCTCCAGTGTCAAGGAGGAAATCAAGGAATTTGGCTGTTCGCAACTTTGCAGGCACCTGTGGAGTGACGTTGGACAGGTCCACTTGGTAGACCTGATCCGGGAGTCATTAAGTTAAGTGCGCCATGGCCTCCTTCCAGTCGGAGGAGTCCGTAGTGGAGGATGATTCGGACATGGTAGTTGACGTGGATGGAGTGGATGGTACACTGATACCCGTGGTGTACGCGTTTCCTCTCTTTTGCTTGTTCCTAAAGGCGATGGTCCTGCAGGTGGAATCATCGTGATTACCTTCTGCAGTGTTGATCCAGCCGTGGACGGAACAAACTTTCCTGTGAGGACCAGTGTAATCGGTAGGTTTCTCTTTCCTAACCCACTTGTGATTCAGTTGTGGTCCAGCCATCTTCTGCTTCTTGTTTCTGGCATCGGCGTTGTAGTAGACTTCATTCTCTTCGTGGGCTCGCTTTGCTTGGTAGGAGGCAGCCTGTATGTGGCGTTTGCTGCTGGCCAGCTTGGTGTAGTGGTCCCTGGCGAGTGCCATCAGCTGCTGAAGAGTAATGGGGGTACCGTTGCCAACGTCTGCGATGGCATATGAGGTGGCCATTGAGGTCTTCCACGTCTCAAAGGCATCTCCTAGGTTAGATAGATACCATAGCTGCTTGAGCTCATCCGGGACTCGCCAGCTTAGTTGTAGAGAATCGATTGCTTGGCAAGTGTCTACCCAGTGAGTGTTGTACTCGTCGATGCCTTTCATCTGCGGGAGTGTTTTGCGGGTGAGGTTGAACGTCAAGTCCAAGATGTGATTTGCACCGCGTTGCTTGCAATATTCGACGAGTTTGTTGTAGACGACGTGGGCACTAGGCTCTTGATCGATTTCTGGCTCCTGCCTAATGGTCTGCTCAAGTTTGCCCATAATGCCTCCAAGGAGGTGGTCATTCATGACTTCCCAGTAAATAGCACGTTCCACGAACTTATTCCATTGCGCTGTGGTCAAGGTATCTGGGTTTTCAGGAGGCTCTGGCTTGGTGAACTCGCCTGTCAGAATCTTCTTCACACCCTCACTAAGTGCTGCATCTCGCAGCTTGCAGTTGAAGGTGGTCCAGTTGCCGCCGCAGCTCTTCAGAGTAGGGACGTTGTTGAACGCAGTGCCGGACTTGACCAGTTTGCAGGCTTGGGTTCTAACGCTGAAGTCATCTAGTTCGAGACGAACTTCAGGGCGGTCCCCATGAGTAGAGCTATTCGACGACGTTGCCATGTTCTGTCTGGTTTGTGAACGAGTCTCCATGGACAGAGCTGGTTGTGCAGTCAGGAGAGCAGAGTGAACATCAACGGGATCGAATGGTTGCTTGAGAGCTTGATTTGTCTTTGGGATTCGTATGTTAAGACATGAGAGAGCAACGTGAGAGCTGTGGCTCCGCTCCGTAGGCTCTCTCAGCATGCCTTGATTGCGGCTGCCTTGTAATGTGATATTTCCCTTGTTTTTTTTGATATTCTGAATTTGGAATCGACGACGATTCAGTTATCAGAAGGAACAGGTAGATCACCTTATGGTGCTTTGTTGCAATTATTATTGAGATAAGCGAGTGGGCTAATTGCCAATACTCATAAGTTTGAAATTAACTGTGCTTTCCTTGCTTTGCAATGGAGGCAGGTTGACTGGAGAAATTTGGAAGTCGTGACTCAGGACAATTGATGGTGTCGGCAGTTGTAAAGATTTGGAAGGAAGTTGTCTTGGTCGCTTGTTTACTCTGCCTTGTCTTGAGCGGACGAATGCGTTCTTTTGACTGCTGGCTAGCTAGACGCAGTGGACGTTGAGGAGGGGGTCCGAAGCAGAACCCGGGCTCATAACCTGTTGAGATGCAGTTAGCTGAATAAGACAATAAGACTAACTTGATACACGTAGCGTTTGAAGTGTGAAGTATTGAGTAGGTATTGCAGCCGTTATCTTGTATGATGCTAAGTAGAAGTTCCTAAGAGTGGAGTGGGTTCTTGGCAAAGATACATATGGTCTACCTTCTGGATTAAGTAATCCATGTAGCTTAGTCATTTGATGTAAGGGAATGTTCAACAAAACCCCCTGGCTCAAGCATGTGCTACACCTCCAGCACGGTACTTGTACGTGCCGCGGTGCCTACGGTAGGTAGGTACAGAGCACTGTGCACTCTGACGTGATTGTTACTGTGATGGCTTAAGGCCTACCAGGTGCGCGTCAGCTGACGCCACCAGTCCTACACTGACACTACATAATAGAGGCGATAGCGCTGCAAGCAAAGTTTCATGCCCCGCGACCGCAAACCTCTCTCGACAAGTTATTCTTCTGAAATCCATCGCCTTTGTTCGTTCTCTCCATCTCCAACCCGCCCGTTTCTATTATCACTTATCTAATATTCCACAGATCAGTCAAAATGGGTGGCCAGAACCGTGAAGGTAAGAAAACAAATGCATCGGATGTTTCGGTAGGCCGGCGGCGATGCTGACCAGCTTATCAGGTGGTAAGGTGAAGCCCTTGAAGGCTCCCAAGAAGCAGCAGAAGGACTTGGACGATGACGATCTTGCCTACCGCGAGAAGCAGAAGGCCGGTATGTCTCTCCGAACTCCTTGATCTACTAAAAGCTTCGCGTAGCTGACGAGCGAAAAGACGCCAAGGCCCGCGCTGAGATGGCCGCTAAGGCTGCCGGCAAAGGTCCTCTGACCAGCGGCGGTATCAAGAAGAGTGGCAAGAAATAAACACCTCGAACTCGACTTGACGGATACGCGACATCACGACGCCGATCGCGGCGCCAACCCGGCCGATGATGTGACTTACACCGATAAACGGATCGCTACGACGTTTGGAATGTTAATGGATCGATGCTGGGAGTACTAGGTTGCTTGTTGGTATTTCTGCCGTAGCAGTCAATACATATTCATTGCAACTGCAGTCGACCGCATTGTTGCATGACAGACATCGTCGCAGACGAGATATTGTCTGGGCTTCAAGCGTATATTCTTGCTAAGCCTACACGCTGGAATAGCTTCAGGGGTTTACCTACATTAGACCTGCGATTTGTGACATCTGCTAGGTATTCTACATACTAGATATCTTGCCTGTAAGGCTAGTCTAGAGAACGCATCACAAGAATTGTGTGCGTGATTATCGAGGAGTTCACTCAGTTCAGGGTAAATACAACCGGTGCAGAACGTTTCGAAACATGAGAACTCGACATAAAGCAGAAATGTGACAATAAAGCTATCCAGAAATCGAGTCGAAGCTGAACGACATTATGCGATTATTCCAACTGGTTTATTTCTCAAGCTACCCAAACACCCCCTGATTTTCTCCTGCGCGTACCTATTCCGTAGAGCTCCTGCACCTGCACGAGGGATTACATCACATCACGCCAGAAACCGCAGCTGGCACCATCTGACACGGTACATATTCAATCCCCATCACACTCAACTGTTGACTTATTAATCACTCCGAGGGTACATCATGAGCAGCATCTTACTGCCTAATACATTCATCTATATCAACATCTCATGAATGAGATATAAGTGATCTCATTCAATTCAGTCAAAAAACGATGCCAACTCCTCGGTAGTTCATTCACTCACACCCTCCCTCCTTATCCCCTCATGGCCTCACCCAACTCATCCGGTCCGCGCGAGCGCCGCCGGCGTCCCTCCGTCGTCTCAACCCTCACAGACACAGCCATCTCCGCCGAGAAAAAAGTCTCCTCAGCCCTTCTCCTCCTCTGGGACGAACTCCCACACTGGCGTCGCGACAACGCCTTCATTACATCCGGCTACCGTCCGGGGAGCAACAGCTACCTCGCCTCCTTCCTAAGCATCTTCAGCGTGCACAACGAGAGCGTGAACATCTGGACACACGCCATAGGCTCCCTGGTCCTCGTGCCTCTCGCAATCCTGTATCTCTATGCGGAGATCGCACCGCGGTATCCGAGCGCGAGTCCGGCTGATGAGCTTGTCTTTGCGTGTTTTCTCGTTGGCGCGATTCTGTGTCTGGGTATGAGCGCGACGTATCATGCGCTGTGCAATCATTCTGAGGCCGTGGCGAAGTGGGGGAATAAACTTGATTATTCGGGCATTGTGTGTTTGATTGTTGGGAGTTATGTCCCGGCGTTGTATTATGGGCTTTTCTGTATGCCGGGGTTGATGCAGATGTATCTCTATATGGTGAGTTTTCTTCAGGGAGAGAGTATCACTTTTTATGTTCCAGAAAGTGAAAAGAGATGAGATGACATTCGCAGGAGCAGAACGGCTGCTAATTCATAAATCAGATCTCCATCCTCGGTTTCGGCTGTGGTGTGGTGTCCTGGGTTGAGAAATTCAGGACTCCCCAATGGCGCCCATACCGAGCTGCGATGTTCGTGGGCTTAGGAGTCTCCGGTGTCGTTCCCGTGTGCCACGGCCTCAACATCTACGGGTATGAGTCCCTATGTGAGAGGATGGGATTGAACTGGATCCTGCTTGAGGGAGCGCTATATATCTTTGGCGCTTTCTTATACGCTGTAAGTAAAGCCCCTTAATTTGCCAATTCATCGTAAACGATTGATTTTGACTTGATTCAAGGTGCGCTGGCCTGAGCGAACATCTCCAGGGACCTTCGACATATGGGGCCACTCACACCAGCTCTTCCATATCCTGATTCTACTCGCCGCTGCATCTCATCTTCAGGGCATGGCGAAGGCATTCGATTACCACCATGGTATTCAATGGGCTCAGGGGTGCTAGCGGTGGTCTACGATAAAGCTCTCTTCTGGAGACGCACTCATATGTGTATGTACCATTACAGCCCCTTTAGAACTGTACATATGATAGAGCAAAAAAACCATGAATATTAAGCGATCATCTTGAATTATTTATTATCTGCTATGTTCAAACAAGTTACCACGATCTCAGGTTAATCTCACAAACCCATGTACGGAATTATCTGTAATCAGACAAGATCCAACTGCACATGGTAGCACTTTGTAGACCGCCGCTCTAGTCTCTCATCTGCCATAAAGCGACCCTCACTCGGCCATCTCAACATCAGCATATTCCTCATCACTTGCATCCACCATATCGATATCCACATCCTTTTGCGCGTAGCGCGTGCCACCACCACCCCCTTTATTGCGCGGCTCCGCGCCGACATCCATAACCCGCACCAAACCAGACCCCATGCCAACAGCAGTCCAACAGCCAAAGTAAGCGTTCGGGTTCCACGCCACGGCCGTGATACGGGTCAGCGGTTCATACAACACAATTGGGCCCGGACCCGTAATCGACGCTGTTTCCTCCTCCTCCTCGCCGCCGTCTGGCTGCGTCGAGGATTTAGCGCGGTATTTGACTCGTTTACCGTTGGGTTTTCGCTCCTTGCTGGCTTTGGCGTTGTTCGCGTCGTTTGTGCGATTCTTCCTCTGCGTCTCGGCCATTTTCACGCCAGTTGGATGCGTATTCGGCTCAGGTAAGAATCCATCCAGAATCCGGCACGTTCCGCGAATTTTTATATCCTTGTCTTCTTCAAACTCAGGGAGCACCCGATCGGAGTATTCGTGTTGGAAGAGCTTTAGTTTGAGAGTCTTCTCCCTGTGACTCGTTAGTTTGCGTAGGACGTTGAAGATCCATACGCTGCCGTCGGTGGTTCCGGCGAGGAAGTATGGCTGGACGGAGCCTATGCTAATGCACGTCGGCTGGCCATTGACAGTAATGAGATGGCGGCATAGAGGAAATCCTCGAGCGGGCAGGAATGTTAGGTTGGGGTTTCCGGCGAAGGCGGATGGCCACATGGAGGCAAAACCTCTCATATGGGTACTCCAAGAAAGGAGATTCGATTGTAACGATACCAGAATGTTCGGGTGGTAAGTCGTCTCCGAGCAAGGACGTCTCAGATCGGTAACTGCTACAACACCACCTATGGGTATCGTCGAAACGAGGAATGGGTCGGAAGGGTAACCAGAGACAATATCCATGATAGCAGTGGAGTGGACGGGGTGTCGCTGTAGCATTCGAACAGGGGAAAGCGAATAGACGATAACGGAGCCGTCCGAGCAACCAGCTGCGATGCGGTTCATATTGATCCACGTGAAACATGTGAATTCGATCGGGGATTCGGGAGGGGGCTGAAGCCAAATCCTCGGCTCCTCGACTTCTCCTGTAACACCCCTAGTCAGTGACAAGCCAGCAGCAGCGGCATTGAAGCAACTTACTGAATATTTCTCCTGCGTCACTGGAAACTTCATTATACTGAATGTTCATAACTCCAAGGTTGCCATTGGTACACAGCACAGCGAGTAACTGATAGCAGTGATAATACGGTACGGGACACCACTGTATCCTCGACACGCAGGCCCACGGGCCGCACATCAATCGAACCAATTCTGGGGCGTGTCTCGAGGGTCGATCGATGCCAAACTGATCTTTCATTGATTCAAACCGGAAGACATGGATTGCGAATCCTTTCTCTTTGGATTCACTTGAGTCATCCCTGTTGCTTGAGTATTCTTGGTCCGAGAAAGGGTTGACAGCGATGGCCAAGAGCTGGGCTGCTTTGCTGGGCAGCCAAGCCATAGATACTGGAATTCCAGCAACGTCCAGAAGCCAACCTCCATTCACCGTTTTTTCATCGTCCATGTCCACGATAGGATGGCCGGCATCTGACAAAAGTATGGGATTGCCGTAGCTGATGCGGTATGGCTTTTGATCTGTGACATGGCCCAAGAACACCACCAACTCCTCCCGAGCCAGTGGGATGAAACGACGGAAAGCTGTATTTCTGTCGATGAGGACAATTCTCTGCTGGGCGGCCTGATACCTCGATCCACCCCTAACTAGTTTAATGTATTTGGCTCGCTGCGAAGTCAAAAAACGGGCGGGCATCCAACCACTGTGTGCTCGGTCTTGCTGAAGTCGCGTGATCAGCTTGGGTGGAATAAGCTCGTGATGCCACCACAACTTGAGGAAGTCCGCGATGATAGCCCTCCGGTCCGGCTTGTCGCCAAACCACCAGTCAACAAGTTCGTAAAATCGAGTCCACCTTTTAATAGGTCCTATGTAGGTCCGGGTCCACCTCTGACCGGGATCAGATGGGTAAAGAGCCACCTCAGTGAAGGGCTTGGGCTTATCCGATTCACTGGTTGGAGCTTGTTCCAACTGCGCAGGCTTGCTTGCGGCTTTGGCCTTGCCCTTGGTCTTGGTATTGGCCTTGGCCTTGGCCTTGGAAGCTCGACGACGACGACGATGAGGCTTGATTGAGTCCTCCTCATCGACGAATTCGTCTGCGCTCTGCTCGCTTGCCTGGGCGAGTGCTTCTTCGCGAATGGCAGCGAGATCCTCATCTGACGTTGACTCTGTTTCTATCAGAGCGCTGTCATAGTCGGGTTCGACATAGCGCTTATCCTTGTTCGCTTCGCGTAGCTTCATGGTGCAGGTACTGCGTGGGTACAGTACATAAGGACAAGGTAGGTAGAATGATTCTCGGCCGGGGTTTTCTTACTCGGAGACCAAAGGCCGGGACTCGAAGAATGCCGGTCTAGGTGTTCCGTATTCCGTACTGTTACAAGCAATGCACGAGGTTTGCTGCGAGCTCCGCTTGTGAGGGGCCCGGAGTTACCAAGCATGCATTCCAGGTTGCCTAGCTTGCTGGAGATCACCTAACCCGTTACCAGTTACCAGCTCCACGGAAATTGCGCGAGGGGGCGACGGATGGTTGCCAATTGTCGCGAGCCGACACGGGTACGGAATTCACTCTGTAGGTATTGTTGCTTGAAGATTAGTAGGCATCTGGTGCGACTGATAAAAGATAGGAGGATTCGTTGTAGGTGGTGGTTAGGTAGGTAGGTAGGTAGTTGTTTCTCGTCAAGACTTCAAAAATGTATGTCCGGACAAAAATGCAGTGTCGGTACGGAAGACCGTCAGTGTACGGATTAGAGGCTAAAGAGACGTATGGGTACCCACCACGGAGCAGGTACGGATTACGGAGGATGTGCGGATGACGAGTGGGTATGCGCTTATGTAGTGTACTTCTTTGACGCTACGCACTTAGCGAGCATTATCTACCTACACCGTATTTGGATTAGGCGGGTGCTGGTTCACCACGCTAAACCACTAGGGAACAGTAGATACCAAGACAGGTTAAAGGCCTACCGTTTGCTTCATTTCCGCACGCCGCAAAGAGTCGTGAACTGTTTACGGATTAGGCTATGTTAGGCAACTGCTTTTAGTTGCATACGTAGGACTACGGATTGCCGACATGGAGTGACACTCCGGTTGGTACCTAAAGTGAAGGTACCGGAGGGGTAGCAGGCAGGACCAACTCCCTCCAACTTCTTGCATCATCAGGTTGCGCCGTGGACATGAGTCTTCCCTACGAACGAAACTGTTACGCATAAACAAGGTACGAGCACATCATCTCGCCGTCTCAGCCGAAACACCCAGGCGATTTGCTACTCCTGTGATGGCTCTGCCCATCCACAACACGCCGCGGATTGCTTCCGTACGCTATTCCATAGGTATCTCGCACCTACGAGTATCCCAGTCCTGCACCCGTGAGCTACGAGTACCTACATTCCGACCCTGTAAACACCTCCCTAAGATTTCTAGGCCGTCATGGGTTCGGACATTTTTCCTAAATCGCCATCGTAGCCCTGCCTCCGTACGTGGAGACGAGCACATGGTCTCTCTCTCACTCTCGAGGTACGGTATTCCGCACGAAAGTAATCCATCCCGTACAACTGCGAATGCGTACATAGTCCGTTCACAAAGTGCCATGCATGGATGATGGGACGGGTAGGTATTGGTAATGGCCATTCCCTCTCTGTTTCGAATCAGGGGAATTCCTCTTGTCAGCAGGGACGTTACATCGCTGCGGCTTGGCCTACCCTCGTCGAGTCCTCGTGCTCTCCACTCGCATCTTCGGAATACCTACCTACCCAGTGAGTAGGTAACTCCCTGCTGCGCGCTCTGTCGGGGTAGGGTAGTTGAGACATGGGTTCCATGCCGTCCCTTTTGGAAGCCCTGCGCGGGCGCTATTATGGTCTTCTTTTTTTCCAATGTTTAATGTGTCTGCCTACCGACCTGCTTCGTTTGCGCGCATTCTTAACCTTTGCCATCCTCTTTTTCACATACCGTCATACATGTGATTTTGGCATCCCTTCGTGGAGAATAACCTCATCTCTGTTCTGATGCCAAAAGACTCACGCTATGGAAGAAGCTGCCGCAGTCGGCAATCTTAACGCCGTGGAGAGCATATTGCCAAGCCTACTGCTGAGCTACGATCAGACAGTTCCCCTCCATGAAAGAGCCGCCCCGGGAGCCAGTACCATCCTCGATCGGTCTATACGTGCCGCCGCCTCACATGGCTGGTTCGACGTCACCCGCTTCTTCATAGCGCAGGGCGCTGTTATTGACGATGCCCTCATCTGTGCCGTTATTAACTCTGGCTCCATCGAACAATGCGAACTGCTCTTAAGGCACGGTTGGGATGTCAACCGTAGTTACATCAGTGCTTCCGGCGACTGGCACTTTTGTACTCCCCTACGGTAGGCTCAAGATATCTTATTTACACCTGATCGCAGCTCACATCTTTTCAGCGCAGCACTTGGGGACATCCAGCTCTGTCGCTGGTTGTTAGCGCATGGTGCGGATCCAAACCAATCCGAGTACGGCTTCACACCCATCATGGTCGCCGTTCGCTTTCACTCTCCAGAAGTGGTCCAACTTCTCATAGATTATGGCGCCGACCCCAAGACGCCGATGCTCCTTCACTCTACAGCCAGCGCCTCGAACAAAGCGATAAAAGAGGCCTACCCTAACCGTGAGGACCAAGACAGGATACACGTGATGAAAATACTGCTTGATAACGGCGCCGATGTCAACGAGATGGAGCCGGACCCGAAATCGCGGCCGCGCGACGATCTCCGCCGCAGACGGACGATCGACACTGGCACACCGCTCCACTACGCGGTGGCCGCGAGTAATCCCATTACCGTGAGCTTCCTGCTCGCACACGGGGCAAATACGAAACTCCCCAGCTGGTCAGGACATACGCCTCTCCAGGCCGCGGAGTGTTTGGAAAACAGGTACATTGCACACATTCTAAGATTGTACGGATAAAGAGTTATGACTGGGTATTCTATCTTTGCATTTTAGACGGGACTGGGGGAGGGATATGTCGTTACGAAAGCAATTTTTCCCATGTATTACTATCGGCGGGCATTTGTCTACTGGAGTTGTTTGATGTTTTTTGGAGGACGAACGGTTCGCAAGACTCAGTTCGAGAGTCTTAATATATTCGATCTAGTTATCTGATGACTTGCTCATGCGCTCATGATGGGAGGAGTTGACGCAAGATATCCTAATCTTTTCCCAACTAGGGGGGGTTTAGATCCGTTGGAACCCTTTATATCCGTGCACTATGAAGACCATGAACCATTTATGATGAATGCGCCGTTGGAAATATTAGATATTTGACTACAGCCGGGCGAGGGAGACATAGAAAATAGCGTCTGAGGGTCATAGGGATGACAAGCATGGCAGACAGTTCACAGCTCTGGAAGGAGGTACAACAGGCGTTGAATATAGCACCATGGTGTCGTACTGTCTTCGTGACCACTCATGCCATTTGACACTCTCACTCTCCAGCTTGTTTCATTTTTTTGGGTATTTCACAGACACAGATGATGGATCTTATGACGTGAGACTTGCCCCTTAGTACTACAACCAAGAGCCTCTCCAGTGCCTCGCACATTCGCAACGGCAACATCGCCTTGTTTCTCATGTCTACACTGCCAGCCCTACCAGCCCACCTAGTTTTGGATCTATGGTCAAGTGTTAATGCGAATCTTGACCCCTTGTGAAGTGTGAGGCGCATTTCTCCCCGACGGCATGATCCATTCTGTTTTGTGATCATTTCTCGGCCTCTTCCGCCATCAAAGGAATTAATGTCGCACCTCGGTCTAGCATCTTGTCTTACGCAAAGACGCGGGTAGCCGGGTTGATCACGATATCATTCAAAACTACATCGTCCCTGGTCGCCTTGGTCACCTACTTCACAGCGCAGGCCGTAAACCCGTTGAGAGGCTGAGCATGGAAGTCCGCCAATTAATACTCAACGCTCGTCAGTCATACAGCCATGAGATATGTCCGACCTGGCAATGAGTTGCGATTGGGTTCAGAAGCGTACTATGAAAAGCTTGACGGGAAAGGAGGCGGGGAATGGGAGTTGAGAGACACAATGAGCCACCACGGGAGTGGCTGTGACCAGTTAGAATATTTCCATGCAGCGTCAGCAATAGGCGCATGAAAGGAGAGCAATTTTTTCGTGACAATCATAAAGTGGGTGATTCCAAGTGGTTTAGGTAGGTAGGTGACACGGAGGGGAGGGAACGGTAAGCAGGTTTGTGTACTCGTACCGGTACTGCTGGCCTGGTGAATCGACTGTGTCCGTACATGTGTCTGGGTCTCCCATGTAAGGGACGACACACCATTCGTTATGGCATGGAATCTTTTCGCAAAAAGGATTCCGTGAGAAAGGGAATTCCGCCCGAAGAAAGTGGACAACACGCAGCACCGCGGATCCCCGAGAGTCCTTGTGATGGGAATCTGAACACTGCCCCGATTGTTTGGAATGTATTGTCTTTCTGGTAATAAGGAGGCCGAAGGGCAAATGGGAGGCCATGGGTTTTCTCGATCCTACCCTCTCTGGCCTCTCCGCGCGAAGTCACTTTTGTTGCTTGTCACAAACAGTCACCCCTCTTACAATACAACACCAATAACCGCGCGCTGGTCTAGGCCTTAGCGAACCCACTCGTTCTGCTGTAAGCTGAGAGCTGAAAGCTCTTCAATCCAGAGATAGGTATGCCTACCTAATACGTATATGAGATAGTCGGCCGATGAGAGCTGACAATGCAGAGGAAACTAGATGATATTGGCTAGTTCATCCGTGATGCCTATCAACTGTTCAACTTTCGAAAGCCTTATCACATCAAAGATTGCGACGGGAAGGCTCTCCTCGATTTTTTTTTTTTTTTTTTTTCCCTCGGCGCAGCGGCTGATTTCGTCTGACGGAATTTGGCCAGGTATCATGCGATTAATATCACCGTTGAGCTGACTTGTAACGCATGATCATCATGTGCTACTACTTGCGAATAAGTAGGTGCCCTTGTACGGCAACGAATGATAAGGGAGCCAGCATAAGGGGAGACTTTATGTCGTCCTGGGCCAGGTGAACAAATGGGGAAATAATCCGTAGATGTGGTGTTATTCTCTCAAGGCTGGGCCATGCAGAAAGTCCAGAAAGGTATTCACAGGGAATCACGACATCGTTGTCAAAGGAACAACAACAATGGTATATTCCCTACAAGCATGAGCATGTATCGATGCTTTCGGTCTGAACGAGTGAAGCGAAGCAAATCGAAGCAGCTGTCTCGGCTGTGTCAATGCCCAAGAAGTCTTTGAATTGGCAATTCTATGACGACGAGGCGGGCAACTCGAGCGCATGCTAATCCAAACATGGCAATGTCGGTATTTGTGCCACATGTTGTGTAGCGAGTAGGTACGTGGATGGCCTTCGCACAGAGTGTCCATGAGAATCATTACTCAAAGCAGACATTCTTGATGCCTGATCCAAAGGGCGTACGACCTAGCACGGCGTCGTGAAGGCTTGGTGTTGCTACCGAGCAGGACGTCTGGGTCCGTACCTAATATAAAATTCCTGTTGTGCACCAAGAAACGGTTTGTTCATGCATTTGACATGTAAAGAATCATACTGATCACAGTCTCGTCGACAAACTGCGCTCTCTTCTATGTGTCTTGCCTCGATGATGTCGAGGATTAGAAAAAGAGATTGATGACAATCGCGACAGCTTGCAAGTTGCAGGGAGAGGGTACGAAGTACTCGTACAGCAAATGGCTGCGCTGTCTGTACAGTAGCGCAAGGTACCTTCCACGCTGCGCACGAATTAAGGCCACCGAGCAAGTACCGTTTCTAGGCGGGCAGTCGCAGGGTGACATGGTCTGAAAATTTTGGGTAAAGCCGATATCGCCACTCCAGCATAGTGACCCACACGGGCGCCCCTGCCAGATCCGGCCTATCGATTGGCTCCGGGCCAGTCATTGTGGAGTGACTTGAGGCAGGCTCGTTATCGGCACGGTAAGGTGCAGGGCACCTGTGTGGCTCTATACGGTCTAACAAAAGAAGCTTGGGTTTGGTGGCGCCGAAGATCGCTGATGAGATCGAGAGTTCCACGCACACGCAGGCCGTCAGTCACTAAACCGACAGAACACCTAAACTTCGCTTGTGCCGTGACACACTCTTTATACTTCTCTCTTTGCACCTCAGATGCCGAAGTCAACTTGCAGCCAGCCTTCCCCGCCATAGGCTTCACAGGGGACGTAAACACCCACAGGTTCCGGTTCATCTTCCACACTGACGATTGACGACGACATATCCTAATTACCGGCTCTGTATACGCTTTTATACATTGTCTCTTCTCCCCGCCGTTGTCCCTCCCGCCTTAAACCTGTAAATCAGCCACGTTTCTATCACGTTTCTAGAGACCCTCCGTACGGAATAATTTCAGCCATGCTTCGCTCAAGACAAGGAGCCTCAGCCCTCAAGGCCCTGGCGCAAATATCGCGACCGAGCCCTCGTGCGATTGTCGCTTCTCCTTCCGCTCTATCCACCAAGAACTCGTCTGCTGGCGTACGGAATATAAATACTGCAGCCCAACCTTCCGCGTAAGTGTAGAATGCGCTGCTCGACTCAATTCACGATATACCCACCTCCTTTCTTTCTCTCGTAGACGAATTGGCTTTCTGACTCTATTTTTCACACAGTCAACCCAGAGATACGCCTGCGCCTGCATTCAATGCCGTCAATGCGCCCGACCGAAGCCATGTACAGGCCCTGTCCCACGGCCGTGCCCCTGAAATGGACGAGTCGTATGTCTCTACTTGATAATGACAGCAAGCAATGTATGTTATGACGACTAACAGAGAAAAGGTTCATTGGAAAGACCGGAGGAGAGATCTTCCACGAAATGATGTTGAGACATGGCGTCAAGCACATATGTATGTTGTCCCCGAGCGCACTACGCAATTCTCCCGTATCTCACCATGACCACAGTCGGATACCCTGGTGGAGCCATCCTTCCTGTCTACGATGCCATCTACAACTCGAAACACTTCGACTTCATTCTCCCGAAGCATGAACAGGGTGCGGGTCACATGGCCCAAGGTTACGCTCGCGCTTCTGGCAAGCCGGGTGTTGTCTTGGTTACTTCTGGCCCCGGTGCCACGAACGTCATCACCCCCATGCAAGATGCCCTGTCCGATGGTACCCCCATGGTTGTCTTTACTGGCCAGGTCGTCACCACGGCCATTGGTAGCGATGCCTTTCAGGAGGCCGATGTCATTGGTATCTCGAGAGCCTGCACCAAGTGGAATGTCATGGTTAAGAACATTGCCGAGTTGCCCCGCCGCATAAACGAAGCGTTCGAAATTGCGACGTCTGGCCGTCCCGGTCCTGTTCTCGTTGATTTGCCTAAGGATGTCACTGCTAGCGTCTTGAGAAGGGCTATTCCCACGACGTCTACTTTGCCCGGTCTGCCAAGTGCTGCCTCGCGTGCTGCGATGGAGGCGACACAAAAGCAGCTGCAATCTTCCTTGGCCCGCGTTGGAGAGCTCATTCGCATTGCGAAGCGGCCCGTCATCTATGCTGGTCAGGGTATTATTACTTCCGAGAACGGCCCCAAGCTCCTCAAGGAGCTTGCCGACAAGGCATCGATTCCTGTGACAACCACCCTGCACGGTCTCGGCGCCTTTGACGAACTCGATGAGAAGTCTTTGTACATGCTCGGTATGCACGGCTCTGCATTTGCTAACATGGCTATGCAAGAGGCCGATCTTATTATTGCCTTGGGTAGTCGGTTCGATGACCGTGTTACTCTCAGTGTTTCCAAGTTTGCGCCAGCTGCCAAGGCTGCCGCTGCCGAGGGCCGTGGAGGTATCGTTCACTTTGAGATCATGCCAAAGAACATTAACAAGGTTGTCCAGGCTACTGAGGCAATCGAAGGAGATGTAGGCAAGAACCTGGCGATGCTTCTCCCTCACGTCAAGGCCACTCCTATGGCCGAGCGTAAGGAATGGTTTGACAAGATTCAGTCCTGGAAACAGAAGTGGCCTATGAGCGACTTCGAACGCACCGAGCGGCCGGGAATGATCAAGCCTCAGGTCCTAATTGAGCAGCTCAGCAAGCTTACTGCTGACCGCAAGCACGAGACCGTTATCACAACTGGTGTAGGCCAGCACCAGATGTGGACTGCACAGCACTTCAGATGGCGCTACCCCCGGACGATGATCACCTCTGGTGGTTTGGGTACAATGGGATACGGTCTGCCTGCTGCCATTGGTGCCAAGGTCGCTCGGCCTGACGCCCTCGTCATTGATATTGATGGTGATGCTTCTTTCAACATGACCCTCACTGAACTCTCCACTGCGTCTCACTTCAACATTGGCGTCAAGGTCATTGTTCTCAACAACGAGGAACAGGGTATGGTTACTCAATGGCAGAACCTCTTCTACGAAGACCGCTATGCGCACACCCACCAGAAAAACCCTGACTTCATGAAGCTCGCCGATGCTATGGGCGTCAAGCACCGGAGATTGACCAAGCCTGAGGACACTGAGGAATACCTCAAGTGGCTCATCGAATCAGACGGTCCTGCTCTCCTCGAGGTCATGACGGATAAGAAGGTACCTGTGCTACCTATGGTTCCTGCTGGCTCAGGTTTACATGAGTTCCTCGTATGGGATAAGGAGAAGGACAAGAAGCGCCGTGAATTGATGCGCTCGAGAACTGGCGGCCTACACGGCTAATTGAGTTGTTGGATAATTTGCTTCATTCGGCGTTTGCATCATTTTGTCTGGCCTTAATTTCTGGGTTACTTCCCTTTGTTCGTCTTACCACATTGGAAACGCGAAAACCCACGGAGCATGATCAGACATCAGGAGAGATGTCCAAAAAAAAAACTGGGATCAATGGAACATTGGAAAGAAAAAATATGTCTGTATATCCTACATTCGACTGGTCAGCTATTGGCACGGAGACTTCGTTGCCTTGTTGCCTACATATCTGTCCATGTATATATCTCATTCTCTTTGAATGATGTGAATCTAAGAGTCAATGATGGTCCAAGTGCTGGGCATCTGACGATGATATGATCACCGTAGAGTGGTCGTGGTTTACAAGCGTGGATCGTTTCTAGAGCTGAGTTGCAATACCATTGTACGGAATAGTATGTCTGCTTCGTTTGATGGCTTTCGATCTGATATCACGAGCGCGACCCCTTTACGTTAAGAATTGTCGATATAGGGGTTTACTTTATTATATCCGTACCCCATAGCACCCACTTTATGACAGAACTTCAGGCAGTGAATTGGCTTGCTTGATCAACCCATTCACGGCGCAGCAACATACTGCGCAATATTACATATTACATCCATTGACAATCCAACTCCATCGGCGGTTTAGGTACTCCCAGCACCAATAAATGTGCAGTTATAGGTACCTACTTCGAAGGTACAAAGAGATCGCGATCAAAAAGCTGGCGGACCTGAATTCGGTGAATCAACCAGGGACCCTAAAGTGACTTGACAGGCCTAACTCCGTCGGGCTAGATGGGCATCTCGTCATGGTTTCTCCGCGTTTACGGCAGGTGGCAACCCCGTTTTGGTGCTGGTTAAATGGGCAGCTCCAGACGTTAGATGGTACCTAAGAGAGTTAGCTCAGGTACCAAGCACGCCGTCATTTGGCGCGCATTTGTACCTGTGGTGACGGGCAATTGGTACACCAGTAGAGCTCTAACGCGTGACACATGACGATAAAGGCTTAGGACCCCTCTTTGGACCCCTCCTTGAAAGTTGTAAGAACAACCCTGCAATGGTAACGGCTGCCTAGAAATACCCGGACCCTATAAAGAACGACGCCGGGCCAAATGCCCCTCCATTTGATCGCGAGAGCTCCAGCTCCCTTGATCCTTTTCTTCACTCCTCCTCACCCGTGATCCGTGATTCGTGATCCGTGACACCGCGCACATACACGCACAACTCACACGGGCTCTTCCTCACAAGACGTCAAGATGTCGGGACCAGTACCAACTGTCTATGCCCTGCAGGACATCTACAGAAACGAGGACTTGATGCACGAAAAAGTGCGATGGAACACTCTGCGCGAGATGTTCACGTCGCATTTCGGCGTGCGCTCCGAGTTCTTTGTGCGCTCGCCGGGTCGCGTGAACATCATCGGCGAGCACATTGACTACTCGCTCTACTCGTGTCTGCCCATGGCCATTGACCTCGATGTCATCATTGCCGTCACGACCGATATCAGACCCCCCACCGATGGCACCTACATGGTCAAGATCGCAAACGAGGACGAGTACCGCTTTCACACGCGCAGGTTCAGCTTCCCGCTCTACGGAGATGTCGAGATCGACGCGAGCAAACACGATTGGACTAACTACGTCAAGGCCGGCATCAGAGGTGCCTTGCAGTTACTGAGGAAGAAGCACGGCCCGGAATTTAAGCCCAGGAGCATGGCGATGCTGGTGGATGGATGCGTGCCCGTCGGTGGTGGCGTGAGCTCGAGTGCGGCTTTGGTCAGTGCCAGTGCGCTGGCTACTTTGGTTGCAAATGGAGAGAGTGACATTGATAAGACGGAACTGACGGAAGTTGCCATTGTCAGTGAACGCGCCGTCGGCGTCAACTCGGGAGGGTAAGCGAGGATTTTCTACGTCATGTTGCTTCTATTGCATATACTCACACGTCTCACAGCATGGATCAGTCGGCTTCCATCTTCTCCGAACGAGGATCCGGCCTGTTTGTCTCCTTCACGCCTAAGTTGACGGCGCGGCCCGTATCCTTCCCGAAGACGAACCCTGAGGTCTGTTTCATGATCGTGCAGTCGTTTGTAACTTCCAACAAGCAGGTCACGGGGCCTATTCACTACAATCTTCGTGTAGTAGAGTGCAGCATGGCTGCTGCTTACCTGAACGCCAAGCTTTGTCCGCCGGGCACCGAACTCCCTAAGGATGCTGGCCCTCTAGGCGTATCGCTTCATGGCTTCCACGACAATTACTTCAAGGACACTGACAAGTCAATGACTGAGCAGCTGGAGGAGTTAGTTGAGTTGACCAAGAAGACCTTGACTCAAGAACAAGGATACACAGTTGAAGAAGTCGCTTCGGCCATTGGCATCTCCGTCGATGAGCTCAAGACTCGCTTCATGTCGAGTTTCCCTGTCCGAGGCGAGTTCTTCAAGCTCCGACAGCGAGCTTTGCATGTGTTCACCGAAGCTCTGAGAGTGCTCAAGTTCCTGTCCCTGCTCGAGGACCCCGCAAAGGCACCCTCGGCCGAGAACACGTTGGAGTACAACCAGGCGCTCGGAAACCTGATGAACGAAACGCAGGACTCATGCCGCGAGTTATATGAATGCAGCTGTCCCGAGATTGATCTGATATGCAAGGTTGCCCGCGAAGCCGGTAGCTATGGCAGTCGACTGACTGGCGCTGGCTGGGGTGGATGCACCGTCCACCTCGTACCCGTGGACAAGGTCGACGCTATTGAGGACGCCTTGGTGGCGAAGTACTTATCGAAGCGAAATATTCCTGAAAGTAAAAAACGGGAATCAGTCATTGTCACTGAGCCGATGAATGGAAGCGCCGTCTACATGTTTGACGGTGGCAAGATTCGGTAATTTAGTTGGAAGGTTGGGAGATGGGCGGTGGAATTGTGAAATGCAGGTCTTGGAAGAATGAAATAAAGAGGAAGAGATTGGAGAAAGAAATAAAGAGATTAAATGGCTATCACAGTGGCGAAGGGCTGGGTTTAATGGCAGAGCCGTATCATTCAGTCCCGGATAAGTACTACTTATACGTCCTAGCTACTTCTCCTATTCTTGGGGTGCACCCACAAATTCGCAGAAAGCTACACAAGAGTCTGAAAAAAGATATGATTCGGTATGCAAGGTGTCTATCAAGACGACAGCATCCAGCTCCTTTTTATGAATTTCATGCTAGCAATGGTAGGTAGGTATAAACAAGAATGCCTTCAAATTCAATGCAAACGCCGCTTCTATCGCCAAAACTCCAATATTAAAAATGATATTCCAGACCCACTGCCGCGGGGCGTCTCTCTCTTCCTCTGTCTCTCTTTCTTTGGTGTTGTGTGTGTAGGGGGGTTTATTTGGTCCAGCCTAAGAGATTGAGAAATGAGTTGCGCGGGTCGCCGTATACGTCGACGAGGAGGGCCTTCTTTCTGGATGCTTCGGCTTCGGGTGTGTTCCTGTTCATAAACTCGTCAACGTCTCACTCTTATATATTCCCCTGCCCAGGCAGGGACTCGGGACAGAAAAAGGGGAAGGAAAGGGGAAGGGGACTTACTTTTGCGAGAAGATGTTGTCGAAGTCACCGGATTCCCGACGGAGCTGTTTCCGTACATACCATCCGACGACGAGGGCGCCTGTTACCCAAGCCAATGCCGGGCGGGCCCTGTTCTGTGGGTTAGACGTCTTGTGAAACGAGGAGGGATAGGAGATGAGGCGTACTTCTGGAACAAGGCGGCGTTCTTGGGGCTTATGGGTGATGAGGAGGGTGCCTTGGCACCGGTTCGCATGCGCATAGTTGGGTACATTGTGAGGAGGTTTGTGATGTTGTGATACGGAGAGAGGGTGTTGTTGATACCGCTAGGGGTAGGTATTGGTTCAGATGATCTGTGTATGAGACGATAGATGATCTTGTTCCGTATGAGACTCGAAGTTCAAGTATATTATTTGATGAATAGATAGGTAATGCTTCAATGCAGTTACTTGTTATTGTATGTATGAATGTGTGTGTGCTACATGATCTTCCAGGGGTGAGAAGAGAACGGCCATCGTAAATATACACAAGGGGTTTATTCACTCCCACGGCACGCCCCTCACAGAGCAAAAAATCTTCACCATCACTGTCGGTAACAGCCGACCATGTCCTCACAATGGCATCGTATACCTACCCCCCGGGAACATCACGAGAGATTTGCCTGATCTTCAGATAAACCACCAATGAGGCGATGCTGGGCCGGTTCATGGGCCCCAGTCCAGTTTCGTCCTTTGTACCAACAACACTCATACCTACGATACCTACCTAACATACCTCCTAGGAAAGGAAATCCCCCCATACGCCGACGATTCGAAAAAGGGAAAATGGGGAAGGAAGGACGACGAATATGTAAATAACCTGACAGTGGTGCCATTCCCCGGAATCTCGATTTGTCCACACACCCCCCCTAATCCGGGGCGAGACTAAGGACCCATTAGGCCTAACGTGCCGTCCCTCGGTGCAAATGCCGCTACGACGGGTTCGCGCTAGGCTTACTGTTCCTCCTTCGGCTGGTTCCTGTTCCTGGAGTTCGATCGTATGATCGAAAGATGATCGGTTGTCCGATCGTGGAGCCAGATCTCAGGTGATTTTTTTTGTTTCTTGGTTGGTTTGGGGTGACCTTCCTCATCTGACTCGTGGTGCTGCCATGGGTCGATTTTTTTGACGTGGTAGTCTGGGCAGTTGGCTATGGATCGTCTAGATCCCTTATGGGCTCACTCTCTTGCCTATCTACAGATTACTGACCTACCTACCTATTCGAGTCCTGGTGATTTCGAACTTGCTTACGGTTGGTAAGCACTGCTTTAGGTACCTATTGACGAAGGATCGAGAGACAAACGCCGTTCACGCTTCATTCACATCGTCTCCCTCTTTTTCCAAAAACACCAGATATTTCGAGAATTCGAATGAGGTATGACATGATATGGAATCATGTCATCGCCTGTTCACGATCACCGAATTTTCAACTTCGCTCGTACCATGGCCTGTTCCCTCGCACCATGAACAGCCGTTCGGCTTCTGACAGACCCGCATCATCGGCCCATTTTCACTGCTGACCTTCAAATACCGGGGCCGAGTCCGTCGTTTGGTGCGGGATTTGGGTATATATATTGCCGGTAGGTATCGTACGTGTCGACGGAGTCGCCAGTTTTCGGTCTCTGCCTTCGATTCTTTTGCTTCGTCGTCGGGCTTCGAAACGAATTCATACACCGGGGACGTTTGTCTGTCAGGTGCGGGATTTGGGTATAAATACGGATGCCCGTAGGTACGTATCGATGTGTCGCCCGCCAACGCATTCCTTCACAAACCCCTCACCTCCTCGGGCTCTGGACCACCTGCATCGTCGACTTTGCCATCGGGCTTCGAAATCGAGTTTCATACACCGGTAACCACCTCGATCCGTCCGTTTTCCATGTGCGGCATTTGAAAGAGTCGATATGTGATGTGTCACCGGAGCCATCACAGTCGTTCCATCTTCGGTATCCCGTATCGACCCATCCTTTCACCATCGGACCTCGACCATGGTTCCCTCATACACCGAACGTAAGATCGAGAAGTCGGTTTGTGAGTCGCGGGGTCTACGCAGGAGACCTCTAGGTACCTAGGTACACTATATATTCACCGCCAACGCACGCTTTTACGGAACCATCCTCTCCTCGGGGTTTGAACCACTCGCATCGTCGACTTTCCCAATGCCGTCGGGCTTCGAAAACGAGTTCCAGACACCGGTTCTGAGTTCGAGCAGCAAGAGCGGGATTTGAAACAAAGGGCTGTGAGTATTGTAAAGTCGTCCACCAGCGCAGTCACCCCTTGCTTCTTCGGCTTCTGGTTTCGACCCATCCCCTTTGCCATCGGGCTTCGAAACGAATTTCATACACCGGAGACGATATGAAGCAGTCTGTCTGCTACGATCGGGGTCTGGACGAAAGGTAGGGATCGTAAAATAATCGTCCAAGCCAACCCATTCATTGACGAACCATTCATCTCTCGGGCTCTGGAAGACCCCTTCAGACCCGCCTCATTAACCCATTTGCTCTGCCATCGGGCTTCGAACCGAGTTTTCATTCACCGTGGACAAGGTCGCGGTACGAGCCTGGTTAGATGCGGGATCTGAACAGACGAGTCGTAGAGGTGAGTAATGTAAATCTCGCCTCATTCCAAACGCCATTTGCTCCCCCTCGGGCTCTGGAAGACCCGCAACATGAACCCTTCATCCCCCCATTCGGGCTTCGCAAATCAATCTCATACACCGGATATGAGATGAATCAATGTGTCTACTGATGATCGCGGGATTTGAAACCATCGAGTTGTAGTAGAGGTGGTTCACCATCGTGGGTTTCGGCTTCTGGTTCCATCGCATCCCCTTTCCTTCCCCATCAGGGCCTCGAGTAAAAAAAGATTATTCATACGCCGGAAATGAGAGGCCGCGGGATTTGTTGTGTGGTTTGCCGGGTAGGTAGGTATTTCCTGTGTGTGTGTGTGTGTGTGTGTGTGTGTGTGTGTGTCGACACAGTAACTCGCTCGGGTCCTAGTCTCGAGTCCGTCTCCCTCTAGCATCGAGCGAACAACGGGCTTCGCCAGAAAAAAAAAGAGGGAACTTCATACACCGAAGTCGAAGGAGACCGACCAGTCTGTCAGTTTTACGGGATTTGAGCAGCCCATCAGTAGGTGTATAAATTTTTCACCAGAGCCCGACACCAGTCGTGGCGATCTGTCGTCCAACCCGGGCCGATTCATAGCTTAGGCAGGTAGGTAGTCTCAAACAATGATCCGAAAAGAGAGGAGGGAGAGGAGAGAAAAAAAAACAAATGCCGCCAGACACCGAGTCTTGAAAAGACGGCCGGCAGACACCGCCTCCCATGAGAGGGGGCCGTATAGTATAAAACAAGCCAAAGCCCGCTCCCGCCATGACTTTTTTCGCCAATCCAATCGGGGACCCGCGCGTTCTTGCTTAATGAAATTTCTCCTGTGCGTAATAGGGCTGCTAAGGAGCCCCTTTGACATCATAGATCAAACCCCCTTTTTTTTCTCCTCCCCTCTTCCCCGCGCGCGAAAGTCGCTAGGAGGGAAAGATACGAGTAAAATGGGAAACCCCATCTGGATGTTCGAGTAAAGCTAGCGTTATTGATGATTTTTCTGGAATGATCGAGAAGATCGGTCATATCCCGTCTTGGGTTAAATATGGTCTTGGATCAAAGCTCCTTGACGATCTCGGGCTCCGAGTTACCTAGTTGCCAAACCATCGAACTTGAAACGGGATGACGCTTCGGGCTTCGATCTTGGTCCCGCGTTTTCAAACACCTTGAATTACAGGTTGTCCAGCAAGCTCCTCATATAAGACATGTGGTTGGTTGCACGGCGACGTGGTGTTGTGGAAGCCCAACTCGCCGTATAACGTGCCTGATGGATGATCTAGCTCGTCGTACAGCTCCTCGTGATTCCTAGAATCTCTTCGCCCGAGAAGAACACCGAAGTGGTGGTTTTACTGAGGCCGGATCCGACTCAAGACCGTTTTCTTAGGTTTGAATGGTCTATGAGTTATGGTCGTGGCAGACCACATCCGCATATCAGCAATTCTCATCAACTCAGACTTCCACCTCCTTTCACAACAGTTAATATCAACGCGGATCTCATGCATTCTCAAATTCCATCGAAACTGACCCCATCGCTAAGTACATGACAGTACCATCCCGAATATACCCTCGCTCCCTCGACGCCCAGACTCCGAAAACGCTATACCGCCAGCGCAAGTGTGTCGTATCGTCTCAAATCATCGCTCACATCATACTACATTTTCTCATCATTAATATTAGAATGACACACGTTTATGCTCGTATCTCGGATGATTATGGGCAGGTCACGGCCAGCGCAACCTCCCAAAACGGAACCATGTCGCTTCCATTAAGACGGGGTACGCTCTCAGAACTGTACCCGGTCACGATATCCCGATAGTCCTCGGTACCAAACTCTCCCCTAGGCAGTTGGGTATCCTTGGACGGATGTGATATTCGAGGTTGCGAATGTCTATGATGAAGATTAGCGACTATTCATTCTTCGTTGAGGTATCAAAAAGAAAGATGCCGTGGGTATCACTTACGGTAGACCAAGAACCAGCACCACTATCAGTCATGGAAGACCGGGTCATCACAGTATGTGTCGCTGTGATCGAGATCGGCTCAGTGGAGTTCATACTGGCAATGGTCGAGACCGGAGATGTGTGAGTGATTGGCGTGATAGTGTGAGGCTTGCCAGTTGCAGTATGGCCCTTGCTGGATGTCTCCGAGGTACGAGTAATCGTATGAGTCTCGCTAGTGGCCGGCGTAGTAGCATGATGTGGCGTGGTCGGCGAAGGACTGATTGTCGTCGTTATGACCTGCGTGGTAGGTTCAACGTCTATGACAGAGACAGTATGTGTCGATGGCGTAGCAGAAACCGTCACCGTTTGAGTGTGAGTCTCGGTGTGAGGCAGGGGACTGATCACGGTCGTTGGCGTCGACGTGACCGTGATCGTCCGGGTCGAGTCCGCATCGCTACCCTGGCCGCCACTTCCATCGATCGGCACAACCGAGTATGTAGGCTTCGCGACTGCAGCTTCAACGGGCGTCTTCTTCCAGAAGAAGGGCAGACCCGAGGAAAGCGTGTAGAGCGAAGAAACGACCAGCAACGTGGCCGGGGTGTTATTCAGACGCATCTTGCTGTAAATGAGCTAAACAGCTCCGATGATAATGCGTTAAGGATGATGATTGCTTTCACACGCTCGGGACGTTGCTTTGCAGACTCGTTTGGCGGAAGAGTGCAGATGTGAGGATTGAGATCTGCATGGAGTAGTAGGAACTGCTGGGGACCAGATCTGAACCTTGGATTTACAATGACAATGACTTTATCGCAAGGTCCAGAAAATGCGAAGGTTGGGAAATGGGATCCTGTCCCGTCAGCTGCAAGATAATCTCGTCCGTGAATGTACTCGTATCGTGACTTGGTCGAGCTGATTGATTCACCGATGCCCATCGATACCACTTCGGTAGGTACTCGTGATAGGTGGTTAGCCCAGGTCATTCACGTTGCAGCGGATCCCTTGCCGGGGATATCATTGGTGCAGGTCTGACGCCAGCCACTCCGCTAGTGCTGTTCAGGTTTAGCGTCTCGGCTCACTGCATGGCAGCCCACTAGTATTACGTATGTAGCCACAAAGGTACTTACCCGCTAGCGTTGACGCACTAGTGGATTTTAGTGCCTCTGAGGATCGAATTGAGGTCAGCACTAAACCTGAACGGGTATGTGTAAGAAGAATATAATGTTGTCTAATCCGGATCGAGTAGGTCAACTGTCACGCTAGGACCCCACTTAGCGTGGCAGTTCAACCGCGAAAGCGGGAGCTGTCAAGACTCAAGAGTGCTAGCGACAGGAGAGATGCCGGCCTGCAGCTTGACACGAGAACCTCAACCAGTGGCAGTTCCGGCGCGCTTCTGGTGTTGTGCCGGCAATATAAATATCCAGGTTTCCTCTGGCTTATCATGGTTTTGCTTCATATTCTAATCCGTACATATCCAGCATCCAAGAGTCCTTTCGGGTTCATTCCTACATATTCCATACTGGCTCATCCAGACACTCGGGTCATGGTGGAATAGGACACCCCACATCCGTTGAATGGTATTGTCCGAGGAGAAAGGGATGGATATTCACGGTATCGCCGTCAATCGCGTCATTGGCATTCGGAGTTAGGAGCACCATTTGCCATTAACTTCGCTCGAGCGAATGCCGCTGATCTATGATCTATTTCCGTAGTCTTCTCTGACTTACACGCATGGAGAAAAACGCCCTGGAGCTGGACTGCTTTCGGCATAGGTACGGATTAAACCGCTTCGTGAACAATAGCGCGATGCATGCACGACCTATTACGTCGAGATGGAAGCATCTCACGATGCAATGGTCGGAAGATAAACAGATGAAGCCAATTAGGTATACGATTTGATGTCAATCACCGAGATTTTATAGACTATTACAGCAGACACGCGTGGCGATGTCGAGCTTGGATCGGCGTGTACTCCGAACACGGCCTGAGAACGGAGATAATCCCCCGAAGTCAGACCTGTCGGTGTGTCCAAAGCCCGTGATAGTCCGTAGTGTTTCTCATAAAGAGCAGGTCATCTTCACGAGTTATGGCTCAGAGACGGACTTAAATCGTGTTCATTGTTGCATACAGATTCACGGTAGGGCGACTGACCTGTCACATGTAGGTGATCAGTCGCGGGCGGCTATGGTAACCGTACCTACATTATGCATGCCTCACTACCACCTTTATGACGTTTCTGGTGCAAGCTACTGACCAATTGTATCGTTCATACTTCAGATCAACGACTTGAAGCATTGTTTTCTTCTTCATTCATCTATCCCGTGCAAGTAATCGCATATGTCAACCGCCACATTGATAATCATATCGTAGATCTTACTGAGTAGATGGCACGGAATCCGGCCTGCGCCGCCATGCTTACGTAGCACTATTCATGTGGTGTTCTTCGTGCTCCTCGTCCGCCCGTAGCAAAAGGGACAAGCGTGACGATGCAAGATGGCGAAGCAAGCTTGGCAGCTCCCGAAGCAGTGGGGCTGAATACCACTGCACCGGTAATCCGTCCCTTAAGCTAGGGGTCTTTAGTTGTGTGCTAGGCCAGGGCACTTACCCATCTGGGCAGATAGCGAGCTTCGCCCTCGCTGACTGTCACTGAATCACTGCCAAGATCAGCTTAGCCCGGTTTCAGATTACGTAGCAGGCAGAATTTCCCACGATTTCGTCACCTTGAGCCACCGGAAATTTCGCCAGGATTTCGCCTCACACGCCTCAAAGATCTTTCACCTGTTCCCCTCGTCTGAGTCCATCCCTCAGAATTGTCATCTGTCTGCCTAGAACCACCTGCCTTTTATCTCTTAACAACTCGCCTGAATCCTGACAGATCCTCAACTTCCTCTGCATTCTTTCTCCCTTGATACCCTTCGCTCTCATCCCAGACGAGACGCGCCTTAGTGCTGAGTGCCAGCGTTAGTATTCTGTGCTGCTGACCCAATTCGGCATCAGGTCAATCTGCATCGAAAGACGACCTTAATCCTTAATATCTAGATGTATAATCAGTACCCTCCGCAGGGCCAGTACCCAGGCCAATACCCGCCCCCTCAAGGCCAGTATCCTCCACAAGGATACCCTCCTCAGAACAACAGTCCTTATCCTCCTCAAGGCGGACAATACCCCCCTCAGGGTAACAACTCTTACTATTCCCCGGGAGGCCAATACCCTCCTCCTAGCAGTCCTTACCCATCACAGGGCGGACAATACCCGCCGCAGTCTTATCCTCCTCAGGGTGGACAGTATCCTCCATATGGCGGACAATACCCTCCGCAGAACAACAGCTATGGTGGATACGGCGGTGGTGGATATGGCAGCTACAATGCCCCGGTAGAACTCCCGGCAAGCATGCCACCTCCTTCTCAAGCCAGCAGTCCCTATCCTCCCCAAGGCCAATCTCAATCATACGAGGCACCACCACCACCGTACTCGGGCTACGGCGGTGCCCCTCCTCAGAGCCAGTATGGTGCTCCACCTCAGAAATTTAGCGCGCCTCAATTCGCGCCCCCTCCCGGTGGCGGCGGCGGTCCTCCGACCGCGCCTAGTCCCGGTTATGGACCTCCGCAGATCATCCAATGGGATGCGAATCCCGATGCGCAGGCCTTGAGGAATGCCATGAAGGGGTTCGGTACAGACGAGAAGACACTTATTCGCACATTGGCCAACAAAGATCCTTACCAGATCGAAGCGATCAAGTCTGCGTATAACCGTCTGTACCGTCGTAACCTTGAGGAAGACATCAAGTCTGAAACGAGCAAGTACTTCAAGACTGCATTGACTGCGATTGTTAGGGGTCCGCTGCTTCACGATGTACACCTCTTACATTCGGCTATGGATGGACCTGGCACGAAGGAGAAGGTCCTGAATGACGTTCTTCTCGGACGAAGCAATGCCGATATCCAGGCGATCAAGAGCATGTACCGACACGTCTTCCACACGGCCCTGGAAACCGACGTCAAGGGTGATTTGAGCATGAAAACGGAGAGACATTTCATGATTGTCTTGGGTGCTTGCCGAGCTGAGGACAGTGCGCCTGTAAACCAGCAGGCTGTTGACCAGGATGTTATGGAGATTTACCGTGCGACGGAGGGCAAGATGGGAACGGACGAGATGCTTGTCTGCTCGATCTTGTCGACTCGTAACGATAACCAGATCCGCGCTATCAGTTACACGTATGCGCAGAAGTTCAGACGTCCGCTCGAGGATGTCCTTAAGAAGGTGAGTTGCATCTTCACTTCGTCTTGATATTCAGTACTAACATCAATTATAGGAGTTCAGCGGCCACATGAAAGATGCCCTGCTATTCCAATTGAACAACGCAGTCGACAAGTACATGCATGCCGCAGCCTTGCTCGCAGACGCCATGGCCGGCATGGGCACGAAGGACGAACTACTTGTCGCAAGAGTGGTTCGCTACCACTGGGACCGCCAGACGATGGAGAACATCAAGGGTGCTTTCAGACAGCGATACAAGAAGACCCTTGCGAATGCCATCAGGGGTGAGACGAGCGGTGACTATGAGAAGCTTCTGGTCACCTGTGTTGGGGAGTAAGGATGTCTGTTCAATTTACGCTCGATCTTCTTTATGGGTTTCTGATATTATGGCTTGGAGTTGGTTTATTTCGTTGTCGTCGGCATGTATGAGTATGTTGCGACAGGCTGGGTCGGGATGAGATTGATACCCATTGTGGTCGTAGGCTATGGTTTTTCTATATTTCATCTTGGTGCAGGGTGGCATATGTGTTCATCATAGATACACGAATTCACGACCTTTTAAGCTTCACTACCAAGATTGTCTACCTATTTTACGAATCGGTGCCGTCGCATTGGTCGACCATTGATAATCTCTGCAGCATGATGCGATAATCCTTAGATACAACTCTCTCTGGCCTCATCAAGGATTTCTTTACCTTGTATTAGGTGATATCTGCTACACCATCTCAACATCTGCATTTTGGCCCGGGGACCTTCCGCATTATCAAGCATGCGGCTCAGACGTATCAGATATAAAGCCAAGTAGCAGTGAATATCTATCGTTTGGGGACAACGGCTTAGCCATGCGTTGTGAGCTTTCCGATAGGGGTGTACTATCAATATGTTACATCGGATATATCAACTCTTGATGAATTAATGACTGCCGACCCTTCTCACAGGCATCGGGGGTGATGTTGATGGTGGTTGCCTCCCGTATGAGATTGGGGGACAGTTGTGGATGCGGGGTGATGACCATTATCCTGCCGGCATTAGATCAACGTACGAAGTACATGGCCATTAACAATTATACCAATGGATAGGCCGACAATACGAATATGATCAGGTCAATGTGTTATTTCGAAGGTAGCCAGTATGAGTAATTCTTGGAGTATGATGCAGAATACAATCTGATGAAACATCGGACATTTTACAACGCCGGAGCGTACGGAATGATACCCGGCACCGGAGAATGTGTTGCACGGTATTTGTCCCTCCACCGGCCCTGAAACTGCCGTCTCCGGTTAGCATGACGACATTCAAAACCTAACGTCCGGGGTTACATATTCCGTATAGAGTACGGTACGCCAGATGTGAGGAAGGCACTGGATGACTTTTATGGTTTTCTGCTGCAGACATTCAGTTCAAGAGAACAAACAGTGCATCTTGATTGGCCTATTCACACTAACTTTCATGTGGCTTAGCGGAGCTTAAGGCACGATATCGGCTAGATAGAGGGCGTTCGACACTGAAAGTGGAAGGTTCACTCGGCACTTGGTTAAGTTCGTTCTCGTTGCGGCACCAAAGCTGGGCATTATCCATCCTTTCATGGACGACGGACAAAGACGCTTCTTCTTACAACACGTGGATTTCTACTATTCATCTTCAAACACACATGACACTTATCAAGATGTATATACACACTCACATCATGTAATTGATTCACGATTGGCATACAATCTTTCTTGGGCCTTGCTTCAAGCTCCTCGTTGTTGTTGCTCTCCTCCTTCCCTCGCTCTCCGCTCTCCTGGCTGCGAGCCATGGATGTCTCACTCCGTATCTCCATCGCCCAAGCTTCCATAGCTTCGGGCTGTGTTTTGCTCTATCTTATCCGTATCATTCTGCCCAAAGGACCACAATGGGCTCGTCCATTTGCTAAGGAAGAGCCGCCATATGGCCACCATCATACGAGAAGATGGACTTCTTGGACAGCTTTGCTCATTTTCTTATCAACTTTGGGTCTTCTATCCTCATCCCTAGCGTCCCTGTCACCGTCGCTCGATTTTCTCAAACTTTTGGATATAGTGCCATGGATCTCTGGCTTCTTCATAACCGTTCTGGATCTCCCCAAGACGACACCGAAGACGTTACTGACAATATACCTGGCATCTTTTGTATGCGGCACCATCACATTCGTCTCAACGTTTGAGAGCACCCGTGATGTGCACATACTGCAGATCGTGGTTCTCTGGGTCGCGCTGGCGGCATCATTTGTCATCTTGGCAATGCCTATGCGCGACCCCGCCCTCGATCAGACCGGGATTGCTGGAAAGGAAGACTACCCTACATCAGAATTAAGAAGTCCGGAAGATAACCTGAGTCTGTTGCAGTTCATGACTGTATCGTGGCTATCACCCCTGATATCTCGCGGGTACAAAAACGAGCTGAATGATGCCGATGTCTGGCGGCTCCCGCATGAGTTCCAGCATAAGCTGCTGCATACGTTATTCCGAGAGCTTGAGGGCCCTGTCTGGAAGCGCCTCATGCTTGCAAATGGCCTCGATCTGATGATCATCTCTACTCTGGGAGTTTTAACGTCCGTGGCAGACTTGTCTGCCCCATTCCTACTACAAAAACTATTAATCTCTATAGAAAAGGGCGCAGGTAATCACAGGGAGTCCATACTTTGGGCCTTGGCCATGCTGGTTTTGCGGCTCATTAGTACCCAGTCAGGGGTATTTTCGCTCTGGTTTGGTCGACGGGCGTACGAGAGATCTCGCGGAGAGATGATTACGATGGTTTATGCGAAGACGCTGGCGCGGAAGTCATATGGACAACAGGTGGACCAAGATGATGATACGGAAGAAAATGGTCAAGAAGATGAAAACACGAGCAGTACGACAACTCTCAACGATGAGAGTGCCGATGTTGATGAGGAAACACCTTTATTGGGTTCGAAGAAAAAGCAAAGCCGCTTTGTGCGATTGTTCGGTTTTTTCAAAACTTCCCCGTCTAAGAAGACTAAAACTCCGCCTCAGCAGCCGGCAACGATGGGAAAGATCCTTAACCTGATGAAATCAGACGTGTACGAAGTAGCACAGCGCTTCTGGGATTTCGCTGGTCTTATTACTGCGCCTCTGCAGCTGATACTTTCATTCGTCTTCCTCTGGCAGTTGCTCGGCTGGTCCTGTCTTCTCGGTTTAGCATGGTTCATTCTCCTTCAGTTCCTGAACGGAGAATGTATTCGACGTCTCTATGTTAACGAGACGCTGCGTCGTGCTGCATCCGATATTAGAATCAATGTCACGTCTCAATTCATCGGGGCTATACGGCCGCTGCGATGGTATGACTGGCAGTCTAAGTGGCTGGATACCATCACGGAATCTCGTGCGACCGAGTTGCAGCTGCGTATTATCACGGGACTTTGGAATATAGGAATCAGTGCAACCAATCTATCTGGAAGCATGCTGGTCCCTGTGTTCACTTTCTTCGCTTACACGTTTATAGCCAAGAGGCCCCTGACGGTTGATATCGCCTTTCCTGCCCTCCAACTGTTCACCATGCTAGAAACTAGCTTGAAAGAGGTCCCCAACCTGGTCAGGGTCCTTCTGAACGCCTATGTTTCACTGAGCCGTCTCGAATCATTCATGGCAGAGCCAAATAAGGAGGAAAACGGTTCCGCTGCTTTGACGTCTGACGTTGAGTTCCGAGATGCGACTTTTGCTTGGCCCACCAATCACAAGACCGTCTTGAAGAACCTCAATCTACGTTTTGCGACTGGACTTTCTGTCGTATGTGGAAAGGTGGGCGCGGGAAAATCTGCTTTATTTCAAGCCAGTGAGTTTTGTTGAATGCGCCTTCTTTTCTCTTATCGAATATACGGTCCCTTTTCCGGAGAAATATACCGAGCTCTGCGCTACCCCTTGTTCCTGACCCTATGAAGAGGACATATACTAAAATGTTACAGTACTTGGCGAGCTGGATAAAGTGAATGGTGGATGTACCCTACCAAACCAGATGGTAGGCTACTGTGCACAGTCCCCATGGCTTCAGAATATGAGCATTCGCGATAATATCCTGTTCAACTTCCCATATAACCCCATCAGATACAAAAAGGTCATCGACGCTTGCGCTCTAACGCCAGATCTTGCCAGCTTCTCGCACGGGGATTTGTCCAGCATTGGCGAGAACGGCATTGGTTTGTCGGGCGGTCAGAAGGCGCGAGTAGCCTTGGCTAGAGCTGTTTATAGCAGCTCGCGCATCCTACTACTCGACGATCCTCTTGCTGCGCTTGATCATGGGACGGCGGAGTCCATCGTACGCAAGCTTTTCCGAGGACGACTTATGGAAGGCCGTACTGTTATCCTCGTCACGCATCGAGTGGACCTTTGTGCCCACATTGCTGATCAGATGGTCGAGATTAATGAAGGACGCGCTCGCGTACTGAACCCGAGCGAGATTGCCCAGGAGATCGACATGTTGGCAAGAGAGCAGGAGTCACACCATACTCCCGCCCAAGATGAAAGTCTTCTTGCGATGGTCGATGCAGACGACGATGCCGCGATACCAGACAAGTTCGTTTCAGACGAACACCGAGCATCCGGCGGCGTTGTAGCGAGAATTTATTGGATCTACATCAAAGCTGGTAAACTCAAATGGTGGGCAGCCGTGGTCATTCTCTTCTCCGCTCACCGTTTCGCTCAAATATTCAACTCATGGTTCTTGAAAGCCTGGGGCGAGGGATACTCGTCCGGAGAGGTATCGACTATCATGTTCCCTGGAGGGAATATGTTCGACGGCTTCCCAAGTCCGATTAACAATTTGACGCCCTGGCTGATGTGTTATGCGGCATTGGGCGTTGCTATGGCCTTGCTCTACACGCTGACGCAATGCGCCCTGCTTGTAATAATGATTGTGGCAGCCAGGAATCTGTTTGAGAAAGTTCTGCACCAAGTCAGCAATGCCAGTAAGTGGTTTCCAACATTCATTACGAAAGACCCCATATTCATGCCTTTATGATTCGTGCTCGTATAATCGCCGCTGACTCTGGATCTGTAGCGTTCCGGTTCTATGACACTACCCCTGTTGGACGTCTGATGAACCGCTTGACCAGTGATATAGGGATGCTGGACGGAGGAATGATCGCTCCCCTACAAGACGTGGCATTTTCGTCTATCAACTGGGTCACCAGCATGATTGTCATCGCGTCCATTACACCCGCATTCTTCGTCTTTGCACTCGCTATGACTTTATTGTTTGCGTACATCTTCGATCAATTCATTCCGACGTCCCAGAGCCTTAGACGGCTTGAAATGGTATCACTATCCCCGTTGATGTCGAACTTCGGCATTCTCCTGGAGGGCTTGGCGACGATCAGATCCTTCAAGGCACAGCCGCATTTCCAAAACAAAAACATCGTCATCACGGATGCCTTCCAAAAGATGGACCACTTCTACTGGAGCTTGCAGGCATGGTTGCAGTATCGATTCGATTTTATCTCAGCCATATCAACGTTTAGTATGACTATGTTAGCCTTATACCAGGGTCTATCGCCTGGCTTGACGGCTTTCGTTCTCGCTACCGGATCGCAGTTCGTCGATGCTACACATGCCATATGTAGAGCATATGGAAAGCTGCAGATGGACTTCGTCTCGGTGGAGCGAGTGGTGGAAATGCTCGATCTTGAGGAGGAACCGGCTGGTCATCTCAAGCCTCCGGCGAGCTGGCCCTCATACAGCGACGATATCACATTCGATAAAGTGACCCTTAAGTATGCTCCACACCTGGAACCCTCTCTCCGGGATGTGTCTTTCACCATTCCCGGTGGTGCGACTTGCGCTGTGATGGGCCGCACCGGCTCGGGCAAGTCAACGCTCGCGCTAGCCCTCCTTGCCACGATGCACCCAGAACATGGCAGCATCCGCGTCGGCAGCGTCGACATATCAGAAGTAGACGTGCACGTCTGGCGACAGCGCATTAGCTTCGTAGCGCAAGATCCAGTTCTCTTCCCGGGAACGTTGCGCGATAACCTCGACCCCTTACAAGAACACAGCGACACCGAATGCGAAGGTGCCCTTCACCGGATACTAGGGCCCGGTTGGGTGCTAGACTCGCGCATCGAAGACGGTGGCAAGAACCTCAGTCAGGGGCAGCGGCAGCTCGTGGGAATCGGACGCGCCGTACTCCGACGGAGTCCCGTCATCATCCTCGATGAGGCGACGGCGTCCATTGATAAGGAGACCTCACTTGCGATACAGGATGTTCTCCGTGATGAGTTGGCGCAAAGTACCGTCATCACAATTGCGCATCGTCTAGAAGCTGTACGCGATGCGGACTATTTCATCAGACTCGATGCGGGACGCGTGGTAGAAGCTGGTCCGGCGGCTCGAGAGTAAGATGCTTGACAGATAGACAGCGGTTTGTGTTTTCTTCAGACATACGATAGAGCTGGACGATTTATAAAAATGGAAGAGAAAGGAGAAGCTCATGACATGAGAAAGAAAGCGATATGACATGATGAAAAGCAGAACTGAAAGAAAAGGCGTTATGGGATTCAAAACTGATTTTGTATATCCCATTTGGATTGTAGAGGGGCAACTTGGCGCCTCATTATATCAACACAGCCTTGACGGACTAATAGGCCATATCTAGTCTCAAGTAAAGGTTTGACTCTCTTAAGCTTGGAGAAAGACATGAAAGTAACATGGCGAGTCAACCGCGGCCGATTCGCGAAGGATCGATATAGATTGACATATATAGTCCGTACTACCAACTAGCCTACGGCAGGTACAACATGTGCGAAGCACTGCCGATGCTACGCTATGGGCCGGCTGCAAGTCAAGATGCCAAGGTCGAAAGAAGTCAAGATCTGCCATGGGCTGCTCACGTTGCCAAGAGTCGGCGTATTGACGTCCACGAGGAGAGCCACGGTTAGCCATGCGCAGGCTGAAGTGTGCGCAACAAAATGATGCATCGCAAAGTAGTCGCAGCCATTATCACCACTGCCGCGAAGCACGGGGTAGTTAGCAAGGTCCGTCCCATCCGCGTTGGCTGTTAACGAAGTCGACTTGCGCGCGTCGAAAATTCGCTAGTTGGCTGGGATAAAGGGATCCCCGGATAAATGCCGCTGATTTGCAGCTTAACTTCATATCAATAACGCATAGCCCTGTTTATTACATATGCAGCTAAAACGTAGCGCACAGCCAGTTTGAAGTCATGCAACTGCTATTCTCGCCAATCAGAGCTGATAGTAACGCGCATATGTGGGGCTGTTTTAGGTTTAAGTTGTCACCCCTAAGCCGAAGCCCTCGCTTACCACATGCAAATCCTTATGGGCGATTCCGAGCTAAGCACCTTAGCACTTACCTAACTTCTAACGGTGATCTTTGATCTCTTCTTTTTTGCGCGTCGTTGTCTCTCGTCTGCCTGCATGCAAGCTCATTCGCTGGCGGCTCATCGGTAGTCGCAACCTGCGCAGTTTTTACGGAATACCAAGGCACCGCTCAGGTTCACTTCACTTCCTAATTGGTCAAGCGAGGCCGGTGCGCGATGTCCAGGATCCTGACGATCGCATCACCAGAATAGGCGGCGACTTACGGACTTACGACTTACTCAACCCGGCTTGCGTCGAGATGAGCAGGCCTTGACGCAACCTTCCTGTCTAGGCGCTGTGGATACCCAGGCATCTGCCCCTCTAGCGATACTTGGATCTCACTGCTACGGCTACGTACTGCCAGTGCTACGCGCTCGCGTCTCCCCAGTCGCGTTATACACGCCATCGGAAGTGGACTACTAGGGACCCGTTGAGTCATGGAGGCAACAACGGTTGCGAGTTCAGTCTCGACATCGCCACGGAATTCCTCTCCAGCGACGGGCGCAAATGTGGCGCAAAACCGGGAGCAGGACTTTCAATCATCACATTCTACGCCCGCATCCAGACCAGCAGGAGACACTGCCGATGATGTCTCAGTCGTGAGGTCGGATATTCCTCACGCTCACGCCGCTTCTTCTCATTCATCTACTCCTGCTGCAGCCCAGGTAGCAGCAACGGCTTTACGGCATTCTCCAGCTGGGAGTGTACCGTCGACTGAATCGTCGACACCAATGCTACGAGCACAGATGTCAACAGCGCCTCTGCCGGCCATGGGCTATGGCGCTCAACAGCCGGGATACTTCCCTGTCGCGGGAATGCATCAGGGTCACCATGGACAGCCGTTCATGAACGTTGCTTCGCCTGTTGTCCCGTCTATTCCTACGTCTATTCCACCGGCTGTTACTTCACCATTCTATGCAGGTTCACCCTTACAGGCTCCGGCACCTATGAACGTGCCCGCGATGGCCACCAGGCGAATCGCATCTCCCGTGGGCAGTACGAGCAATCAAGATGCAAAGTTCCAACGCGACCTGTACATGCTATCAGAGGCCCTTCAGCGAGCCAGTCCCGAAGCTGTTCGGGAGTGCGTTAGAATGAACTGGATGAAGTGTGTGCTGGGCACCGACTTTCATACCTCCTTTCTGGTAAGCGCACTCAAGGACTTATTCCTTCATTAGCCTGTCCTTACCTTTCGTTACATCTTACACTGGATCACCGTTACATTCTACATATTCGAAACGTTGTCATTTGCGACTTAGCGTCTTTCCCGTTTCTTTCCATGCTGATTTGTTCCCAAAGATGAACGCAATTACACACCATGCTAGCGGGTCTGCCCTGCGTCGATCAGTCCGAGATTTTGGCCAGAACATGACGAGAGAGTGTATCAACGAGATCTCTAGTCACTTGAGACGCCAAGACATCGATGCCATTGCCCCCGCCATCCTCGGGAAGTGCAGTGAGCAGTTCCTCGACTGGGCCCTAGAGAGACGCCTCCAGACAATCGATGCTCGCTCCTTGATTAATGCTCTTGCGCGAGCCGAGCGTCTCGGATACAATCTCCACGACATACTAGAAGACAAAAGCGAAAAGGTATTTCCAGGCCAAGTCCAAGTGCCAACTTCTTCGCGTCCTATCGCTCTTACTGTTGATCAGATTGGTCAAAACCAGCACAATCGAGGCGCACCAGTTGCGCCTCCTCCTGCTACTCGACTTCGGTGTCACCTTTGCCGGCGCGAGTTCAAGCACACGAAGCACTATGATTATGTGAGTGTCGGACGATCGTAATCTCTGTTGGCCCAGACTAATGCACAATAGCACATGACGAAACGGCTGTGTGTATTAGCAGCCAAGTATGATGGCCAAGGCCACCGATTCATCTGTGAGGAATGCGGTGCCGTGTTTTCCACTAAGGCCGGACTACAATACGTGAGTTGATCCATATACCTGCTCTGGGAGTTTTCACATACTCATGTATCTGGTAGCACATTACACATGCAGTCTGTGGTCCTCGCCTGACCCCGATAGTAATCGAGAGTCGGTCACCTACGCCCATCATACATAGACCCAAGGCACAGCCAGGTCGCCCGCCTAATCCTGCTCCACAAGCAAGGCCAGTTTCTCAGGGGGCTCACTCAGTCTCATCTTCAGACGTCGTCATGGTCGATTCACCAGATGCCAACGAAGACACCAGTCATCTCAATCCAAGTCAGAAAGCCCGATACGTAGCAGAACTACAACAGATCGAGGTCAGCCACGCCGCACAATGTAAAGAGGCAGAAGAACTCGACGACCCCATTAAACAGCAGATCTTACTCGACTCTCTACAAAACACCTTCAACACCACGAAAGATTTACTCAGACGCAAGTTCGGCATCAAGACCGACGAAGAAACAGCGCGCTCAGGCAATAAGCATGCTCGTGAGTCGTCTGGCGAGACGTCTGGGGGTAAACGCCAACGAACAGACGAATCATCGAAACACTCCGCCCAGTCCTCAAATACCCTCGCCACAGGCGACTCCCCCACTTCCCGACAAAAGGGCGCGGCGGCCGACAACGATCCAATCACGCCCTCCGGTCGACCGCGGAAGGGTCTGGCCGTTCCGGTATCAGCCCGTCGAGATCCAACGGGCTCAGCCATGAAACCGGTCGTATTGGACGATTCCTCGTCCGACACGGATTCCGATGGGGACGGGGAGATTCCAGCCGTCTTACCGAAGAAGAACACATAGTTCCTTCCGGGCTTATTATAACGAACTTCTGGCATAAGCTGGTTCTTGTTTAGAACTTGCTTTATGGGTAGACTCTGGGCTTTATATTCATTTGTATGATAGATGGCTAACACGTGCACACGCACGTGGCTACAACAACTGTAATGAGTGGTTTCTCCATGGAGAGATTCCTCTCGAGCGAGCAGGGAAAGATTATCTCTCGAGAGAAAGAGGAGGGAAAGGGAGGGAAAATACCCACCTAATGAGCATGATACGTTTCACGTACATAGCTCCTCCTGTAAGAAAGAATGAATGAAGGGAAGCAGAATAGCTATTATAAGCTAGCTAGCTAGCTAGCTAGCAATGAATCAACACGGCAACTGGGAGGGAGAGAAATAAAAGTTGTCGTTTTCGCATGCATGCATGCATTGGGGAGCATGTCACTGAATCAAGAGTACTAGATCGACTTGAATTGGATTGAAACCACGAATGATCCGAGATCGAGGAGTGAGATGTGTTTGGCTCGAGGTATATTCAAAACTAGATACCAACTCAGGATCTATCCCCTATCCTATCACAAAGATGCACGCTTGCTTCTCAAAACACACTCGCTCAAAATGCACAACACACTTATCTCCCCCTTTTTATGGAAAAACGCCACCCATGAAGAAAAAAACACAAAACAACCCACGCCATTAAAATGCTTCATAGAAAGTAGTATGTATACGATTGTTGGTCTAGAAAAGTCAGCTCTACCCGACTCCAGGTATTGTGTTTTTCTTTCTTGAATTCTAGCCAGCAAAAATGAGGGATGTGATTACATAGAGTAAGGCAAAAAGGTAGGTAAACATTATCGGTAAACCACTGGTAAGGATAGTAGCGGGAAACCAGGTGGTTCAGGGGGTCGCGCGCGCACACAACAACGTCCAGTCTCTAGATAATACTATTTTTTACGGACTCCCCGTTTCAACAACAGATTTAAGCCGAGTCCGCGAATCTTCTAACCCAGAGAGTGGTAGGCTCGTAACGGGCGTTACCGTCAAGACGCTTGTAGGCGAGGTGAAGTCTGAGGCCGATTTCGTAGGACTGGCGCTCGATATCCTCGAGCTCGGTGCGGAATGTCTCGATCTTGCGCTTCTCCTCTTCGCGCTTGCGCACGACAGATTCGGATGCCAGGAGGTGTTCAACAGGCATGTTCTCCGTGATCTTCTTGATGGCCATGTTGATGTTGATGCGTCGGTTGCCCAGGGCTTCGAGCTGGGCGTTGAGTTCTGCGATGCGGTCCTTGGCCAGGACCTCGGGTGGTACCGGTGGCAGCACCTTATCATCGAGCCCCGCGCCAGAATCGGCACCATTCGCCGAACCATTTTCCTTCGATGCCACGCGGGGTTTCGCTGAGGTCGCTGAGGGTGGCGCAAGGAAATACGATGATTCCAAACTAATCTTCACCGGTTCAGGGGCCACTGGACTCAGCGACTTCTCGTAACCTTGAATAATAGGTCGACCGCGTTCGAGCATCGAAACCGCCGTAGTTGGTCGAGGTTTCGGAGTAGGAGTAGTAGGCGTAGGCGTAGGCTCGGGCTGAGGCGACGTAATACCAGGCGACTTTTCATAGCCTATGATAGGCCTTCCCCGATCAAGTATCGAGAACGTCGGAGCTGACGGGGAAATGGGTGTAGGCGTGGTTGGTCGTGAAGATGCGATGCTCGGCGATCTCTCATAATCTACAATAGGTCTGCCGCGATCGAGTATCGAGAACGACGGGGAAACGGGTCCAGGAGTAGTAGGTCGCGAGGATGCTATGCTCGGCGACATTTCATAATCCACGACAGGTCGTCCGCGGTCGACCATTGACACCGTCAGAGCCGGCGTCATTGGCTGAGGGGTGGTAGGCGAAAGTTGAACGTCTCCATCGGATAAGGTGTTGAAACCTAGTGTGGCGGGTGTGGAAGGCTCGGGGTATTGGCCTGATCCTTCTCTGGCCGGTTTCCTGCGTATTGCCTTGTCGTTCGGAGTCAGCTGCAGCGGTGGGAGATGACTTCCCCGGCCGGCACTTTCTGAGGAGGGCGGGGCTGGAAACGACGCTGTAAGTGGTCGTATTTGACTACTATCCGAGTCGGAGACAGGTGACACACCCTGTGTTTCGGTCTGCGACGGCGAAGAAGCTGCTTCAGACCCATTAGACTCTATGGAAGATCTTGCCTGGGGAATTCGGTGGGCACTTACCGTTTTTCGGATTAATGGTCAACGGCACTGTCCGGCCGCCAGCTCCTTGCTCGGGTTGGGCGCCGGTGCTAGATTGTCGCACTTTACGTAGACGCTCGACATAGGAAGCCGGGTTCGGTTGGGAGGACTGGAAGGATCTGTTTTCGGCGAATGATGCGCTGACTGCTCGGTTCGCAAGGTCGTTCGCAAACTCGCGCGGTTTGACTTGTGACGGACGGCCTTTCAGACTGGACGTGGTCTCACCCGTCAAGGGATCCCAACGAATATCGTCGGTGTAGGGTCGCGAAGAGGAGGTTTGATCGTGCGACTTGGTACTTGGGCCAGCGTCGGAGTTCTGTCTTTGGTCGCGACGTATGATGGGTATATTGCTCCGGCCCTCTGTCCTCGTCGAGGCTCGGCGCGTCTTATCAAATTGGAGAGAGTCTGGCGATTCGTCGATAGGAGACACATCTCCTCCGTCAAGTCTGCACGACAAGCTAAGTTAGTTTCACACGGAATTTGAGTCCTCGCGACCAACACCCATAAGAGAACCATGACGCCTGGAACCGACTTACCCTTCCCATGAGTCTAGACCCGCCGAACTTGGCGGAGAGATATCGAGCAAGCTGGGGTGCGCAACATCGACTTCTAAGTGAGGAACCGGGAAGACTGCCACTTCTGGTGTTGACGGTTGCGAGTAACCAGTCGACGGCCGATCATTATGGGAATCGGGATGGAGAGCTAGAGCAGTGTTTGGTCGCGCATTCACGGGAGGTGCTGTCATAGAACCAGAACTCTTCTGTGTTTGTGCTCTGCGCCATCGCGACGGAATCAGCTTCTTGAACATGGTCGAAAGATGGTGAACTTGGATAATAGCAGTGCGCGGGGTTATTAATTGATATAATACGCCGATCCAGCGGCGCAAGTGGGAAGAAAGGAAAATTAATCATTTGTATTAGAAAATGGGGGAAAAAAAAAGACGCGAGAAAACAATGCACAAAAGAGGACGCGCATGTGTTGAACGACGTGAGAAATCACATTTGGGCGGACATCCGGTAAGAATGGATGCCGGAGAGGTGAGGTCGAGCAGACGCGTCAGGTGGGATGGTGGGATGTGAGTACCGAGGACCAAGCCCGCATGTACAGTGCATGCACACTAGGCTAGCGTCCAGGTATGCTTCCGGCACTGTGTTCGGTAGAGCTTCCATCACGATGGAGATAATTGCGTAGGTACCTGCCTTCAGCACGCTTGTGCCAGGAAGGTATCGGCAAGTACCTAGCTCATTACCTGCTAGAGCTGGCAGGCGCAACTGGATTTACCCGGCAGGTATAACAGCTTGGAAGCCTGGAGATTCCTTGGTGAAGGAACGTTCACCGTGCATTCCATACCTCATCCTAAATTGCAGGACGTGTTTCCACTGCACACCTGCAATCTCCCCCTTCATCAAACGGATCGCATTCGATTGATTGATCGATGAACTGATTGTTAAGCATCTCCTCAACGCTGCTCTGCCGAGCATGTGCGCAGGTACCCATGATGAGGCGCCCCTTCGCCTGGCAATGCTGGTCTGTCTCAGAGTCGACTCGGCCGGATGCTAACCAACCGTGGTGTCATGTCGACCACTTGGGCAACACAAGATGCATGCAAACATATCACATGTATATGTGCGGGATGAAATACGATGAGATATAATGAGATATGAAAGGACGGGAAAATGCTCAGAAGATAGCGAGATCATTGGACTTACGTTTCAGGGCGCTGCTGGTTGACATCCTTCGATGCTCTTCTCGATGTATTACCGCCTCTAACCGAATACTGGTACTGGCCGTTTCCTCCCTTGATGCCTGCTGCTGGTGACAACGAAGACGAGGACGACTGCGAGTCCTGAGACTGAGCGGCTTCCTGCTTCTTCTTGTTTAGGACGGGGCTCAACCCGCCCTTGTGTCGCAAACGATCCCACATGGCGACGACCGTAGGTGAGCGAGCGTGTTGGATCGGAGCCGGTCGAGTTTCTTCTATACGTTATAAACCCGTCGAACCGACGGAAAACACCGTAACCACGACGCGACGGTTGGCGTTGTTCGAAGTCGGTGTTCTGTCCAGAGTAGTCGCGCGCGCCCTCGTCAAAGAGTGGTTTGCGTTCTCTACTGGCCTCTTGCCTCTGAGGGGCCTCGTTTTGCGATCATGTAAGATGCTTCCTGTTGGATCAGGGTGAGAGAGTTGTTTAATACGCCTTTGACCCGGTCCCCACGCCTCACTGTTGACAAGGGACAGCCAATATAATCTGTGCTATTTTTGTATTTATGGGACGGTCGATTGATTGTTTAATAAGTACGTGCTACTACATATGTATACGCGGTATTAGTCCAGGGTCACCCAATCGACAGTCGTAGAAGCACGCCTGCTGGAGGAAATATGAATTAACGATTGGACTTTAAGGCTCGAGCTCATTTCGTCTTCAATCATTGGCTTTTCGACACGCTAACGGGCTGTCTTGTTCCTTTCAACCTCGTTGCAAATGGGGATCTGATGCTATATTGATTGGCCAAGACCGTTTATGCTGTTCCGGGTGAAGAAAGCTGTCGTTTACAGACCTTGAGCCAGGCCTGGGGAAACAGGCAGACGAGATGTAAATTCTACATAGGATTCTAGCCTCCTATTTATTACATTACGAGTGCTCGCAGAGTCGTTCACGGGCTTCGTCGTACTTGGAATGAAATGCCCTTCATTACTATCAATTTCACTACCAATACTATTTACTGATGTATGGGCACCTATCCCTTTTATTGCTCCCAGCAAGACTCTGCACGGTTGGTCATTCTGGGTACCTACGCACTTATCTCGATGTATCACGAGCACGCATAGGTAGCATTCCGTACCAACTAGGTAGCAGAGGGAGCATTCTGCCAGAGTCCAGACCAATGATACTTCGTACGAAGATATGCTGGAGGATGCCGGTATCTTGGTGGGTAGTGTCTGCGTACTTCGTGTTGTTAGTCACGGAGAGGATACGATGCGCTACGTGTAAGTCACATGCCTACACCTTGGAGTTACCTTGCCGGGTAGTGACTCCCCAGTAAGAATGCACTGCATGTGGTTGAACAACTGAATGAGTTTCAGTTGAATGAGTTGCGGTCGAGTTATCAGGGTCTTCGTAAGTGAGATTCTCCATTCGCATATCAAACAATGAATTTGTTGTTTCAATACGGATACGGAATATATGGATGGCAATACGGTACTTCAATCTACAGTACAAGAAGACCGAGGTTACTGGGTCCGTGATGCAGTTTGCTTGTTGTTTATCGGGCGCAGTGAATTTCAAGGGTGGACCCTCTAGTCGAATACTCCACAAACTAGGTTAGTTAGTGACTTGAAAATCTGTATCTAAAAAGGAGCAGAGCCCACTCGTGACTAGCTGAAAAGGTACGACTGTGCCACACCATCCAGCCACCCTGTTGCGGGGGCCAGGTACCAAGTAGAGATACTTGTCCTGTACGACTGTTTGAGATCTATGCACCTAGCCGTTGAGACCACGGCCAAGAACCTCGATTGACGGGTAGCGATAGGGGTTTATGGGCTATTATGCAGCAATTACAGAGGTACGGCTTAATATCGGGACAGGCTTGCCCACGAAAAAAAGCGTGGCACTCCAGAGGGGCTGGCCGTAGCCCCTCCTGGCCCAAGCGCTTCTGCTGAGAGCAACAGTCACAAAAATTCACCTCAGTAAATTTGACATCAACTACTACCCCGGCCTTACGGATTCAATCCCGACCGCCCTTAGTCGACCTTTGTGAATCTGTACACCGCGCCCCTCCACGACGTGGTCGCAGATCTCTCGAAGACAAGGACGAGAGAATAATTACCAGCATTAACAAGGGTTCACGACGCGTTAACCGGACCGACCCAGGCAAAATGGCGGCCCCCCACCAGCCACAGCTTGTCTTCGTTGACGGCAGCTTCGAGGAGTTGGCGCAGGAGATGGCCGACTTCCTGAACGTCAGCGAAGATGTCAAGGCTCTGATTGAGAAGAATCAGCAGGAGGAGGTGCTAAAGAAGCTCATCATCGCCTCCCAGGCCCTGCACTCCATCCCCGAGAAGGAGTTCGCCGGCGCATACAACCTGCTCGTCTACCTCATCCTCCAGAGCGACAAGGCTGAGATGTTCCTCCCCCGAGTTTGCGACAACCTCACGAAGCCCATCACCTCCTCCCCCATCAATGGCCCCGGTCTGGCCCTCAATGTCCTCACCACCATCTTCAACATGTTGAAGCCCGACGACGCCCTCCGATTCAACGTCTTCATGGCCATCCTCCGCTTCCTCAAGATGCACGGCTTGTTCGAGCACCTCAAGCCTTACCTCAAGAACCTGGACAGCTGGATGACCCAGTGGGGCTCCAGCTCCGCTGCCCAGCGCCAGGCATACGAGGCCGTCGCGGAGACTGCCCGTGAGGCCGGTGACGCTTAGTCAGTGCTTTGTCTTTTGATGCATCCTAAAAAGGGCTTCCACTTCTAACCTGATTATGATAACAGTACTTCCTACCAATACGTTTTGAAGGCGCTGCGTACCTTTGCTGAAGCCGACGTTAAGACCGAGGAGGCTCAGAAGATCGCCCTGCGCGCCCTCCAGACGGCTCTTCTCTCGCCTACCCTATACGACTTCCAGGATCTCCTGAACGTTCCCTGCGTTCAGGCTCTTTCTGAGACTCACCCCGTCCACTACGAACTGTTGACGATTTTCGCCGAGAAGGACTTGGAGGACTACAACCAGTTCAGAGAGGAACACGAGGGATTCGTCGAGAAGGAGCAGTTAGATGCCGAGAGACTACAGACGAAGATGCGGTTGCTCACATTCGGCTCCCTAGCCGCCCGAACCCAGACACGCGAGATTCCCTACGCCGAGATTGCCGAGGCCCTACAGATCCCCGCCGAGGAGGTCGAGTTATGGATTATCGATGTAATTCGCGCCCAATTGGTCGAGGGTAGAATGTCACAGCAGAAGAAGGTGTTCTTGGTGCACCGCACAACATACAGAGTATTCGGCGAGAAGCAGTGGCGCCAGCTGGGCGACCTGGTTGACACATGGAGAGAGACATTGGCGAAGGTTGCCACCACTCTCCGCAAGGAGCAGGCGAGCCTCGAGGCCCAGAAGAAGCGCGACCTGGAGGAGGCTGAGCGGAAGCTCGCTAGCACAACAGTCGGCTCTGGCCCGGGCGACCGACGACGTGGTGAGCGAGGTGAACGCGGCGAACGAGGTGAACGCGCGCCCCACCGTAAGGAGCGAACCGACGATGATGATTAGATGACTTCCACCTCCCCTTTTACTATTCGCCTATTTTCCGGTTCTCGACTACTCAGGTCGACTTGCATAGTGCAGGTGATTCGGCGTATTGGCATGGCGATGCGGGGATACAGGCTTTGTTGTAATGAATTATGCGAGTTCTAACTGCGGTATTCAGGTGATATCCAAAAAGACATATCCCATCCCACACACTTGATGAGAGAAGTCACGCATTACTATGTAGAAGGTTTCACACGCCGCCTCGCCTCCATCGTTGTGGATTGCTAATAAGGTATCGAGGCGGGTCGGGGCGTGGACTAGAGTACACACCAGAAGCCTTTCTTCTGAGGGGGAAACAAGATAGCTGTGCGGGTGCTGTGTGTAAAGTCTACTATATACTCGTGGGGAGCACCCGAATTGAAAGAAAAAAGGACAACAAAACAAGAAAAGCACTCTCTAAGACCACTGCCTCCCGTTCCAGCCTGATGATACATAAAAAATACCATGGCTCAAAATGACTCCTTTTCTATCAACCGTGGCCTTTTTAAATGTCTGAAAGTTTTCTCTCATTTTCTCGTGTCTTTTTTCTCTTTCCCCTGTCTGACTGACTACCTACAACGTCTATACCCGAGACTTGTCGTCGTGTTGTTGGTACTTCGCAGTGTTTTATTTTATTATAGGTATCTTCCGTTTAGTTTACCATGCCAGTCCGGTAAAGTCTCTATGAGCGTGACAAATCCCCGCCGGCAGGAGCCTTGCTATCCCTCTCTACTCGTACTCTCTCTCGCTGTCTCGTTTCGCACCATTATAGTATACATTCTTGCGCTTTTCGTAAAAACGTCTTAGCTTGTTTAAAAGGTCTCGCCGAGACGAGCAACGAGTTCCGTCTGCGTAGCGCGGTAGACGTCGTCGGGCGGGATGTCAGCCCGGATGCGGACGACGCGGTCCTGCGCCTCGAAGTAGTCGACGACCGGCATGCTGGTCTCGACGAAGGTGCGGAAGCGCTTGCGGATGCTCTCGGCGTTGTCGTCGGAGCGGCCGCTCGTCTTGCCGCGCTCGAGCAGACGGCGCTCCATCTCCTCCTCGGGGCAGTCGTAGAAGAGGACGAACTTGGCCGGGCAGACGGCCTCCTCGAACTTAACGGCCTGGTCGAACTTGCGCGGGAAGCCGTCGATGAGGAATTTTCCGGTGGTAGAGCCGGTAGCGGCCATGGCCTCGCGCATGGCGTTCTCGAGAAGTGCGATCGTCACCTCCATGGGCACGATCAGGCCGTTCTTGATGTAGTACTTGATGAGCTCGCCGTATTGGCTGCCGGGGCGGTCCTGCTCGGCGCGCAGGAGATCGCCGGCGGAGAGGTGGGTGAAGCCGTAGGTGGCTACGAGGCGGGCGCATTGCGTGCCCTTGCCGGCGCCGGGGCCGCCGAGGACGAAGAGGACGGTCACGTCATCGGAAGAGAAGACGGGGCTCGTGCGGTTCTTGAGATCGTCGATGGCGGGCATCTTGTCTGTTGTGGACTTGTCCGTAGAGATATTAGGTGTGGTGTGGGTGTGTAGGAGTAGGTATGTGGTGGTGGTAATTATTTTGTAGGGAATGAAGAGAACTGTCTTGTGAAAATTGGCTGGTTGCGGTTTTGTAGGTGGATGCCGGTCGAGTGCGGGACGAGTCAATGTATAGGACAGAGTCAATGTATTCGATGTATTATTCAATGTATTCCAGTTCAGTTCAGAGAAGCAGAGGTTTCAGATTAATGGTTCTAGAAAACGTCATTCCCGGAGGAGTGCAAATCGCGAACGCCGGGCCCCTATTTAAGCTTTTTTATACGCTGTAGAAATACTGGAGGCCTGTAGATACGGAGTAGGTATACTGAAGCCGTTTTTGATGCGTTGGCCGTTTGAACTGAGGGGACCTCAGGAGCTGGAGCTGACGATAATAACGTAACTAGCGTAGGTAATCAGGGGCTCGTAGGTGATTCGCGATCGCTCTTGCGTGAATCCGATTCCCAGGTGAGAGCGAGCTCTTGACACTTGTACGGGGAGCGGCGGACGGCGGGGAGGACGTAGCGTGGTGGTCTGGAACAGTACGGATTACGTACAGTACGGTTTTCGACGAACAGGGCCGGCGAGGGGTCGAGGACGCGCAATTCTTAACGAGGTGATCTCTCCTTTTTTTTATATTTGGTAATCACGGAGTTTTTTTGTTAACGAATGAGAAACCCTAAATCACGATTTCATTCGATCTCGTCGACTTGTGCCTGGATCTAGTGATAAGGCCGAATAGAAAATCAGGACAGGAACAGCACTGTCAATCTGTCTCCCGTCCCGGCATGAGAGGGATTCCGGTGGGTTGATATCTTGCGAACAACAAATGCCCGGCGCCATTATTCGTACAGACAGCGACTCGGAATAGACCAGATACGGACCTTACCGGGTTCTCCAAAAGGTAATATCTGCCTATCATTCTAGTGGTCGATGGTAGCATCTGCCAACGGTTTCCAAAGAAAGATCCCCCAGGCTGGCGCTGCGGCATGCAAGCCCTCTTATCCAGTACCACTCTACTCTAATCAGACGCCATTCTGTAGGAACCGCTTCGGTCGTGTAACGGATCGCGTGCCCAAAACAGATGCCCTCCTACATATGGGCCCTCGCCTTACAGGACGGAGTACGAAATACGATGTACATCATCATATGAGCCTCGATAAGCAGCAGGCGGACTATCATGAGATGCCCTGGCTGCCATGGATGATGGCTGCGAGTATCGACCGAGATCGGTATGGGCACAGACTGAATACGGCTGTAACGTTTCTCGAGGACGAAGATCATGAGATCGACTTCCACGCTATCATCTTTCTCTTTTCAGCATGGAAGAACGCGAGAAGAAAAAATGCAAGTCAAAAAGACGTCATGTTTCATTTTCCACTGCCTCCATTGGACCGTACATACATCGCCATGCACATCCCACCCGTCGAGTCTGCGGCATGCCTTGCTTTTGCTGCTTGCTGTCATGTAGGATGATTCTGATGCCTACACAAATTCACGATAGGCGGACTCCGTACGTGAGGCCTCCGCGAAACCGAGTGCGGCTCAAAGTGCATCTTCGTGGGTTTCTCCCTCCCTGTGAAGACAGCCGCATCATGGCAACTGCATCATGAGTTTTCGATGAGGGTGGTGTGATATTCTCGAAACAATAAGCCGCCATTTGGCTTTATTTGTTTTCTTTCTTTACCCCGATTACCGCGGAGGAGCGCGACTAATATTCATGTGAGTATCAGCCCCTTCACATCGCAAGTGATTCCCTCCCTCTCTCGCCTCCAACCCAAGGGATTCAAATTGAGGGACCATTTGTTCCAAATAGAGTGGTACTACTCCATATGTTTCGAGTAAAAGGAAAAGAGAGAGGAACGAAGAGATGTGAACTTACTTGATACCAGCCCTCGACTTGCTCACGTACGCAAACGCAACCGACCCCACGATTGTGACAACCAGGAACGGCCAGAACTTGACCGTGTTATTGTTCCGCGGAGGTCGCGTGCTGTACGTCCTTCGCGCACTCATCATCGCCAGACGCGCAGTCGGGGTGGAGAGTCGGTTCATCATCTTTCTTTGTAACGTTGCGAGGTTACAATTCGGTTTCAACAGTGCGTTGAATAGATTGAAATGTACTATGACGGTTTGTTTGAGGTACAGTAGACGCGGGATGAGCTGTTCAACGGCCTCTCCGGATCAGCTGCTGTCGGGAGCTTGGTGATGAGTTTGCTGATCCGTGCACGGGTCCAGGTCCGTTGCTGGGGCGGCCCACTTCGATCACCTTGATGGCGAGATGAGATGGGAAGATCAACGGCAGCCGCTACCAGCTGGCTAGTCGACTCGCAACTGGCAGTCAATATTCCGTCGAGTTCCAACCATGCTCGGCCATCTTCCCTGCTCGGCCACTCTCACTTACGGATTACAAACATGTTCATTTCGGTTGGACGGAACGAGACTCTAGGCAATTGAGCAGACGAGATAGCTGAACCAGTGGGAACTGTTCCGGCCGCAGTCTGATGAAGCTAGGTATCCTAAGACAAAAATCACAAGACCTCTTATGGAAATGGAAACACTCACATACGCGCGTATGTTCGACATATGGAATGCCTCAACGGTTCGTTCTCGAAATGTTCCATGCAATACCCACTGTGAAAGCAGTGTAACGATGTCGCCTACTCGGCACGAGCTCAGAGTCACTCGTCGGGAGAGAAAAGACTTAGGAAAGCCAAGACCAGTGAGATGAATGACAGACAAACTGCTCACCTCACATCAAATCCGAATATATCAGATCTTGTCGATCTGTTAGTCAAATACTAATCAGGAGTGATCGTCAAAATCCATTTCCCAGACGACGTCTATGAACTTGGGAATGTGATGGCGAATCTCAAAGGGTGAGAATCTCAAGCTCAGGGGAATCCCGAGGACGACTCTTGCCCGATGACCATCAATCTCCCTCTTACCAGTTCTCCATAAACGATGCTACCACTCATTCAAAATTCACACGAATCTCATGAAAAGTGATGTCAAACACATAAAATTTGCAGCAAAAGGTATATAACTCATCCCAGCCATCCACACCACCCTCATCAACACAAGGGCTTGCTGGCACGCTTGCTCGCACGTTCATAAAACACATCCCAACGCCTCTCTCTCTCTCGCTTGCGCGCCTCCCCCTCCCCCCCTTTTTTTGCTCATTACTCGCGCATGGGTATTTAATATATAGTGACTATACGTTCGCGAGGAGCGAAAAACCAGCTTTCCCCCATTCCAGACACGCATAAAGATTCTTTTTCGTTTTTCGTTTCATTTTATCGTATTTATTCACCTCGTCTGAGCAGGCGGCGGGCTCCGCACAATCGCGTCCGTGTACGCGCTCGGTATGGGCACGGCATCGTACTGCTGCTCGCCCGGCGCCACGACGTTCTCGGGAAGCGAGGGCGCCGTGGGCGAGGTCGGCGTGTTGAAGCCCGTGCGGTTCGGGATCGCAGAGCGGGCCTTCGTGGGCGGGGCCTGCAGCTTGAAGGGCTTCTCGACGGGCGAGTGTTGCGGCTGCTGCTGCTGCTGTCTCGCGAAGGCGGATTCGGGTTCGGCCGGGGCCGCGGGGACGTCCTCGGAGATTTCGGAGAGGGACTTGTAGACGGAGGGCGGGAAGCGCGGCGACATGGCGTACTGGGAGAAGCTGGGGGATTTGGGTCCGAAGCCCGGGGTGTTGGGGGCGGACTGGGAGCGTAGTTGGGCGAGGTAGAGGTCGGAGCGGGCGCGGTCGCGGAGGTCCATGGATTTGGCGAGCTTGCGCTTTGTGATGTAGCGGTAGAAAACGACGCTGTAGAGGATGATGGTGAAGACGTCGAGGACGATTTCGATGAGGGCGCAGATGAGGGACCAGTTCTGGGTTTGGTGTTAGTGGGGTGGTTTCATGGGGAGTTATGAGATGGATGGAACGTACCTGGAGACGGCAGACGAGCGTGTACTCGACCTTCTGGGAGAAGAGCTCGGCACGCTTGTTATCGACACACGACCAACCCCAGAGATCCTTGTTGTTGCTGTTGTTCCGAGTGAATTGCAAGATACCAGCAGCAGCAGCCCAAAGGACAGACGAAGCGATGAACCAGCCGAGCGCGAAGAGGGTGTAGTAGACACCGACCTTCTCGGCGCGGTGGTGGCCGCCGCGGAAGTAACCGTAGAAGATGATGGTGGAGAACAGGAGGTTGATGCTGGAGACGACGAGCACGAGGATCTGGGGCCAGAGCTGGGTGTTGGGGGCCCAGGGCGGCAGGTTGCTCTGGGCCTCGAGCTTGTTGGTTGTCCGGAAGATGTTGAACGAGACGCTCAGCAGGGACAGGATGATCAGACTGCAGCTGAAGCTGATGCCGCGCAGGGCGAACTTGGCTAGTCTGACGCGGTATTTGAGACCCTGTGAGATGTGTTAGTGAGATGAACGACACATGATGAGAATGCCCCAGATTTCTTCCTTCCCCGAGCTTTCATGGAGAGAAAACTACTCACCACATCCTTCTTCTGAGCAGCCTCGGTATCCTTCTCTCTCGCCTCAAGGATATCCTCTTCTCTGAACGTTGGGCTCAGAGGGTTTTCCAATCTCCGTCCAGGCGTGCCGGGAACCTTCATGGCACTCTTCAGGGGCCCCGGCGTCTTCGGCGTCATGGGCATGTGGATAGTCTGCGTCCGCACATCATCGTTGATATATCCAAAGCCCACATCGGCAGGCTGAGCTTGAGCTAGATTTGGCGTTTGAAACGGGTCGGTAGCTGGCGGAGGCTCGATTGGTGAGTGAACCGTGGTGGCCTCGGCGAATCTGGGTGTCCTCGGTGGCTTGAGCGAGGATGTGGATGTGAATGAGCCATCTGCCGACGATGACCTTGACGGCGTTAAGTCGAGGGCGACAGGTCGCCTTCTCTCATCGTTCTGCGCCATTTTGTTTTATGTGTTTTTTGTTGTTTTTATGAGTTGATATGAGAAGAGAGGAACAGTTCACTCGAGCCAGCGAGTTTCAATTGCCCATCAAGTTTTCTCAATACCGGGTATGCTTCTTTTCACACAGGCCCTACTACCTTGGTTTATTGGTAGTAATATGGGTGTGGTATATTTTGTCGTGAGAAGCAAAGAGTATGAAAATCTGAGAAAAAGAAGGGAGACCAGCTATCGAAAAGAAAGAAAGGAAAAAAAGATTCCTCTCATGGCGTGCAACCCGGGGGGCGGGAGGGCGGTATAGGTAAATAGCTGCTTTGGAATAAGCGCCGCCTTTGCTGTTGTGTGTGTTCACCACGCAACGCTCATTCGACAGATTCGATTTTACCGACCGGCTTTCTTCTCTTCTGGCATTTGCCATTTGCCGGTGGATACTACGACACATGTGCAGCATGCAAAGTGATCGCTCACTGTATGCGGACAGAGAGCGCGGACAGGGTTGCTCGTGGCAGGATGAAGGAACGCAACTCGTTACCCAGGGCGGTTAGGATGTCCTCTGCCTAGGCTTCAAGCAGCGTAGACGAGTCCATTGCGGATAGGCGCCGTGGGTAACGGTAGGGTAGGCAGGTAGGTACTTCTACGTCACGTCGGTACCTACATACGCTGGTCGATCTCGGTGGTGGTGGCGGGATGGGGGTAGCAGGAAAAGAGAGGCTGGTTCGTGAGTCTGTCATCCCGTACTCGTACCTGAGCACACACATCCTGCGTGTCTGTCTATCTGGTTACTCCGCCATCTCGCTATCGTCTGTCGTGTCTCCATGAAGTCTGCCTCTTCCGTGAATTCAACCCTGTCCAAGTCTCGTCAAGGCTCCATGGGCGGGCTCACACGGCAGCGGGCTGCTATCACGAGTAAGTGCCTAGTCTCTGCTAGGGGCAGGTCAGCGGAGGAGTGGGAGGGACTCGAGGACGAGCTCTGGTTGGACAATTAAGCTCCGACGCCAAGAGAAACAGGCGCTTTGCTAGGATGCCCATGCTCGACCGACTCGACCAAGGGCACGTCTCATAGGCCCGAGACCGCTGGTCCAATATCCTGGCCTGCTCGCCAATCACAGCGCCCCCGCGAGCGAGCGCGATTCCATTGAATAAAAACCTGGCTTGCAGGCTTGCCCAGTTACGGTGTGAATTACGGATTACCGAACGATTCAATTACGGGACGAGGTGCCCGCGAGAGTGCCCTTGAGGGTGAGCCCACTGCCTTTTACCACAGGCGGTAGGTCTGATGAGGATGGGCAGGAATTGTTGGTCTTCCCGCGCGCAAGCTCCAAAATCCCGCAAGGATTCTTCATTCTCACTTCTTACGATACTGCTTGCTACTTTCATACCACCTACCTACACTGTATAATATGTGATGATTTCGATCCGGGGGGGGGGGGGGGGGGGGGTTATAACAAGTCAGCGTATGAGTTGTGAAGGAAGACAAAAAAGAAACGCTGTGCCAACACCGAGAAAAGAGAGAAACAAAACAAGGAAGAGAAGAAGCAAGAAGAAGCAGCCCGATGCCGCTTCGTTCTGGCGGTCGCGAGGGTCGCATTGCTAGCTGACCGGCAACTCTCCGCACATGCATATCATACCGTAGAGTGTCATGGCATACGGCCTCCATCGTGTCGACCTCGTCTCTTTTATCACTGCATGATCAAGCCATCCATCCATCATGATCCCATCCCATCCATCCAGGAGCCAAGCCAGAGCGCCACGCCTTGCTGGGTCCGAGAATCTGTGTCACACGCCTTCACACACTGACAATTCGCTCCCATCGTTCGAAAGGGAATTTGCCGTTTCTTTCTTCCAATTCTTTTCGTCTTTAATGTTTCTTTTTATAGATAAAATAGGAGAGAAAAAAAAAGAAGACCAGATAAGGTCGGTATCACGAGATTGCCATAGACTGCAATATTACACGACATATTTCCCTTTTCCCATCGCATCATGGCTCTCCACGATCATCACCCGAGCCGATCGTTTGGGGAATTTGGGGACCTTACCTTACGATAGACTGGGGGTGCGTGCGGATGTGATGCAGCGAAAAGAAGAGATGCGACTCTCACCCCGATTTCTTCGACCCTGGTGCCGACCCGACCCAACTACATATATGTAAGCTCATGCACGCACTTGCGCGCCCCTGGTGGTGGTGAGGACAATCCAACCCTATGATAAACGTGCGTATGTTGTTCGGGTTCCGTGCATTGAGTGAGGGACGAAGTGTCTATGTCTACTCTTTATCTATTTGATATTCATTTCTTTTGAAGTGTTCGTACATATTCAGGTCCCCTCCTGCATGGCGTCTAGGATGCGAATGAGCACGACATGCTACAATCGTAAGACTCGTAAGATGGAGCCGAGCACCATCGACTGAATCGCATCATCAAAGCGACATCACGGTTTCCAAGGTAACCAACGTCTTATCCCAACCTCCAAGCGCAGGGAAGAAGTTCCTGTGATTCCGACGAACCGTCGCCCCCAACTTCCCTCTCCAGATTCCAGATCACCGGTTAAACTCCCTGCGCTTACCATCTATCACCTCCGATCCAACCCAGGATAGTATCATTCGAGAAGACTCCTCCTCATGCTCGTCACACGGAAACGTGTTTGCTATATCCATCTTTGAGACCAGACCACACACATAGCCGAGCCGACACGCTTCTGCGTAGCACGGCCCCCAATGCCTCGCGTTGTGTGATAATACTGCAGGGCAGGTGGTATATAAGATATATCGACGGGTATCCCATTCGGCCGAACTTGTGCTCTCTTCCCCCTCTTCTCTGTTCTTGCTATCACATCACACACTCCCCAAGTTTTCCAGCTACCTGTTTTGGAAACTGGCTGAGCATCGCCCTCGGAGAAGGTGTAAATTTATCCTGAAGTCGTACAGGTCCCCGTCATGGAGGTCTTGTGAGGGTGTTGGTGGAGGGTGTAGGTTATTTCTGTATTGTTGTTGAGGTTGGTGAAGGCGAAGTCGTTGCTGACTGTGTTGACGACGGTTGTTTATGTGAAACTGTTCTGGCGAGTTTCTAACTCGTCTGATGGGCGAAGCTTTTCATGCGCATTGACTGTCAACAACGGTGTCCATAAGCTGACAACGGTATAGTTCTTCATGCTATTGACAAGTAGTTATTGTTACGAGGCATTGGTGGACTCCTAATCGATGTGAGCTTTCACTCCGCGCAAGTCGTGATACTTGATATCTGGCATACTTGAACCCCATCCGACCAAAGGGGCAAGACCGTATGCGCCTGGAGGCAACGATAAAAGGGGAACAAGCTTTCCAGACAATCATGATCCGAGCTATATATAAAACATATATCAGGATCATGACTTGAGTAACGGTATCCGAGGCTATGCTTACCCATATCACCATGTTCAAGCTTTTCATATCGGACAGCGACCCCTTCTTACTTGTCAGTGTAATGCGACAAGCTTTCATCTCACCCTTGGCTGTGCTCGTAGCCTTGCATCACGTATGATTCACAATGCCTTGCACGACAGCCCAGGAGTCGCTCATGGGGGCCGAAGGACTAAACACATTCATCCTCATAACACGATAATCGTCCCTGAGCAAATCTCGACTCTCCAATGCGCGTATACTCAATGTAAGGAGCACGACTGATTGAACCGTTAGGGGCCCAGCCTCGTCGACTATTCGCATTGCCCTGAGCTATTATAGTAACAGACAGGTTGTGATGTGAATGACAGGCAGCAACGTGCCGTGTCGTACTCGTGTAGGTATTATGAGAAACCCCCATCTCATGTATGGACATTCATCGAGCCTCGAGAGTCGTGTGGAGTTGGCCCAGTCTTTCCACAGCTACATCAACATTAGTTGCCATAGGTCGAATTTCAAGACTCAGGCTTGATAGAAAGCAGTCCAGAGGTTTCCATGCCAACCGTTACAGGTCGAACATCATCCAGGAAAAGAGTCCGAGCTGGCAGTAATTCAGAAATTCTGGGTCGAATGTAAACATAAAAAGGAGGATCACATTCATTGTTTCAACGAAGGCAGTGACGAGGATGGGAACCACCCACCTCTCACGAATTGTCTTCCCCATCATCGCTGTAAATGGCTCCTTACGAGTGAGATCCCTTCAATAGCCCGGCGCAGCAACAACTCTTCATCTGCTCAGCCACGCAAGATCATCCACAAGAATGAGATGCCGACCAGCGTGCGAAGGTAGGTACTATTAAGATACCACGAGTAAACATGCTCATACGCCAAGATTCCGTGAGGGAGCCGAATCCTTTGGCGACGGCCCAAATATCTTAGGCCTCCCGGCCAACTTTTCGGACACGGAACGATGCCGCCTTAACCGCTACCAAGACGCCCTTTATGCCGCTACTGAATGCCGCGCTTCTTGGTGCGAGCCATCTTCATTTTGAAAAACTCTTGGATTCTTGGTCGACGCAGTTGTGAACTTGCGTGCCTATTCCACATGAGCAAATATCTTTGATCGGATGTCCGGAGCCGAGAGTATTGCCCTCAGAGATCGAACTGGACTGTTTATTAAGTCTTCGAGTCCCCACAGACATGGCAGTCGGAGTCGTATGATTGAGACTGTTGCCAACATTCCAGACAAATCATTCCGCTCGTCCGGGCCACGGCAAAAAGATACGCTTCCTGAACGAGCAGGATTGTCCCTCTCACAAGAATCGACCAACAGCATCATCTTTAGACTCTTTCCTCAGGAGATGAGAAGATGAAAAAAGTGCAAAAAAGAAGGAGAACAAAAAACGTACAACACCAGGGATTCGCTGGTCGTCACCGACCCAACTACTAATCTGGCCCTCACCGGCTTATCTATGGGAGAGCGGACGGGATCCCGAGTTCTCCAGTGGGTATGGTCGTACGTGGTAGTTTCTTGTACTGTGAGGGATTATATACGGCCCATCGAGACTTGGTGCTCTTCTCACGGACTTGGCCAAGGTGTGCCATTCGACACATCTGGGTACCTAGGCAATGGGGAGCTGGTTGTCGCAACGCGGTGTCTGTCATAGAAATGTCCTGCGAAACTGCAATGAAAACGGTAGTCTCTCAACCAAGAAGACACCCACCATTGAACCGTAACAAACTCAATCAAGCCATCGTCAACCGTCAATTAAAAACAGGAACACCCATCAATTGCAAATTCAACAAAGTCTCATCCTACCATATCCGTAGACCACGCCGAACGCACACTTATACCCTCGTATGGCGCGGTGTTTGCAACAAGCGAGTCACCTGACTCGTCTACTAAGCATTCCGGCTTCGTGGCCCAATGGCAAGGCGTCTGACTACGAGTCAGGTAAGGACTTCAAATCCTTATCTAACATCAGCCATCAGGAGATTCTGGGTTCGACCCCCAGCGAGGTCATCTTTTTTCGCGGTTTTCGCTACATATTCTTCTTTTTTGCTTGTTGAATTTTTGAATGGGGATTCATTTTTGAGGAAGAGATGGAATTTTTTATATCTCCTGTTGTTTGTTGCTTTTTGTAAGTCTTGTTCTTATGATCTGTGTTTTCTATGCGCGCGGCCGATTTGGTTTGAAAATGAATCTGCTGGCGATGACTCTTACGATGATGGTTTGTGGTTCGGCATGTTTAAGGGGAACGTATGAAATATACGGATTATATACCGCCAGGTCGATAATTAAGAGCCGATGTATTCAAACATATCCGCTTTGAAATATAACCTCGCCTGGAATCTTCGTCTCATATGAATTGGCAGATCTTCATGAGGCAAAAAGGAGGCAACACGAGGACCGAGTTTAGAGATTAGAAAAAGACGCCATAAGTTGGCTTGATGTATCATTTATAAATATACACTCCCTAAATTAGTTTTTGGTCATTACTATATAGTTATCGTTTCCTTTCCTTTCCGTCATTTTCTCGTCTTCCGGGCGTGCTTCACGAGGTTCTCTATGACACCCTCAAACGCCTCGCGGTCGCCGATTTTCTCATCCGTGCGTTGCTTCCAGTACTCGTGTACTTCATTCGCCAACACCTCTAGTTCCTTTAACTTGACCACATGCTGCTGTAGCTCATTATCCGTCATTCCCCTCAGCGCCTCCTCGGTTGTGCTGCATAATTGCTTCGCTGCGACTAGATCAAACTCTGGGATTTGCAGAGGGCTCTTCTGTTTCTTCGAGCCAGACTTCACTTTCTCCCTGCCCTGGGAATCAACCGATGCAGACGATTCATTCGCCTCTGATTTCCGTAGTCTCGAAACTGAACGAGAGTCTGTGGAGTTGCGAATTGAGCCGTTCGAGGAGACCCGGTGAAGAGATGGGAGGACCAGTTTCTTTTGCTTGGAAGCCGGTAGAATCTCGTCTAGATCTACAGGAACGCCAAGCGATACTAGGAAAAGCCGTCTGATGCGGCAGCGGATCCAATCAGGAGGTTGAAGCGGCGGCGGCGCGGCCAACTGTGACCATAACGATGCGCTCCTGGGGTTGAAGAATATGGGGTTGTCGGTCGGGGGCGAGGGTAACGGAGGGATTTCGAGCACATTAGGCGGATATAACGCATCCAGGTAGGGCTCAGTGGCGGCCAGGATGTCTTCAGAGTCTAGCCCGTCAAAATCTAATATTGGCTTTGGAGCACAGGGAGTCAGTATAGCTGTGATAGAGCTATCTAAGGAGGGTACTAAACACACAAAGGAAGGCATAGAGACATGTGGCTGTTTTGCAGGCGGAGCATCCACAGGTGCTTCGGCCTGTTGAAAGTCACCCTCGAAATCGCCAAAATCAGCTTCTTCGTCGCCCTCTTCGAATTCGTCAAAGTCGTCACCAAAATCGTCATCATCGTCGTCATTCGTCTCATTCGTCTCCTGGTCGCGAAGGCTCGTGGTTGATCTAGCAGCTGAGGACTCCCTCCGTCCCGGCATCGACGGGGACTCCACAGCTTGATCCACGGCCATATCATCTACGAAGGCACAGTCAATGGCAGTGTGGATGTGAAGAGGACTTGGTTGCCGTACCGGTGTCTTGTGAATTGGGATTGCCGTCTAGCGGAGCAGGACTCAGGTCGGCCTCGCCAGCGTCACCAGGCTTCCGGATCACGTCTGGTGCAGCATCTGCTTGGCGCAAATGCTCATGGTGGTGATGGTGAGTCGACGATCCGGACACGTCTTCGGTTTCATCCACTACCGTCTTGGGAATGACACTATTTCCAGTCGCGCCGGCGGAACTGGCTGATGTCGGCGGAACTTCCTCGTCCTCTACAATGGCGATCTCGTCCGGGGAGGCGTCCACCGTCCGCTTGTTATAGGCCTCCGTACCCGGGACCTCGCCGTAGGAGGGTTCATTGTCTAGTTTCTCGATTCTGGTTTTAGGGATGGGAGAAACCGCCCGCTCGTGGCTTTCGGCAATGGACTGAGCGTCGGAAAAGTGCTCGTCGGAATCGGATGCTTCTAGATGGCAACGCATTAGACAAGGAGCGCAAACAGTCGACGACATCTGGGCCTACCCAAGTCATGTGCACCAGGATCTTCGGTCCGCGTTCGCTCAGGAGCCTCGAGACTCGAAGAGGGCCTGCGCTCTCCAGACATATCTAGAAGACGCCCTAGCCCGAGAAAACAGGCGCGTTAATGCACACGTGCGATGAGGACTCGATGTCGGCCTGGGATGGTACGAGAGCGGTTGGGTTGGGATGCTCAAAGGGATGGTGACACAAGAGAGCTGAGGGGTAGGGAGAGTCAGGATCTTTGGGTAGAAAGAAGTGAGTAGAATGTATCTATCTCACTGCTCGACTTCGCAGGAGGAGACGCAATAAAGAGAGGCCGCAGGGTCGAGAGATTTGGTGGATGGATGTCGAATATGAAGACGCAAAAGAAAGAGGTTCAGTTTCGCAGTCGTGGTCAATTGTCGGACAGCTTGTAGTTGATAGCAGGACCTAGGCAGGCTTTACAGGCTTCTGGTTCGTACATTAAAATAATTGCTCTGTTCCCTTGCAAATCGCAGGGTTGGAGACATCGAACCGTCTTGGATGGATGAAGCCGGAGTGCATTGTAACCCTGTCTGTGTATTGGACCTATCTGGATTAGTCTAGACCGCCCGAGCCATCCTAAGTCTTACATAAGTAGCTGTACTTGCGCAGTACCTACATATAGTAGTACTCAGTACTTATTAATGAAGTTTCTTTTTAAGCTGTTTCACTATCAAAGAATACGTGAAGATCCTGTATCTTCTACTGCATGCAAGCGGTTTACTTATTGGGTGAGATACATCGAGCTAAGCCGGACCATACGCCGCTAATGCCGGTCCGATTCGGTCAGTCGCACATGGCGTTCTCCGGCACCTTTCATGCAGCAACTGCTCAGGTACCTGAAAGTACCCGCCATGTTTCTGGGTGCCCATTGCACACTGCAGGCCGCATGTGGCTCAAGCTCACAGCCACACTCGTTACCGGGGAATCAGCTCCAATCAACGCGATAACTGTGTACCTGGGTACTTTTGTGGATGTACCTCGTACCTTCCATCTTCTGGTCGAAGCTTGGTCGCGCAAAAAGTTGGTGTAATCGCCCAGTTGACAGAGCTGATACGCAAACCAGATTCCCTCATTCCCAACCGACACTGCTCAACCTTTCCTCCCGCTACATCGAGTCCGATTATCCTTCCTTAAACGTTTTCACCTTACCAGGTAACCTCGAGCACGAAGCAGCCTAGCTACCTATCGAATCCCCAGCACCCAATCCCACTGTGTCAATCCTCTCTCGTTGGGTGTGGCCGCCTGGGGATAACAAACGTCGACTGAAATATCACATTCCTCCTTCTCCCTCTCGCAAACGCGAAGTTACACCACTCGCCCCGGGCCGATCACATTCCAGTCGGACCATCAGACCAAAACATGTCCCTCTTCAACACCCCGAGTTCCTCGGGCCAGTCCAACAACACCACCTCTACTGCGCCGGCCACCGGTGGTTTGTTTGGATCGACCACGCCTGCAAGTGGTGGATTATTCGGCGGTGCACAGGCGAAGACGGGCACGTCTGCGTTCTCATTTCCCAGCACAACCAGTGGAGGTACCAGTGCCGCCACCCCTTCGGCCACTGCCGGTACCACCAGTTTGTTTGGAGCCTCAACTGCGAAGCCGGGTGAACAGAAGTCACTTTTCCCAGCTCCGAGCGGTGGAACTCTTGGCTCTTCTACGCCAACATCGACTGCTGGCACTGGAGCACCTGCCAGTATTTTCGGCGCCACGTCGCAGGCACCTGCAACCACATCTCTGTTTGGCAGCAAGCCCGCCGCAGCATCGACAACAACAGGCACTAGTTTGTTTGGTAACACCTCCTCAACTCCAAACACCACGGCGGCGAGCACAACACCGGCGACCACGACCACGACGTCTGCCAGCAGCATCTTTGGCCAAGACAAGACAGCCGCCTCTAGCAAACCCGGCGGCCTATTCGGAGGAGGCAGCAGCAGCGCTGCTCCCGGTAGTGCTGGCCTTTTCGGTGGCGCGAATGCGAACCCTGCGTCGGCTGCCCAGGCAACACCTGCAAAGCCCGCATTATTCCAGAATTCGACCACGCCCGCTGGTGCTCCCCCGTCAGATGCTTCTAAGCCGTCTGGCGGTTTGAGTCTTTTCAACAATAACAAGCCTGCGACTCAGAGCAGTTCGTCAATGTTTTCTGCAGTTCAGCAGGGTGAGAAGAAAGACGGCCAGATTAGCAATTTGTTAGGAACTCAAGCTAGCTCACCAGCCAAACCTACGACAACTCTAACGGCCGCAACCACGTCCGGCGCCCCGTCGATGTTTTCCTCCGGATCCCTGTTCGGCGCAAAGCCTGCGGACGCGTCCGCGGCTGGCGCGAAACCGACAAGTACTGGCGCTGCCGATAAGGCCGCCAGTACCCCTTCGCTTTTCGCACAATCGGCACAACCCAAACCTACTGACTCTGCCGCTGCAGCTAAGCCGAGTTTGTTTGGAAATCCTGCAGCTTCATCGGCAACATCAGGAAGTGCCTCATCGTTATTCAGTACCCCTGCCGCGACTCCAAACACCACTACCGCTGCACCTGCAACTACAGCGACGCAGGCCAGTTCACTTTTTGGAACTGCGAACAAGCCCGCAGCTAGCACGACCACTGCTGAATCATCGAAGTCCCAGGCCAGCTCGCTGTTCTCGGGCTTATCAAAGCCGGCCGCCGGCACCGCCACCCCGGATGCCGCAAAGCCTGCCAGCCTATTTGGCACAACCCCATCTTCTACCGCTCCTAGCACTAATACGCCTGCTTTAGGTGGCGCTACCGGTGCTTCTTCTGCTCCTAGCACCACCGCAGCTACGACTTCTGCATCGGCTCCCGCAGCAGGCTCGCTTTTTGGTGGATCCAAGGCCGCGACGTCTACAGAATCGACCGCGGCAAAGCCCGCAGCACCTCAGACCTCTGGCGCAGGCGCGTCGACTAGCGGTCCTACGTCATCTATGGCGCGTCTTAAGAACAAGACAATGGACGAAATCATGAGTCGATGGGCAACCGATCTGTCCAAGTATCAGAAGGAGTTTAAGGAGCAAGCTTCTCAGGTAGCAGCTTGGGATCGTTTACTCGTGGAGAATGGTGAGAAGATCCAGAAGCTCTATCTGAACACATTTGAGGCCGAGAAGGCTAGTCGTGAGGTGGAGCGGCACCTTGTGACGGTGGAGAGCCAGCAGGAAGAGTTGGAGTCTTGGTTGGACAAGTATGAAGTTGAAGTGGACGCCCTCTTCTCTAAGCAAGTTGCACCGGGCGAAGCACTCACGGGCCCCGACCAAGAGCGTGAGCGGACCTACAAGTTGGCCGAGAAGATCACGGAGCGACTGGATGAGATGGGTCGCGATTTGACGAAGATGATTAAGGAGATTAACGAAATCTCGGGTACCGTCAGCAAGAGCAGCAAGCCTGACGATCCGGTATGTTTCCCGCTACTTATTTCCCCCCTCTCCTCCTTTCCCCCTTTTTTTCTACGTACATCCAGACTAACAGTTTTTTCAGCTGAGCCAGATTGTGCGTGTCCTCAATGGACACCTCACGCAGCTCCAATGGATCGATACGAATGCTGCGGCTCTACAGGCCAAGATCGCTGCTGCGCAGAAGGCGAGCAGCCAGATCGGTAACAATCACGGTGGCCTCGAGCAGGATAACGTGGATAGTTTCTATCGATCCTACATGGGACGCAGATAGATGCAGGGTGTCGTTATGCGCGCGGACTTGATGACCATACCCTATTGTTGCTAGGAAGAAAGGCTATGTCATTCTACAGGTTTTTACACACACTGAATTGCTGTACCGAATTGACCCAAGAGTGTCATGGATGATAGGTAGCTTTGAAAAACAAAGGGCAATGATAATTATGCGTTTTCTGAAGGCGAAAGAAAAAGAATGGCAACTCTGCTTTCCTTCTCTCGAGACAATCTTCAGAGCAAACACAGCAAGTACACCAGGAGCAAAAATGCGAACGTCCGTGTGTGTACAAATCCATAGTAGTAATACAAAGAAATAAGCCGCGCCGGAATGCTTTCTCCTATCTTTCTCATGATGATCATTCGGAATTTTTTTTCGTCATTTTTTGTTCTCTTTTTTTTTTTTTCATTTTTCTTGGCAATCTACCGTAAGCTAAATCCGCTGGCAAGGCAAGGGGAAAAGCATCAACAGTTGAGAAGCCAACTTAGTTCTTCTCACCACCTTGCTCCTTGGTTAACTCGTCACTGGAGGGGAAACAAATGTTAGCAGATGTTTCTTTGTCTTCCAACAGACCAGCTGACACTGGTATATCTCTTTGCGGCCGTCCCAATGCGCCAGAAGGAGAGACATCGTAGATGGGGATGGAGGGAGGAGAGCTTACATGTGGTCAGAGAGCTTCCGGAGGTGCTCCTGCTGCTCGTGGAGCTTCTTGCGGAGCTCGAGGAGCTTCTCCTTCTCACGCTGACGGATGGCGTAGTCTTCGCTGGCCTTCTCACGGCGCTGGAAGGCGTCCCTATTCCATACGAGTCAGCTTTGCTCTCTATATTCTTCTTCATGGCGATGTTGCTCGTCCTCATCTTCTCCTCTCTTCTGGTCTGCTTGAAACCCCCACTTGCGCCGCGCAATGCGGGGGATCAGTAACTGCAGTAAGAGAGGAGGAGAAGGAGGGGCAAGCAGCGTAGATCGGAGGATGGGATGTTGGTAACAAGCAAGCGGGGGGACGTACATGGAGCCCGTGCTGGGCGGAGCACCGGTGTCGCCTTCGGCCATGGCCTGCAGGGTGGTTGTGAAAGCGCGGCGGGAGACGGGGACCGCGAAGCCGCGAGAGGGGAGCTTGGTGAGGGTCTGGCGGAACATGGTTTGGATCTGCAGTCGAGGCGAAGAGACAGTGATCAGCTTGAGTTTTTACTGGGTTTTTGCGCGGCAGAGAGCTTGGTGATAGCTTTTTTGTTGTTTTGATATCGAGGATTGGGTGGATGGAGATTGGGAAGATGGGACGTGGGACACGGGCGCAGAGATATAGTAGGACTTACGATGATGATTGTCTTGGCTTGGAGGATTACGACAGCTGAGCAGTGCTTGCGAAGGTGAGTTGAGCAATGATTATGAGGTGCCAGTGGCGTGATGGCCCAGACAATTTGCTAAGCTACTACTGCGACTGACTGACTTCCAGACTGACGCCTAGCTTAGCTGCTGCTGGCGGCTGCCTCTTGCCTACCTAACGGCTTGCGCTACGCGGGACGGAACGGAGCCTGGGTACTTCTACCGTAGGCGCCCTCGTAGGCGCCACTTTAGGTATTTCGCACCTTCCCACCCCCATGGCGTGCGCGGTTATGGCGCTAACGGTTTTGGGTGTGCTCTTAAACCGTCGTTTTACGGAGGGAATCCGCGTCTGGACCGTAACATCAGACAGTGATCGTACGGAAGGCCCCCAATGATTCGTTATGTACGTGCCAAAGACGGGATTTACACACCAGGACAGCCTCATTCTTCATCATGAGCGGATGGAACGCTCTCACAATGGGCTGTCTTCAATCTGATCTCATTGTCTTTCGTCTGTGATGCCTTGATTCTTTCATCTTAAGTCGATATCATCCGTACTCTCTGTTAGTTTACTTACGGTATATAATCTGTACAGAGTCGTTACGGGTTTGCAAGCCAATAGAGGCCTCCTTCACAACTCCACGGATTACTTGCATTCTTTTTGTCGTTACCTAGGGTGCATTTAGAGACCGGCTACGCTACAGATTACAGCCTTGGGCTTTTGGGTCTTACTTGTGAGTACGGCGTGCAGGGGATGCTGTGCCCCTCACAGAAGCACCGACAGTTCACGAGCAGGTAAAGTGGCAAGCAAGTGGGCTGGGTCTACCGTATGAGATACCATACGTAATTGTAAGTCTTAACAATTATTCACAGGAATCGGTCTTTCGAAGCAAGGCAAGCTGTCCACTGCGTCTAGTATATTCCATACTTACGTGTAAAACAGATCACACACGACTGCGGTTCTGAGAGGTGACGGGACAGCGTGAGACTTGAAGTGGAGTCTGGAGGGGTGATTGAGAAAGAGTCCGAGAGTCTGAGAGTCTCTCGTCTTGTTCGGGTGCCTATCGGCAAGCAGGCATCGACTGCAGGATATGTGTTCTGCATTGGAAGCCCTCCGGTTATCTGGTCTTCGGAATTCGGAATTTTGTGCCAATTTCTGCTGGTTCATGTGCTTCTCATAGACGAGACTGCGCTCAACACTCAGCAATGTCGGTCCCCATCGACCATCGATCTCCGGAGGCTGGTGACCCAGCCGCACTACCTACGTAGTCGCATTTACCTTTTTATATCGAATTTACATGAAAATAAGCATGAGATTATGCGTGAATTCAGGTACATTATTGCATACTCCGTACATTCCACGGATTACCTCAATGCAGGCGCGGTACGACCTGGAAGTCATTCGCAAGTACTGCATGTAGTTGCCCGGGCACGGTCCGATCTGGACAGGTAATCGTTGGGGGCCAGTTAGGTACTTAGGTAGGTACTGGTTAGTGCGCATAGTGGCTATCGGGATACCTCACACACCGGCTGCACTACCTATTGGTACCTAAGGCAGATAGGCCGCCCGCTATTGCCCGCTTCTCCAGCCGCTACAAGCAGCTACAAGCCGCACCAGCACCAGGCAGGTACCTAAATTGCGCCGACTGGCATGGCAACCTGGCCTGCCTACCTGCCATGTACAAGTACCCGGTCTGCTCATGTACCTACAGCAATACCTGCCGTGACCTTGCAAGCTGCCCACCTAACACAACGATCCCCTTCTCATTCACGCTCTCGGGCTCCTGACCAATTCTCTCCCTCCCTTTCTTTATTAATTTTTGCGCTTCATCGCCCTCATTTTCGTGCGTCACAACTTTCCAAGTCGTTCTCTTTGTCACTTCAAGGTCTACAACAACCTGCCTGTCTGCCATCCTTACTCCGGTACGCGGTAGAACATCCCGACCACGCATTCCCCTTCATCGATACCCAGGTACGTTCTGCTAGTAGACTCCAGACTTGACTCTGTCTAGCCGGTCTCCTATCCATCTTATCCTATCGTCACGTCTACCTTCATCGCTTCCTGCTCTGCTTGTGTTCCATACGCATTGTTTTGTTCTGCCTCATTCTCCAGTATCTTATCTGTCTTGCTGTCTGCTGGCTGTTGTAACGTCCCCCCCCCTCCCTGTTCCTGTCCCTGTACCCGTCCCTGCCCTCTGTCTCTGTCTCTCTGTCCCGCTGGGCTCGCAAAGGAAAGGGCCACCCCGGGCCAGCACCGCACCTGCCGTATCTTGTCTGTCAGTCGCTCCCGCCTCCCACCTTCCGCCTGGCTGCACCTGTCGTCATCGCCCGCATCAGCGTCTCGACCGCCTTGTTTCTCTCTCTCCCTCGCCCAACCAACACACACTCTCTCTCCCCCCACTCACCGCGACCAGACCCTCTCTTTCTACCACCGTCCACTGCAAACACGTTTTTGTCCGCCTCCTCAACCCTATACAGGTATACACAGCCGTGCTCTCTTTTCAATTACTTCCTGCGATAAACATTTTACTCATCCATCACGTCCTGTTTACGCGTTATTCTCTCTCCAGTGGTAGGCGCAAACCCCACCTGTTGCGGGGAGGCCTTTATCTCTGCTGCTCATCCGCATCTCCAGACTCTCCCCCCTGATCTCCTTTTCCCTCAAGAGCAAACAGAGTCGTGCCTCCTCGATTTGACTGTATTCTGAGCCATCCATCACTGTATCTGCCGATTCCAGCATCATCTCTCGTTCTCGTTTCTCGCACGCTCTTCCCGCATCACCCACCTACACCTACCTCACCCAGCCTCCGCATGCGCACGCTTGTTGTGACATTTCTCTAGCCTTCCACTACTGTATTCCGTTTCTCGGCTACGTTGTCAGGCTGCCTCGGATTTATTTACTGACCAGTCTCTGATTCCGCAGTTTAATTTACATCGAACACACACGTCAACAAGATGGGTCACGAGGACGCCGTATATCTCGCCAAGCTCGCCGAGCAGGCTGAGCGCTACGAGGGTATGTTTACGAGGCTGGTTGAATCTTGATTGCCCAGACACCCTGTTAATCCGCGGTTCACAGAGATGGTTGAGAACATGAAGATCATCGCCTCCGAGGACCGTGATCTTACCGTCGAAGAGCGCAATCTTCTCTCCGTCGCTTACAAGAACGTCATCGGTGCCCGCCGTGCCTCCTGGAGAATCGTTACCTCCATCGAGCAGAAGGAAGAGAGCAAGGGCAACTCCTCCCAGGTTGGCCTCATCAAGGAATACCGCCAGAAGATCGAGGCCGAGCTTGCAAAGATTTGCGACGACATCCTTGAGGTTCTTGACAAGCACCTCATCCCCTCTGCTAAGTCTGGCGAGTCCAAGGTCTTCTACCACAAGATGTGCGTATCCCGTAATGAAAAGCAGAAACGAATATACATTCGATATGGTGGGTGGATACAGGCATGAGACTAATGCGTTGTACAGGAAGGGTGACTACCACCGCTACCTCGCCGAATTCGCCATTGGTGACCGTCGCAAGGAGTCCGCCGACAAGTCTCTCGAGGCCTACAAGGCTGCCACCGAGGTTGCTCAGACCGAGCTTCCTCCCACTCACCCCATCCGCCTTGGTCTCGCCCTTAACTTCTCCGTTTTCTACTACGAGATCCTGAACGCTCCTGACCAGGCTTGCCACCTTGCCAAGCAGGCCTTTGATGACGCCATTGCGGGTACGTTATACGATGGATTTGGTTTGGATGTGGTTACAAAAGTACTAACAATTGTCTCTAGAGCTCGACACCCTCAGCGAGGAGAGCTACAAGGACTCTACCCTCATCATGCAACTGCTCCGTGACAACCTGGTATGTCTCCAAAACCATAGACGTATGCGAGATGGGCGATTCACTAACGGTTATACACAGACCCTCTGGACCTCCTCCGAGGCTGAGCCCGCTGGCGAGGCTGCCGCTCCTACTCAGGAGGCCGAGAAGTCTGCCGACGCCCCCGCCGAGGAGCCTAAGGCTGCTGAGTAATTTTTTCACGTACAGTACAATCCTGGCGATATGTAAAGGGGTTGGTTGTGGACCTGGGTGGATTCTGGTGTCTCGGAGTGTTTTCGCGTGGACTCTTATCAGTTTCGGCATGTTTTTCGCTTGTGGAAAGTACACAATGACAAAGACGTGGAGGAATCTCCTTCTCTACAGGCAAATGGGCAAACGGGCACTAGAGGGTTTCCTCACTGCACGCTCGCCTTTTAGATTCTAATACAACGCATCTGGACAATAAATTCTTTTGCCAGACGACCATTCAATGACTGTGCGTGTCCTAGCATTATATTCCGCACAAGGTCGCCGCGATGCTGGATGCTATCTGAACTGATGGTGTCATTGTGCTATCTACTTACAATAGCGGGGGCGTGTATGTCGGTGTAATGTGCGTCCATGAAGGTAGGTTGGCCAGTCGCTCGTGTGCCGGCTTGCACCCCCAATTGGCCCGAATTACGCCTGAATTACATACACTCGTGTAAGTCTGCCTGTCTGTCTGCCTCCCTTGAGTGCATGCATTATGTAGGTAATTCAGTTCGGTCCATGAAGGAAACCTTGTGCAGCAGCAAAGATACATAAGTAGGGAGCAAACTTCTCGTTTATTTTCCTTGTGATTGAATTTTTTCGGTTTCACGCTATGCCTCAAGTCTCGTATTTTCGTCCGGCGTGCGGGTTTCGGGTGTGTGTGTTGGTTGGTCTTTTCGGCTTTCTTGTTTTCTTTGCTTATGGTTTGCTTGGTAATACAGTACAGTATTGATGATTGTTGGTACGGTATTGGGTTGGGAGGGAATTGGATACAATAGATACATGGGATGGCGGTTGGGTTTGACCGAGGCTTGTTGTAGGTTTGTGTGTTGGTTGTGAGGATGAGTCATCGGGGTGAGTTATCGAGTTGGGATGAGAGGGAGAAGAGGTTGGGATGAGATGAGGAGTGCTTTTCTCCTTAACATGGGATGAAGTCCGCGCTATGAGACCTCGTCGCGCGGTTTGGATGAAATGGGTGAAATAGGTAAGTATGGGAAGAGATGCGATGGCTTCGCGATGCGCGAGCACTGGAGGTAACGATGTGTTCGAGGAGCCTCGATGGACTGGTTGACGGACTCACGGCCCTTGGGTAATGCGCTTTGCACTTGGTTATGATATCCCAGCTCAGTCGATGCTGAAGTTGAGAATGAAATCTCTACCTGACTTCCCATCATCCTGCTACTCAGGCAAGAGACCTGAGATCGGCTGAGGCGCGCAGGCTACTCCTCTACTCCCTAACCATTAGCATAGCATGAAGAGACCGAAACGACTCCTCCTCACTCCTCCTCCACCTGAAACAAAATGCGCCGAAAAATAGTACAATCAAGACACTGCACCGTCAACACGCCATCCTCCTCATGCGCCGCGAGCTCGACCTCCGTACATTGAAAACCACGGTCATTCCCGCACCGACAGGGGCCGTAAAACAATTCATTCTCCTCATCGTACTCCAGCTCATCGAGATCGACCGTCTCGATGCCCGTCTGAAAACGCGTCGCGTCATCCTGGCCCTTTTGGCCGGTGGCTTTGTTGTTGAGCAGGAGTTCCCGGTCGTACTCGCGGCGCTGGCGGGCGTCTGAGAGGACGTTGTAGGCGTGTTGGATTTGGTCGATTGTGAAGGGGGTTTCTGAGGGGGTTGATGTGGATGGGGTGGAATTCTTGTCTGGATGGTGCTTTAGGAGGGCTTTGTGGTAGGCTTGTTTTATGGCTTTTTGTTGTGTGGCGAGCGGTTCGCCCTCGAGGTGTGTTTGGTTGAGGGAGAGGATGCCGTAGAGGGTTGTTTCTGATGTGGTCCATGATACTCCTGGTGCCATTTTGTGAGTGAGATGGGAAGCCGATGTGGCTTGCCTTTTTTGTTGACGGGTAAGATTCACTGCTAATATGTGGTTTGAGCTGAAAAGGTCAGTGAGTAGAATGGTTAATATGAAGATATTGAGTGGTTGTGAGAGCTGCAGATGATGTCGCATGTAAGTCGCGGAATCATTTCACGTTGGTTGGTGAAAGCTACAGACTTTTTGAGCCGCAGTCAGTTTGCTTTGCGCTGGTCACGTGAGCGTCGTTAGAGCAATGGGTTCATCCGTGAAGACATCATCCAAAGAGCCGGGACTCAGACTATCGACAACGTTGCTGTACACTCAATGATATTAGATAGAAGACGGGATATCCTCTGTGACAATTATATGTCGTCCTTGTTAGCGTTAGATTAGTTCCCAGAGATGAGAAGAGGTAAGACAACACTTGGGATGCGCCAGAGCAATGAGCACAGTTGCTGGAATGGTGTTTCTTCTTTTTTTTTGTCTTGTTTTGGATATCCCGCTGTAGTAATTAAACGCCTCTCGTACAATCTCATACACAAATTCGTACACTCGACTATTACAAAGTCGATGAATATCGAGAAGATCGAGGCTTGATTGCCTACCGCGGGTACTTGGTCCACTTGCTTCTGCCGGTCTGTGAAAGAGCAAATCAGTATCCTGAGACAGACAGCCAGAAAACCAGCAAGCAAGCAACATGGCAGCCGTGAGAGGGTAACATACCTTTCTCCATTCCCGTACAAGCCTGGGCATGCCCAACATGGCTTCTCTCCTCTTCTCCATCCTAGCGAGATGTTAGTCGAATGCTCAAACCTCAACGCAACCGAATGCGCCCTCGCGCCCAGACGGATGATATCAACGTACTTCGCAGCCAACATTCTTTCGTATAAGTGACCCTTGACCGACTGTCCCACACCCGTACCACGCACCCGCAAACCGTGCTCGACTCTGTGGCGCACGCGCTCCTCTGTGCCCTTGGACGTGAACGGCAACAGCTCCTCGACGCCCTCCTCGCGGGCGAGCTTCACGAGCTCGGCCTGTCGGCGCAGCGAGAACTCCGGGTCGTGCCACTTGCCCGTGACGGGGTGCTTGTGCGGGAGGAACGGGTTCGGCTTGGCTCCGTTCTCGATCGTGTTGGTGCGCGTCGACGTCGGCAGGATCTGGTCCGGCGGGTACTTGGCGAAGAAGCGCTGCAGGCGTGGGTGCAGCCGCTTCGCGAGCTCGACGTAGGCCATGTTTACGGTGGACGCCATCTTGCCCTTCGTGTTGCGATTATAACCGCTGGACAGACAACTGGGGCGCAACGACGACGACGACGACGAGGGTTGATTGATTCGATAAGAGATTCCCTCTCGACCCCAGATTTCCCGTATCGTTACCTGATTCAACGAGAATCTATAAAAGTCTAGATCAGGTCATGAATGCCAAGAAAATCGTTATATACGTGGTGGAAGTGGGGCAATGTATCAATGTTTAGTGCATACTACTGTTTTAGAGCATTTAGATTGTTGATTAGAGCGATAACTAGCACGTAATGGTCGGTCCGTTTCAGTCGGTCGAAATCTTGCCGGCCCGTTTAAACGATGGGATGACGATGCTTAGAACACAGAAAAGAATATATGAGAAGAGATATATACGGTCTGGACGAAAGAGGTTTAAGGAAGTTGAGACGATCATGGAATCTCAAGTTAAATGACTGAAATCCGTGTTTCTTTGAAGCTGTTGAAGTCTATCTTTCCGTCACCCCTAAATCGTTTTTATCCGGATTCAGGGGCAACTCAATCACTTGCCAACGCAATGAGAGTCGTGCGCATCGTGTATCGCTCATAATAAGTAAATGGAAAAATCATTTTGACAGTATATTTGTTAACTAAATATAAGTTGTTGCAAATCTGGAGATTTCTTGGATGCTCTCGGTACTTGAAGTGAAAGGATCAACTCCGTCACCACATTAAGGGGCTGGAAACCCGTGTCCCAGTATTTCATATTCCCATGGCACATAAGGGTGGCCATGCTATGCTGTGCTTAGATCCAGATGGGGCAGTAAGCATGTCTTATTCGTATGTCGATACAGCTGTGATTGACATCGACAACACTCGTTGGTGATAGATGGTCGATATCAGAGGGCACTGCGCAGTCACGGACAGAAGCCCGCTGAACGGTAGTTTCTCTTTGGATCAGATGAATTGCTTCTTGAATTGGATACTACTATTACAAGTAGACCAAGTATCGTTGATCAACATACGGGGAGAGACCGAACTTGATACTGCAAGGTTCATCGTCTTCTCGATATGTCAATGCCAACCTCATTAATACCCCCTTTCAGAAACCGCACCGATCTACTCAATCTTCTTGAAGCCTCCCTTATTTGGTTTCTGTTGGGCAGCCTCATGTCTGCGCAGCTCCTCGGGTACCTTTGAGATTGAGCTCTTGGAGAGCATCTGCCTTAGATCGTACAGAGAGTCCGCATCTTCATTGCCAAGGAATGTGATAGCCACACCACTCTTACCTGCACGACCCGTACGACCAATACGATGTGTGTAGCTTTCGATGCTGGTGGCCATGTTGAAGTTGACGACAAGCGACACGTCAGGCACATCAATACCACGACCAGCAAGGTCTGTCGCCACAAGAACCTCTGTCGCTCCGCTGCGCACTGATGCCAAGGCCTGTTCTCTCTGCTCTTGGGTCTTGCTTCCGTGCATTGTGACGGTGGAGAAACCCATGTGCTTGATTTCGCGCGCAATGGCATCGCAATTGCGTTTGATGTTGACGAACACGATGATTGGTGCTGCGAATTCGCCTGATGTTAAGATTTCTTGGAGTCGTTTCTTACGACGGTCTTCTCCAGCCACAAACTCCACCCTCTGCTCAACGGTGTCGACAGCTTCACCAGCATTACCGATTGTCACCGTTGCAGGTCTACGTAGGTATTTTTTGGCAATCTTCTCCACAGCGGCTGGCATCGTGGCTGTGTACATCATCGTTTGTCGATAACGGTCCTTACCTCCAAGCGACCGACTCATGAGTTGCGCGTTTTCGGCTGCATCACTATCTGGCTTCTCGTTAGTCACGGGGAGTGCATCCAGGATCTTATTAACCGGATCCTCGAAACCCATGTCAATCATCCGATCAGCTTCATCCATGATGATGTAGCAACACTGTGATAAGACGAGAAGTCGGCGCTCGATGCAGTCGACCAGACGACCAGGCGTGGCGACGATAATTTCGGCGCCATTGCGTAGCGCAAATGCCTGTTCTTCCAACGAGTGACCACCGACAAGACTGACAACTGTGAATCCCAGTGGCTCTGCAAACTTTCTGGCCTCCGTCTCGATTTGCTGAACTAGTTCTCGAGTGGGGGCGATGATAAGAGAGTAGGGGCCGTCGTTCTTGGTGATCTCATCTAGTGGCGGTAAGTCGGATATGTAAACTAATAAGGGCAGTAGGAAAGCGGCCGTTTTTCCTGAACCGGTGACAGCTACACCGATAAGATCACGAGCTTGAAGAGCGATAGGGATAGCGGCTCGCTGAACAGGGGTCGGTTCATCATAACCAACTTTGGCAACAATTTCGAGCAACCTCCGGGGCAAGCCTGATTCTTTCCAGTTGCGCATTGGATTTGGTAGGAGACCGCCTTTTGTAGAGATACCGAAATCCTCCTTGAAGATGCGCCAGTCTCGCTCACGCATATCTTCCAGTCTCTTGTCAGACCAGTGCTTCCCAAACGTATTACGGTTCGCCCTTTCCTTTGCTCGCAGTGCCACTTCAAGCAGTTGTTCGGCTCGCTCTCTTCCGGTCTCTTGATCACCAGCCATGATATATTTCGCACGTTTCAAATCATCTGGGTCAACCAAGCCTTGATATCGGGAGAGTAGACCACCATCGTTGACTGACGTCAATTGATCTTGGTGAATGAGCGCGTCTCCTTGACTCGTATCGTCGTGTGGGTCCCAGTCGAAGTTGAATTTATCTCTGTGTCTTCTCGACTTCTTCTTTGCTGAGAAGGTAGACTGGTTTAACTCTGGGCCCATGTATCTGGCTCGGAACTGGGTAGCCTCGTCTTCCTCGGGTGCTTTCCGCTTCTGTCCGGCTGTCTTTCCATCATGAGAGGGCTTAGATTTCTCGTTCTCATTGCCACTCTTAGTATTTCGCATGGCCCTCGGCCCTGTAGGAACGGCAGGTCGGTTGTCGTGGGGCGAGGGATCATTACGGGCATCATTACGGCCGGTATTCCATGTGTTCTGTTTCGCAGCTTCCTGTCGCATGCGCTTCTCTTCCTCCTCCTTCTGTCTCTGTTCCTCAGCACGGCGCTCTCTCTCAGCTTTTGGAATGAATCGAGGTTTGGCGGCAGCAGCGTCAGCAGCTTTCTTTGCTCGCAGGATTTCTTCGATATCTAAGGGTTGTTTCTTTCTTTGATTCACAACGCTGGGAGTAGATCCAGCGCCGCTAGTGACGGAGTCTGACCGAGGTTGTATCCCCATGGTGAGGCCTTGTTAAAATCTCTTTCTCTTTTGAAATAGACAATGCGTGGTGGTTCAAGGAATGATATTGTTGCACACGTATACAAATCCTGATGTATGGGTAGTAATGTATGAGGCAGGTTTGATGTCTCGGGTCGCGTTGCGCATCAGAATTAAGTGGATAGAGATAGGTAGATGCCGGTTAGCTAAGACTCCGAGAAAGTGAGCAAGGTAGCAAAAGTAGTGGTGGCACGGATTATTCTCTAACTAAAAGTACCTCTATGGAGAAGAAGAGAAGAATGGAGAGGTTTGGAAAGCAGTGAAGAAGTACCTGCGAAGTAACCGCGCTAACTGATAATCGCCACTAGATCAGAGGCGGTTAGCTCGGTGTAGATTATGCGCTTGGCTCTTGAAACCGGAAAAAAGACGGGTCAGATCCAAGCGGACCACCTACGATTTTCGTAGTGTTTCGTACAGTAGATCGTACAGTCCTTGTAACATTCTCTACACTGTATTGTGTAATGCTAGGTAGGTGAGCAGTTGAGCGACAACAGCCTGCAGTGGGAGATGTAGGTACCGTAGCACGGAAAAACAGAACATATAAAGATGGTAGTACAGAATACGATAGAGTTCTTATCATTCCGCGAGAAAATCTTTGACGTGAAGCCTACGAAGAACGTACCTACCTGCCGAGCGCCTGCCTACAATGTAGGCAGGTACCTTTGCTACCTAGGTAGGCACTTGTTGCAATGTCGTAGACAGGTTGCACAGAATCTGGTCGGTGCAACTTGAGACCAACGCTAAGATCAAGCCGCTAGTTCGCACGAGGTTAGCTTCCATCGAATTCTTCCATGGCCGGACGAGACCCGTGACAGCCAAAACAGCATCAATCTTCGAACGACTGAGAAACCGCACCCGTAAATCATCGTAGCCAGGCTGCCCCTCCTTCCTCTTTACCCCTCTATTTATGTACCTACATACATATTCCGTACATTCGGTACACAAACCGCCAGGAGTCCAGTTCACTGGGCAGGCACGGATTACTCACGGCACGGCACTGACTTCCTTCCCTACTCGTACTCGTAGATAATAGTCACGGGATTGCCCTATCAAAAGCCGCTGTATCATTAGAGTTCTATGGGTGTATCATATGTAATCCGTGTCCTTCTCGCACCTGCTACTAGTACCAGATAGACCTTCCTTTCCCGCGCACTAATGTCGCTCCGTTCGCTTGCCCGTATCGAGTCTGTCTCTCGACTTTCCCCTCTCGTCAACCGCGTCCGCTTACCCTCTCCACTACACCCAACACACGTTTGCCAGCGGACAGAGAGTCGCTTTTTCAGCAGTGTCCGTCTTGGGTAAGTGCCTTCTCCAGCCTGTAGTCGGGACAGTCCCGTTGAGTCCCGTCCCGTCCAGTCCACGTCTAGCTAACCTGCCCCGTTACGCTGCCTGCCTAGTGCCATTCCACGAGCTCCGCCCAGTCTCGTCTCTCTTACGCCCTCTTCGGCTCCCCAGAGAGTGTCTCCTCTAAAACTCTCTCGGTTGTCTGCCTCCCCCTCAGCATCATTTGTTCGACCTTGTTCCTACAGAAGACACAACATGTGCCGGCTAGCAGGTGAAACCGAGCACTTTGGCGGCGCCAATCCCGACCCCAACGCAGGTCGGGAACTGCTGCCCACCAACGTGATCCCTCGCCACTATGATGTCACTCTCGAGCCGAACTTCGACAACTTCACCTTCGAAGGCAAGGTTGTGATTGACTTCGACGTGCAGGAGTTGACACGGTCTATCTCCCTTCATACTCTCGAGATTGATATTCACAGTGCTCACATCAAGTCGGGGGATGCCATTGTGACCTCCTCGTCGGCTATCACCTACGATGAATCGACCCAAGTTTCCAAGATTGAGCTCAAGGACGAAATTCCCACGGGCAAGACCCAACTCGAGATCAAGTTCTCGGGTATCCTCAATAATGCCATGGCGGGCTTCTACCGCTCAACTTATAAGAAGCCCGACGGTTCTGAGGGTGTTCTTGCTACGACACAGATGGAGGCCAATGACTGCCGAAGAGCTTTCCCGTGTTTCGATGAGCCTCTTCACAAGGCTACCTTTACCGTCACTCTCATTGCAGACAAGCATCTCACGTGCTTGAGTAACATGGATGTCGCCTCTGAAACTGAAGTGCTTTCTGAGGTGACCAAGACGGCGAAGAAAGCCGTGAAGTTCAACCCAACTCCCCTCATGTCTACATATTTGGTTGCTTTCATCGTGGGTGAGCTCAACTACATCGAAACTCGCAATTTCCGAGTGCCAATCCGTGTATATGCGCCTCCGAGCTCAAACATTGAACACGGTCACTTTTCTCTCGAGTTGGCTGCTCGAACATTAGAGTACTACGAGAAGATTTTCGGTGCCGATTTCCCCCTGCCCAAGATGGACATGGTCGCTATTCCAGACTTTGCCAATGGTGCCATGGAAAACTGGGGTTTGATCACTTACCGAGTTGTAGATCTCATGCTCGATGAGAAGGCTAGCGGTGCTGCCATGAAAGAGCGGATAGCCGAGGTTGTTCAGCACGAATTGGCGCATCAGTGGTTCGGAAACCTGGTCACCATGGACTGGTGGGAAGGCCTCTGGTTGAACGAAGGTTTTGCCACTCTTATGAGTTGGCTCAGTAAGTTGGCCATTCACGTTTACTGTTGAATAGTGGCGAAAACTAACATGTTATCACAGGCTGCAACCACTTCTATCCTGAGTGGAAAGTATGGGAGAACTATGTTTCTGACAACCTCCAGAGCGCCTTGGGCTTGGACTCATTGAGAAGCAGTCATCCCATTGAAGTCCCAGTCAAACGCGCTAGCGAGGTTGACCAGATTTTTGATGCCATCTCCTACTCTAAGGGCTCATGTGTCCTGCGCATGATCTCAACATATCTAGGCGAGGATGTTTTCCTGGAAGGTGTTCGCCGATATATCAAGAAGCATGCCTATGGTAACACACAGACCGATGATCTTTGGGCAGCGCTCGAAGACGCCAGCGGCAAACCTGTCAGAGATATCATGTCGGTCTGGACCAAAAACGTTGGTTTCCCGGTTGTTCAAGTTGAGGAGAACCCTGCGGAAAGCTCTATTCTCGTTAAGCAAAACCGATTCCTGAGAACTGGTGACACGAAACCTGAGGAAGACAAGGTCATATACCCGGTTTTCCTCGGCCTTCGAACCAAGAACGGTGTTGACGAATCGTTGACTTTGACGGAAAGGGAAGGCGTCTACAAACTACCGGACATGGACTTCTTCAAGCTGAATGCCAATCACACCAGCATCTATCGAACCTCGTACAGTCCGGAACGTCTTGCCAAACTAGGCCAGGCTGCCAAAGAAGGAAAGCTAACAGTCGAAGACCGTGCCGGCATGATTGCTGACGCCGGTGCTCTCGCCGTTTCGGGTTACCAGAAGACCTCAGGAGTGCTGAATTTGTTGAAGGGATTTGATACGGAAGACGCCTTCGTGGTGTGGAGTGAGATCATCGCTCGAGTAGCAACCGTCCAGTCAGCTTGGATTTTCGAGGATGACGCCGTCAAAGATGGCCTCGAAGCCTTTGTTAAGGAGCTCGTCAGTGAAAGAGCCCACAAGTTGGGTTGGACATTCTCGGATAAGGATGGACACGTTGAGCAGCAATTCAAGGCCATGCTCTTTGGAGCCGCTGGTATGGCAGGTGACAAGGAAATAATCGCTGTAGCGAAGGAAATGTTCGCCAAGTTTAGGGCTGGCGATAAGTCCGCCATTCACCCTAACATCCGGGGCAGCGTATTTAGCATGGCCCTTAAGTACGGCGGAAAGGAGGAGGTAAGCTTTCTCATATTTGACACCTTGATGGGCGAAACTAAGTCTAGAACAGTATGACGCTCTTATGGACGTTTTCCACAACTCCATCACCAGCGATGAACGCAACACCGTATTACGCTGCATCGGTCGCGCCAGAGATCCCGAGCTCATTCAGCGAACCCTTGCTTTCGCTTTGAGCGACGAGGTAAAGAGTCAGGACATTTACCTCCCGACCAGCGGTCTGCGTGCCCATGCTGAAGGCCTCGAGGCTCTATTCAAGTGGATGACCGAGAAATGGCCGGAAATCAACAAACGCCTTAACGGCAACCCATCTATTCAGGGTTCTATGGTCACGATTTGCACGTCGAGCTTCGCGAAGCCCGAACAGCTCGAGAGGGTTGAGAACTTCTTCAAAGATATCGATACCAGAGCTTTTGACCAGCCGTTGGCGCAGAGCAAGGATGCTATTCGCAGCAAAATCCTGTGGCTGCAGAGAGACCGCGACGACATTGCAAACTGGGTCAAGGAGAACGGATACTAGGCAAGTTGATACTTACTTCCCTTGAGCATCTTGGACCGCCCGGGAACTCGTCCAATTCCCAGCACTTGTATTCGGCATGATGGCTCACCTCAGCCTACACGTACACTCGACGATGTTGAAGCAGCAGCCTATCCGTCAAGGCTCCCACAGAAGAAGTAGACATAGCTTGTAACAACCAACTCCGATATGCTGTAATATAAGTACTTTGCCTGGACATGGTGCACATTGAAGCTCACCATCATAGGACTACCTGCGGTAGGTACCTGCCAAACATTCCGGGTAAGTATTCACCAACAACATAGGTATACAAGGAGGTATGAATGAACAGACACCGAAATATCAATATCAGAACGTGCCTTTATATCTAGGATCTCACTACCTACCTCAGGAGACTGTGTACCTGGTATTCCGTACATATTACGATGTATGTACGAAATACATACCTATCGTATCGTACCTAGATAGTGAGGTACGAGTAGATGTTCCGTACGGAGTTATGCAATGCAGGTTTCCTGCCTACCCGTATCCGCCCCACTTCAGACTGAGGATTCGCTGGGGCTCACCAAGTTCCAACTGAAAAGAGGCTTGAATGTTGGAAGATGGTGGCTCCCAAAATGTGAGGTCACTTTTTAGTGTGTTGACGGAGTCCGCTCTCGGCGTAATGCAAACAAAATTTCATGGGAAGCTCTGCGCTAGGCACTCCTCAGAACCCCTCTCAATTCTAGAGGGTCCACCCGTGGTGAGCCGTCTTTCAGTTTCAAGTCTTTACGATAGCCATCGCACACGGATAACCGTATGGCTTTCAACGTAGGTATATATACCAGTCTGGATTCATATCAGGGTCTTTGCAATCCGGACGGTGTTGTCGTTGACTACCAGTCAGGCAAGATATCAACCGCCGTGGTATTTCGTACCAATCAGCTTGATATTCCAATCCGTCGGGCTGCTTTGAATGCGCCATACCCCCGATACCCCTCCTGTTCCATTGGCAAATGGCGTCAGTATCCTCTCTTTGGCGAGCTCCGAGCCTGCAACACACCGCTGTGCAATGACTCCGTGATCATTAGGCACCTACGAGTTGGTACTTGTTCTCGCCCGGCCTAATAGCGGCTCAGACTCGGCGAACGAAGAACGAACCTGGCTCTGCACGTGTCCACCATGCACCTATCTACCTACATACTATCTCTTCCATGCTTTGTAGCTACGAGTACCTACGCCTATTCACCACGAGTTCCGTTCATTCGCTACGAATTACCAACCGTCTGTTCTCTGTATGAAATTAGGAATTCCATAGGTGGTGCTCCTAACACCAGGTAGGTAATCCGAATTCCGTCCCTGCTTAGCGTGAAAGTATGCCGTAGAATTCCACGGAACACCTTCGGTCCTCACTAGGAGGGGTGTTGTTACACGTCGTTGCGGGGCCCGGGACCGGATTTATGGGGCCACCAGCCACACTCGGCGGCGTTGTGTACCTTCTTTGTACATACCGTACATGAACCAGCCAGGTACGGTGCTGCGTATGTGCGCTAGCGAGACTCGCGACAGGTGCTCTGAGTAATGAAATCCGTAGCGTCCGTATAAAGAACAGCTTGTGAGAGACCTACTGGAGTGAATAATAAGGTTCGGAGAGGGGTTCCGCAGAGCTACGACCTTGAGTAGGATGCGCGTGCCCCGTGCCATGACCGCCCGCCCAACAACTTTGTGAGGTCGGGTTTCGTGAGGAGGCAATCCCCGAGGGGCTTCTTGCTTGCTCTTATCGATTGAGTTTGGATGTTTGTAATCCGTACTTCGTAGGTACCCCTGAGCGCACAATCGACGACGAGCTGTACCTGTGATATACCTCCGGGACTGGAATCAAGCAGACAAACCCCACTTTGGAAGATCGCTGCTGCCAAGATCGGATCACACCCCACCAGCCCAGCTCGACACGGTAAGGGTGTGCCCCTCCAGGCCGACCACTAGACCACTGGCCGCCTAGCAGGAGGTCGTTGGCGCAGGTAGCTAGGAGCAGACTCCGTACCAATTGGTACTCGTACACCACCTTGCAGCCTCTCTGACCTGCGACGGTCCTACCTACCCTTGTTTCCTACCAGCCTATTTCTCCTACGTTTCCCTTCTCTTTTTTTTCTTTCCCTTTCCCTTAGTCACATCATCTCCAGGCATTGATACCATTCGCATACAGACCTGTTCGCCCACCTGTAAGTCGATATATCATATTTCTGCTACTCCTCCTGCTCGTATTAGACGATGTAAGAAGCGACAGTCAAGTGACTCACGCGCATTGATCTGTGCTGCTACCCCGCCGCGTTGTCTTCTCACGGACGTGGGCGTTCGCACGATGGGCATTGCGGCATATTCATCCTGTTTTCCGCTTGGTGGAAGTTGCTCTGTTCAGAATGGATAAAAGGATTGGTTCACTTTGCCGTTCTGCTCCTCATCTTCCTCCCCATCCTCATCCCCCGCTTCCCTGATCGTCTTTCAACGTTGGCCCTCAGCGAGCTTCACAGCTTCAGTCGACATCGAATTGCCTTGAGACTAACAAGTTTGGAAAGTAGCACAACATGGCCATCAAGAAGATCCACGCCCGCTCCGTCTACGACTCCCGTGGTAACCCCACCGTGGAAGTTGATGTCGTCACCGAGACTGGCCTCCACCGCGCCATTGTCCCCTCCGGCGCCTCTACTGGTGTGTAATATATGCCCTATATAGACAACGCGACGAGCTAGGCTAATCCGCCCTTTACAGGCCAGCACGAGGCCTGCGAGCTCCGTGATGGAGACAAAACCATGTGGGGTGGCAAGGGTGTCACCAAGGCTGTTGACAACGTCAACACTGTGATTGCCCCTGCTGTCATCAAGGAGAACCTTGATGTCAAGGACCAGAGCGCTGTTGACAAGTTCCTCAACGAGCTCGATGGTACTCCCAACAAGACCAAGCTCGGTGCCAACGCCATTCTCGGTGTCAGTCTTGCTATTGCCAAGGCTGGTGCTGCCGAGAAGAACGTGCCCCTGTACGCCCACATCTCCGACTTGGCTGGTACCAAGAAGCCCTACGTCCTCCCCGTTCCCTTCATGAACGTCTTGAACGGTGGCTCCCACGCCGGTGGTCGCTTGGCTTTCCAGGAGTTCATGATCGTCCCCTCCAACGCTCCTTCTTTCACCGAGGCTATGCGCCAGGGTGCTGAGGTCTACCAGAAGCTTAAGACCCTTGCCAAGAAGAAGTACGGCCAGTCTGCTGGCAACGTCGGTGACGAGGGTGGTGTCGCTCCCGATATCCAGACTGCCGAGGAGGCTCTTGAGCTCATCACCGATGCTATTGAGCAGGCCGGCTACACTGGCAAGATGAACATTGCCATGGATGTTGCTTCCAGCGAGTTCTACAAGGTCGAAGCCAAGAAGTACGACTTGGACTTCAAGAACCCCGAGAGTGACCCCACCAAGTGGCTCAGCTACGAGGAGCTTGCTGCTCTCTACGGTGACCTCTGCAAGAAGTACCCCATTGTCAGCATTGAGGACCCCTTCGCTGAGGATGACTGGGAGGCCTGGAGCTACTTCTACAAGACCCAGGACATCCAGATCGTCGGTGATGACTTGACCGTCACCAACCCCATCCGCATCAAGAAGGCCATTGAGCTCAAGGCTTCCAACGCCCTGCTCCTCAAGGTCAACCAGATCGGTACCTTGACCGAGTCTATCCAGGCTGCCAAGGACTCCTACGCTGACAACTGGGGTGTCATGGTCTCCCACCGCTCTGGTGAGACTGAGGATGTTACCATTGCCGACATTGTTGTTGGTATCCGTGCTGGCCAGATCAAGACCGGTGCTCCTTGCCGCTCTGAGCGTCTTGCCAAGCTCAACCAGATCCTCCGCATTGAGGAGGAGCTCGGAAGCAACGCCATCTACGCTGGCACCAACTTCCGCACCGCTGTCAACTTGTAATTAGTTAAAGCTCGGTAAATTACATGCCATCCACCACGCGTATTTTTTTGGACTTTTGACGATTGAAACGATTCGGGAAAACGGTCCGGCGAAAATTCAGGTTCGGACGAAATGACGACGATAGATTTCAATGTTATGATGAAAGAAATTCAAAACAAATAATGACAAGGTTAGGCTGGGACACAAGGCCATGCTATGAATGCCCGGTTGGTAGGTATTATACACTTAGCAGGTTTTCAATGTCAAAGCCCATTCTCCTGAATCTCAGTTTCCCGTGAAAGACGCGTGCATGACTTGGCCCTCCTATTTGCTAGATTCTTGCTCGATTGCCGAATTCGTCTGTCATGTCTCACTCTTGCTGCTATGTGAAGATGCCGGTGTCGAAAGTGAGGAGAACATCGTAGACTCGACCCTACTTGGTTTGACATAGTCATCTCGATAGGTCGGAACTGCGTCAATGCCATACGAAATACATAAACAATCGGGCTCCAATGCCTATTTAGTGCTTATCATTCTCCGCGACACTGATACTATTATGAATATCGCATGTGATGCTACCTGAGTTCTCCAGATCATGGGCAGAGACAGACGTCACGCGAGCGATGGAGGCTCAGATGCGGAACCTCCTTGGTGACATCCGAGAGTAGCTAGGTATGTTCATTTTGTCTGGCATGTCCATTTCACCGAGGGAACATCAGACAACCCCTCTTACCAACCATGTGAGCTTTACTATGGCGGGGTGATGGAGCAAATCAAATACCATGTCCATTGTCGTCACATCAGTGCCTCATGTTCCGTAGTTACGCGACGGAGCGCGCTGATAAGCTCGAATCGGCCAACTGGAAGACAGATAGGGAGGATCTACGGAACATTCTTCTTCTCAGAGACAGCCAATCTTCGACACCGAGTCTGCTGTCTGGCTAAAAGCACTCAGACGCATGTCGTTGAGCAAGCACCACGATCGACCAGAAACGAGTCACGGAAAGTTCGGAGACTTCAAGATGGATGATTATCATAATATTGGTATCTATCATTGTAGCATTACGACGGTCATCAACAATGACGGCCGATATATCTCTCCATGAACCACATCGGCTCAAGAATGGAATTAGAGTAGAGGTTCCTAACTTTGCATGGTCAGCGAGGTTCATAGCCAACAAGCAGCAAAATAAATCGACGAGGATTTGCTCCGAATCAGAAGTCCGTTTAATACATCTCAAGCCCGAAAGCCCGATGATATAAGAGGTACCAGAAAAAGTAAAAACAAATGTGCGTTATCATCATTGGAACAATGAGGGTGGGCAGATGTGAAGAAAAGGGGATCTCAACTTACGTATATTCCGTTAGTAGAAAATCATTCAGAAAGTGACCATATCCGTATGCTCCCCTCAACGCGCGCGCGTTGGTCCAAACAATGGACGGCAGAGGTGCAACGGAACAGGCCTCTTTTCTCTGTCGATCGAAGAGGAAGAAGATCGCGTTGAACAGTTGCTCTCAGACAAAAATTATCTTTTAAATGAAAAGCGGTAGATTTCCGGCTATACCGAGGTTGGTTAGTCAGAACCGGTGGGGCACTGAAAAAGAACGCTCGGACCACCTGCTTATCGTCTAATCGGGGCCTTCCCACAATCCATTTTTCCTGCCAGTCTAAATTTACGAGCCGCGATTAACTTCTTGCGACCCTCTCCAATCCATCTCGAGACCAAGTCGACAATTCGCCCATCGCCAAACTCCGTGTTTTCCGACAAACAACAACAACACCGTCAAAATGGGTCGTCTTCACAGTACGTCGTCGCCGATTATGTCGGGCATACCACCCGAGAAGCTCTACATACCTGCGGCACCCGCTAACTCTGGTTCCCTTGATAGGCAGTGGAAAGGGTATCTCGGCTTCGGCCCTCCCCTACTCTCGCACTCCCCCGAGCTGGTCCAAGACCACGTTAGTCGACCCCGTATACGAACCCCTTCGATATCGACCGTGTATATTGACGTGATTTCGCAGTCCTGAGCAGGTTGAGGAGAACATCATCAAGTTGGCTCGCAAGGGCACAACCCCCAGTAAGGACCACGAGGCTCTGAATAATGGGAAGGCAAGAGTAGGAGACTGACCAGACGACAGGTCAGATTGGTGTCATCCTCCGTGACTCCCACGGCATTGCCCAGGTCAAGGCTGTTACTGTATGCGACCGAATCCGCGATCCCTGGTATATGGAGATTGGCTAACGGAAGTGAACGTAAAGGGAAACAAGATCCTCCGTATCCTCAAGTTCGTACTCCCCTTCCTACGATTCTATATTGCAACTCAAAACTAACTGGATTCTAGGTCCAACGGTATGACATGAAACCCCTTTAATCCGGCAGTATATGGATAGGAGTATGCATCCGACTTCGAGTCGGCGCTGCTTCTTTACCATCGGCTTTTTCATAGCCACTAGTTGGTTCAGGCTGACAGTGTGACCGGATAATTAGGCCTTGCCCCCGAGCTTCCTGAGTAAGTTGTTCCGCCAGTCGTGTGGTATATACCAGCTTGATACTAATATCTATCATAGGGATCTCTACAGTGAGTACTTCCAAACGATTTCATCTCCTAAGCACCTACGCGACCACTTCCGACGTTCGAGCCATACACTTCTCTGCACCCTGAGATGTCAATGGCAATAATGACGCGATCCCTCTTCGATTCGCTGTTCGACCAACTCCAGTTACTAACTTACTTGCTTCAGTGTTGATCAAGAAGGCTGTCTCCGTCCGCAAGCACCTTGAGCGCAACCGCAAGGACAAGGACGCCAAGTTCCGCCTCATTCTCGTTGAGTCCCGTATCCACCGTCTCGCTCGGTATGTACTCTCCCCCTGGTAGATCAGATATTGTGGCTCCCGCACATGTCTTGATCTTTACCAAACTGTTTACTACGTGCAACACTTACTGACTGTTTCGAATAGTTACTACAAGGCAAGCTTCCTCGAGCCAACTCTCTCCCTTTATCAGAAATACTAACACAATAGGTACAGACCGTCGGTGTCCTTCCCCCCACCTGGAAGTACGCCAGTGCTACCGCTAGCACCATCGTCGCTTAAACGTGAAATATCGTTCTGACATAACACGGCTTGGGCAATGGAGTTTATGGACATGGAGAGGTGTTCCGAATAGGGCACCCCAAAAACAGTTCGGACTTTAGTCAATAAAATAGATGAAGACGAGCAACCGTTGTTCGAGACCTCCGAAAAGATGGACCTCGTACTCAATTCAGTAAAATTCCCCAAAACGCAATGGTATCACACGTGAAGACCTATAGTAGACCTGCTATGCGCGCCGGAGGGCGCATGCAAAAAAAGCCTGGTTGGAATCCATATTCCCCTGTCCCCAGTAACGCCGTTGCTCATAATGCGTACAATTCGTAGCAAAACCCCCGTATTGTGTGTTATGGTATGATTTAATTATTCTCAACCTCCTTCGATCGCTCAATAAGCCATTCGCCAAGAACTCGCAGAGGATCCTTAGGCCTAGCAAATAGGGGGTCAGCAACCGGCCATAAAAACACCTCTCAACAACCAATGTAAAACTACTGGGGAAAAACTCACTGCTCTCTAGCGAGGATCTTCACGCCTTCCATCAGATGTCCCGTGACCTTGGTGTTCAGGTACTGACGCACAGGGGCGCCGTGCGCGCGGGCCGACTCCGGCATGGTGAAGGCCGGATCGGGGTGCTGCGAGGCGGCGCGCGAGGTGTTGTCCTGGCCGCTGGTGCGCGAGGGCGTGCTGGTTCGAACCGGGGCTGGGCTGGGCGCATTGGTGGAGGGCATGGCGGGATTGGGGGACTGGGTTTTGTTAGTTTGTGGGTTGGTTGGTTATGTGGGAGCTCGGAGGCATTGAGGGGATTGGTAGGTGGGCGAGCTTACGGCGGCACCGGCGTCCGCCATGGCGACTTCTTTGGTCGTGGACTCTGTAGTAGGCGCGACTTCTCCCGCGGGTGCGGTGATGGTGGGCGTGGGCGCGGCGGCGGGTTGACCGTATGTAGGCACGGGGACGGGCGTGCGGGTGATCTCGTCGCTCATTGTTTGTTGAGAATGGTGTTGACTGTGAGAGAGTCAATGGGTAGAGAGAGAGGAGGAAGGTAGTAGGAAGCTCAATTGGGAGTGATGGGGCTCTCGGACTGATTTGACTTGCTGCTTGCTTGCATGCTGAATTCTTTCTGAATGTTCGCAGGCACGATGCAGACACTGTATGGCACGCACGCGGCACACGGTATGATGTAGGACCGTGTTTTGGACCGTGTGGGGACTGTGGTGGTGGCTATTCCCGTGACTACGCGTTAGAAGCCCCTTGTCTGGATGCCTGGTTCTTTTAATGACCGCGTCCTGCACTCGCGCTTTCTGAACTTGCTTGTCGGAAGTGCGAATAGTAGACGTTATCCATCTGCGATTTTACGACAAAGATGGATGCGTTTGTTAAGAGGGTGAAGTCCAATCATCGGCCTGTCTCCCAGAGAACATCTTCCTTAGATGATACACAGCTTGCACGGGAATTCCCTCCCAGGAAAAAGGTAAAACGCGAGGAGACGCCCAAGAGCGATCCTGACTCGGATGAATATCAGATCGACGCTCCGTTACTGAAGCCAGAGGCTCGTATCAGTCCTGTGGTTGACTCCGATGACGTAGGAGAGACCTCGGAAAGTGAGGGCACTCATGTCCCCGAGCCAACGGCTATCGAGAGCTCTTTGCCGGAGATCATACCCAGCCAGAATGCCATCGAAGAGTACCAGAAGTTGAAAGCCTCTCAAGGCGATGATACTGCCGCATCCAGACTCGACTCTAGAACATGGGTCAGAGGCAAAAGCTCTCTCTACGTCGACGCCTTCAACCTTGCTCTTGACACCGTGCTGGACGAAGAGTCTCATCTCTTTGATGACAAAGAGAAACGGGTCTTTGAGGAGTGGCGGTCTCTTGACTATGAGGCTCAGTTCTTGTATGCATGCAAGTGCCTGATACTAAACCCGGTATGATCTAACAGGTCGTTAGATATGTGCGCTTGTTCCTGAGGAAGACGTCTTCGTGGCATCGCATTGCTCGATTGGGCTATTATAATGATATCACAGATACCGAGACGGCTATTAAAGTGTTACAGAAGAGCAGGCGACTTCCAGGGGATATTTCACCAGATCATCCCGACACGGCTTCTGAAGAGTCTGGTACTAGTTTCATACAGGAGCAATGCGCTCTCGAGGATACGTTCACCTTTGCGGATGCTTCCGAGGACTTCGTTGATAGTGTGGAGGAGGCGATTTCACTCCTAAGCTTGGACGAAGTGAAAGCCCTCGCTAAGGAAGCCAAGGTCCAAGGCAAGAATAAATCCGATCTGGCAAAGGCCATTTGTCGGATGAGCAACCAGCAGGCCGGCCTGTTATCAATGGGTCTTCGGCGCGCGAGTGTCCCTAAATCGGCTGACGAGTCGGAGCAGACTATACCTCTGCCTAAACAACTTCCTGAAACTAATAGAGACGATACAAACAGGCAAAGACATTTCCTTGAGAAGATATTAGCCATCACCGGTCCCTGCGTGAGACTTTCATTATCAGTTTTCAAGTTGTTCGAACGGGTTCATCTCGTCTTCTACAGATCCACGGAATGGACAGAGAAGTCATTAACGACGATCATACTGGCCAAGATTTCGAAACGCAACTTTCCTCTTTATGTCGTCAGCAGATCCTCCAGCATCTTCGCCTCGAGATCACAGCTCTTGGAATTCGAAACGGCCATGCGCACTGAATACGAGATCGATAACATCTTGGAATTCAATGGGCCTGTTACGGAGGCGGGCTTCCGGAAGGTAATCAGCACTTTTGAGGCGATCTATCCGAGATGGAAGAGTGTACTACAAGAAGAAAGAGAAAAAGAAGAAAGACTTTATGAGTCGGGCGAAGGCGCATACCTTAGACGACTCAGTCCCGGACACGCGTATACGCGGATAGTCCATAAAGCTGCTTACGTCCTCGGACGATTGAAAGATCACAAGCGGGAGCATGAGCTATTAGCGGAGCTCCTCAGTCAGCGCCTTTTTCATCTAGCTCGTCGAGGGTCTTGGTATCAACGGAAAGCTCTTCTCGAGGAACATTACATGCATGCACTACTACCGAACCCGGCGTATAAGGATCCGGAAAGACAGAAAAGTCACTGGAAAAGTATAGCGGCGGCTACGTGCGAGAGAGCACTCGAGGATCCTGACTGTCATCTCAAGTATCATTACGATCTACAAAAACGGCTTGTCAAGCTTGAGAAGCAGCTCAAGATACCCGTTAGATTGCAGCATGATTTTGGCCACGTTCAGTTGAAAAAGCCGGAAGAGCACTATGCTGAAGGAATTCAGTTGAAGAAGCTCGATGCGGTTGGCAGAAATGGACGCGGACCGAGTACCAAGACGATATGGGTTGATGAGGCCGAAGATGGGGCCCAGTGCAGTGTTGAGTCGATGTGTCTGAGTTGGTATAGGAGTCAGGGATGGAAGGGATATCATGCCGAGGGAGGCATCATCAGAACCCTCTTTGCCTACTTATTCTTCGACATCCTTTTTCTCTACATTCCGAATGTCTTTCAGACAGCTTACCAGACATGCCCTCTGGATCTACACACGGACGCGTTCTATCCTACCCGTGTCTCAGAGATCAACCATCGGCTAGTTGAGATTGCGAATGGCAAAGCCGCGAGCTTGATTGAAGAAGTTGATAAGAGAGAACGGGAGAAACGGACTTGCGTTGTTGGTCTCAATTGGGACTACGAGCTGGAAGACTTGCTTGAGCTAGCTGAGTGCTTCGATGGTGCTGCGCTCGCAGCCGTGTGCAAGGTTCTAGCACAAGAATACGGTCAGAGAGGGGGCGGTATCCCTGACCTAATTCTGTGGAGGGCAGAACCCAAGAAGGAGTGCATGTTCGCCGAGGTCAAGAGCGCGAATGACCGATTGAGTGATACACAGAGGCTTTGGATTCACGTCCTGACTGGAGCCGGACTCAGGGTGGCACTATGCAATGCAGTGGCGAAGGAGGTCAGGGAGATCTGACAAGAAGAGTCCTGCTGATGCTGTGGTCTCTCTGCCTGTCTGTCGCTTTCGATTGCACAGGTGTACCCTACCCATCGATCGGGGACCATTGGTCTTAGAAGATGGGCTCATTCACAGCACACGCGGCTATATGCGGCCGCAAGCGAGCGTCGTCATCACGTTCTCAAGCCTCACTCACATCACGTTGTGTTCACGAGACTATCAGGAGAGCGGGGGATGTTTCTCTACGAGATCGGTATAACGATGAATTCTATGTGTGTGAGTTGACTTGACTGTCCATCCAAGATGTTGGCATGAATCTCTTCAAGCATGTCAGACTGCGAGGCTATAAGACACACTGCTATACGACACATGACAGAATCGCAGGAATCAATACTCCGTGCAGTGGAGCTTCATTTGTAATGAAATCGATCAGGGCATGAATCCTTCCATTCTTCAGCCTGCCGACTCCATCTACATTCAAGCAGGCCGTCCGGGAATGACATCGCACCCAACCCAAGACATGGGTTCCACGTGTTGAAGGCCGCTGGGAAAGCTCCGGCGCGACCTTGAAGAGATAAGTCTGCAGGTATATCATCTACCGGCAGTTCACGTATCTCATCTCAGCATCGTCTCCATGTGGCGTGGATTGGGGTTTGAAACAAGGCCGGCTGGTCGGCTTACGGAAGAGAAGAAGGAGGGATGGCATTGACAGCAGAGGGGAAGGGAGTTGAAACATTGAAGACCCCCCTGTAGCACGAGAGAGGATATACATATGTGTATGCACCTCATCAGTCGGGTTCTTGTGCTCACCTTGGATAAGTGTGACACCGGTTCTTTGCTCGATTCGGGATTGCGCAAGCGCGGCGGGCATTGTCGTCACATTTCACTACCTCCTTGCCTAGTTGGGAGGGGTGTGTATTCTTCCTCTTTCCCACTTACTACCTAGGTACACGCACTTCTCGGAGAATTAACGCATCAGGACGCGGAGGAGATGTACGGACTCGACTGTCGATGAAACCTGGCGTACGTTCCGGGTTTAGGGCGCAGCACAACATACATTTGTGATATTGAAAAGGGGCGATAGACAGACAAACTGCGGTGTTTTCTTCTATCTACGTACTGGGATGAACGGGAAAGGAATCCACTTGTCACCTTGCTGCGAGGTGATGGGCTAACTGTGTAGGTTAGGTATTTCGGCCGTATGTATTGATCTGGGAGAAGGTCTTGGTGTTTCGTCCGTGGGAAGCGCATGCGGCGTGACAGGCCCCGAGACCTCGTGAATGTCTACGAGTACGGATACAGAGAGTCTACGGAGAACCCCACGTCTACCAGTGGCAACTCCGGGCATCATCAAGTCCACTTCAGCTACGACGTCTACCTCTACCTAAAGACTCCATGGAATCTGCTTAGGTATCATGAACCATTGCGGCCTAATGGAGGTTCTTTTGATTTTCAATGTGATCCCCAAATGATATGTAGGGCTCTCGAGTCTCATCAGAGGTAATATGTGGATTGCAGATGCAAGATGTGGCATGTATATGGGGGGCATACATAATGCAGTTGGTTTCGTACCGGTATGCTGGATGGGGTGTGTCTGCATCGTTGGCAACACTCTTGTACACAAATGGGGACTGGGACAGGAATTAAACAAGCGCGCAATACGCAGCGGGCTTTGATGAAGGGTTCCAATTGATGCGACGTCGACCGGGAATGGGAATTGCGCACGCGCTGGAGTTACCTACGGTTTGTACGAGTACTTGGGCAGGGAGATATGAACTACGATGAAGAGTGCCCTCTGACGCCGGGCTTTGGCGGTTCGCTTATGCCAATACGGAAGATATTGTGAGTAGAAGCTGGCGATCCATCATCCATGTGGCAGCCATACCGGCTTGCGGCGTAAAGATCCAGGCAGGTTGTAGGTCGCAAGGGCGCGTGGGAGAGCTACCTACTTGGTAGGGGATAAGGCTAACTGACGGGCGGTTGGCGATTGCTTTTTGTTACCAGCGCAAAGAAAGCAAGAAAGGGAAGAGAGAGGAGGGAAACGGGCGTTTATATGCACATGAACATCCTTGCGTTACACGTGAAGATATGATTCCCACGCGTGAAGTCTACGCCCCCAAGCCCCTTTACGATGAGTCTGTGACCTACCTAAATCGTGAGAATGTTGGTGGTTTGCCTCACAACTGCGACACCTTCATCGAGCTCACTGATCACAACCCTCCCTCCATCATTATCTACAGCATCAAGACACACTTCACACTGTACCGCACCTAGCGCTCCCAGCCTGCCTTTCCAGCTTAGCTTAAGTCCGGTGGGCGCTTAAAAACAAGAGAGCGACTGGGGAAACAAGCCAATGGGGAGTGCCCACAAACCCCATGCACGACACCCTTTCCTAATTTACCCACTCACATACATAGACACACACCCCCTTCGTTCTTTTTTTTCTTTGTGGGAGATTCGGGACTGGGGCGGTTGATTGGTTGGGCTAGGCGCTTAGGGATTGTTGTGGGAGGTTTTTTTTTTTTTTTCCCGGTCTTTTACTTTGTTTCCGGGGTCTTGGGACCAATGGACGCTAGGGAAAGCCGATGATGAGGTTGATGGAATGGGAATGGAGTTGAAGAGGAAGAGTTGAGTTGGGCGTTGCGCCGTAGGACTTTTCTTGCGGAAGAAGGGAGTTACCAAAGAGGTGGTTAAGGCGAGTAAGGTGGACGGTTGGGCTAATTATCACTGCGGCTCTGGTCCTACATACGTCTACGATACGTTCACCCCGCTACTTACTGTGGTTCTCTTCTTTCTGAGTTACGATAGATAATGGAGGAAATATCTCGATAGTGCGTGGGAAGTTGGGGGCCAAATATTGGATGCGGACGGAAGAAGGTTGGTCTTATCGTGGACGAGTTGAGTTGAGTGAGTTGAGAAGTGCCGGTTTAGGGACCTACTTATATCGGGTTTAGGATGGGGACGGGTGGACCGGGAGGGGGATCCTTCGAAGTTGATTCTGAGAGATATTTGAATTCGAGTTACGATTTCTCGGTGTTGTCAAGTCCTGAGTTGAAGGAGCAGGACTACGGATCACGGTACGGTAACAAGTGTGAGACTAGGTACGAAGAAGTCGCCGAATGACGTCTGACTCTTCGCGCCAACATCAGCTCGACGAAGGAAAAAAGACATCATACCTGGCCCACCCCGGCCCGGATCCCCTCCCCTCATCCCCCTCCCGGCTCGACGCTAGAAACTAAACTTGCTTAGCTCTGATACCCATGGAAAGGATGGATGGATGCCAGCCGCGGGCGGGTGAGGTGGGCGGCCCCCCGGCGACCTCTTTTTTTCTTTCTTTCCTTGCTCGCGTGGTCGCCAAAATAAACATTCATACAGTATGGGAGGACCGAAAGGAGCAAGGGGTGAGGGAGGGAGGATGAGGGGGGCGTGAGAAGGGGAGAAGGGAGCTCTTCCGATGTTGATACGGAGCATACCCTCACTACTCGTAGATACCGTAACGGAAGACAGTACAGTACGGTACGGTATTCAGTCAAGGCCTACAGAAAATAATCTAGCGAGTACGGACAAATCTAGGGGAGAAAATAGGTAAAATATACTCGTCGACCAGTCAGACCTCACCAAGCACCCTCGCAGCCCAACATCGCGCGTCTCGTCTCTTTCTCGATCCGACCAACCAATCCGTAACCTCGTCCTTCTCCCTCCGTACCTAGGTAGGTATCACCTGTATCTAGCTGGTAGTCGCTCCGCGTACATATGTACGTTATGACTTAGGTCGGTACGTGCGTGCAGCCGTTCGTTCGTTCGCTCGCTCGCCTGTCCTGTCTTGCCATGCCCCCCCTCCTGGGTGGTTTACAACATCTACCAATCCCATAGGTTCGCTCGCGAACCAGTGAGCGGGGAGGATGGATGAGAAGCCAGAGCCTGACCGAAATCTGTTTTTTTTTCTTTCTTTTCTTTTTTTTTCTGTGGAGGGAAGGGAGGAGGGCAAGGTTGTCTTGGCCTGCCTCTTGCCAACCACCCGGCCGCAGATGAGGTCGCGTTTCATCTGTTGTTGCGGAGCGGAGAGGTGCTTGGGCTGGGTGGATTTGCTTGCTGTACGTCGTGTACAAGTACGAGTAGGTAGGTGAGAATGAGGAGGGTTACGTAGAGGGTATGGGGTGATAAGGTAGGCTGAGGTCTATCTTGTTTATTGCCTGTATGGAATTGATGAGATAGAGAGATTCTCACTAACTTCTTCGGTGCTCTCACCATGTCATACGTTGAACTGGTGTGTAGATGGCAGGTATCATGGCGGCAAGAAGAGACATGGTCGTAACATTTCGTACGTAAGTCTACCTCCTGAGGGTGTAGAGACCGAGATGGCATTCACATAAGCATGGTAATAACGATAGATGAAGTGTTTATGGTAATTTATTGATTTCTTATGCTGTTCGATTCTCTCCCCGTCTTCCTTCTATCTTTGCTCTCTTTCTCGGGTGTAATACAGGCACTATTGTCTAGGTAGATATAGAGAAGTAATAAGGCAAGGCAGATAGATAGGCAGAGAAGAATAGATAGGTTAGGTCGGTTAGATTAGAGGTTGTCGAGAGAGAAGAAGAAAAAACAAAGATGGTAGTGGTTGTTGTCCCAAGAAAAAAAATCCTACAAGAGTATTCTCTTTTTTCCGTTCGCCAAGTTAGAACCCCGTATGTATACGGAAGTTTCTAATCCCTTTCCCATGGAATTTGTTCCTCCGCTCCCCCAATTCTCTATTCCCCCTCCCCTATTTCTTTTCCCGCCAAAAGATGAGATATTTCCCCCCTTTCCCCTTTCGCCGACCGTTGTATCCGAGGCCGGTACGTCCCAGAGAAGGGAAGAGAAACAACAACAAAGTGAAGAAACACATGCGACGATGCCGAGTGATTTCCAATGGTGGTTGGAATCGCTAAGAGATGAAAAACTTGTTTGTTTGCAAGAGCGCCGCCCAGCAACGCCATGGAACTCCTCCTACCGGTATACCGAGTAAACGATGTCTTTGTGTCTTTGATGTGAAGAGAGACATATGATGGCGCAAGCAAAATTCGATGTTGATAAATCAGGCTGACGTAAATTCGTAAGCGGTGGTGTGTGGTGTGATGTGGTGTGATGTGTGCCACGATGCCCTATCTATTATCGGGTAGGGTGGTTGGTGAGTGGTGAGAAGTGGTGGAGAGAAGGCGGTCGTGGTCATAGTCGTAGTCGTAGAGGCTGTAGATGAAGTCGTGGTCGTAGTCGGTGAGAAGATATGGCAAGACAGTATGATGGCAGTCGTAGATAAGTGAAGATAGATCAACTGCGATGAGATGATCTCATCATCACATAGAGATATCGAGAGGAACAGATGGTAGAGTATGCTTCATTCACGGGATGATGTTAATGTCATCCTAAGACGAAGTCGTTGCTGTTGTTGTCGATGGTACTGGTACTGATATTTCAGTCGCCGTTACTGTTCTCGCCGGCTTCTGGGTGCTGTTGCTGGCCGCCTGTGTTTTCCTCCGCTTACCCTTGGGAGCTGGGTTCATCCGCGGCGTGTAAGTGACCGTGCGCGTGACAACCTCCCGAATGTGCCGCACACTCTTATTCGTGGGCTTATGAGCCCTGCAATCGTTAGAATACCGAGCCTTCAGTGCTGCGTCCCAGTCAAACGGTGATCGAACCGACCGCGCGCTGAAAGGTGACCGTAATGAAGCGCTCATGGGTGAGTCCACCGTGGATACGGTAGGCGAGGGCGGAACGTTGAAACCAGGGAACGAAGTGACGCTGATAGGCGGCGCAGACATGGGCTGGTTCGAATAGGGGCTCATAGGAACAGCCAACTTGTTGTGAGATCCGCATTTACATGAGCAGTCTGTTTGCTCACTGCTGGCCGTCGAGGGCACTGATTCCTGGGCCTGGTCCTCCTCCGGCGTAGAATCGCTAGACGATGATCGCTTGGCGGGAATGACGGGCGACGGAATCGACATGGCCTTGAGGAAGTCCATGTAAGCCGTAGGCGGGGTGATGGGCGTCTTGATAGACCCGTTGAACTCATCCTTGAGAAAAGTAGGGATCGCCGACCGAGGCGTCCGGGCCGATGCCGAGAGGGCAGAGAGTTCAGACGGGAAGGTGGCGGTGACCGGAGTCTTCAACTGCGCGAGCTTGGGCTTAACCGCAGGCATGTTGACGGTTGTTGATTATAATTAATATCTCCCTTGTCGTTGTTGGTGATGTGGGCACGGTTGATCCGGTCTCTAAGAGCTAGGTCCTCTTAGGTATGATGAGCAACTCGTTCCGGGTGGACAGAGCAGACACTAAGCCGTGGTGGTGTTGTTGTTGTATGAGACCTTCGAGTCGATGATACCTACAAGGTGAAGGCAGAAGTCGCCGTGGGGGATGCTGAAGAGCCGGCACTTGAGGAGGAGGAAGGAAGAAGCAGGCGTAGGGTGGGAGAGATGGGAGGAGGAGAGGTTATAACGATGCCACTACTAAGCAGGAAATAATAACAAGAACAATAAGACCCAGCAGAGAAACGGAGTCCCCAGGGGGTTCAAGGGTCAGGGTCAGGGTCAGGGTCAAGGGTCTCGTCGTTGGTAGCGTGTAAGTGGGCGGCAGTACTTCGCAGTGTACTTCGCACATCCACCTTGGCCGTACGGTTTCGGTACGGTACTAATGGGCACGAGTCCAGTAATGAGGCCCGTCTGCGTCCAGTACGAGCACCCTAGCGCAAAACGGCGTGGGGAGTGCGCGCAGCGACAAGCCCAAAACGAAACGAAGGCGCCAAACAAACAGGGGGGTTCCAGGAGGCACGCCGCTAGAAACACTAGAAACAAATGTGACGGGATCCGGAGGGATGGATGAGTGTAGCGCTTGAAACCAATCAGAAACGCGGGCCTGTACGCAGCAGATCGTCACCAATTAGGAACTGAAACTGACACTGAGCCGTCGTCGAGGAAGCAGGAACTGCAATTTACTCACGGGAGACGGTTCCTGTGAAGGGAAGGTAAGAAGTGAAGCTGTACGTAAAAGATCGGATATAAATAGTATATCGCCGTATGTGCAGACACGGATGCACTGTGTCGAGTATCTCGCAGGCGACGACGGCTACCAAAGTTGTATGTTGTGCGCTATGTGCATGTACCTATGCTGTGCTGTTAGCGCACCGTGTCTCGCCCACTGTATTTATTTAGTCTTCAGCGACCAGTCAGGGGACAGCGCTACGGCGGCGCGACAGGGGAGCGTAGGTACCTACTGGACCTGTTCCCTCTGATGGGCTCGATGGACAGTGGAGCGCCTCAAGAACCACTCGGCGAACGCGACACCCCAATCAAACGTCGACAGTAGCGGCAAGCGGTGGACCAGTGAACAGCTCTAATTATGTGCTCCTGCACGATCGCTCACTCAGCGTGGGTGGCGGCGGTTGTGTATTCGCAGGTAGGGTTGATGTCTGGAATGGGTATAAAGGCGATACGTGCACGGATGGGGCGGGACGATTCGAGATCGATCCCTGAGAACAATTCGTGTTAAGTGCAATAGATCCCAAGAATCTGGATAGAGAAAGAAGGTCGTGTTAACAAAACGAACAAACAAATCGAGCAAACGAAAATCAATAAACTCGAAGATCGGGTCGTACCTTCACTGATTCTTAGCTGAGATGGGATGATCGACAGGCCTCTTGCGGTACCTATCGCAGTCGCTGGAATCCGTATTGGTAGGAGGTCAGGCAGGTAGGTACCTTGTCAAGTACCTTAGGTGCTGGGTGACCAGTGACGACGCTACTGAATCCGTACTAGACCGTGTCGTGATTGGCTGCCCTCGATCCCTCTGGCACGGCGTCTTTTGCCCCGGGGTTGCACTGAGCGCACTGAGCGAGAGTCCCGGATCTGTTAAGCGCCCGCACTATTCCTAATCTATAATTAGCAGCCGCTCATTCGTCCCTTGAAATTTGGCCCGGTCCTTATTCTCTCATTCAATCTTCGCCTCAGCATCATCACCCCGTCACCCGTCAGAGTCGCCCAGAACAGACATCAATCACCAAACACTGCCCCCGACAGCAATGGAAATGAAAGGAAAGACGGTGGCAAGCCACCCTGACAACGGATCACTTCTGCCTGCCTGATGCTGTGCTGCGTTCTTGCTGTTTGCTGTATTCATTGAATCACTGTGACTGACCTGTCTGCCAAGATCCGAGATGCCTCTGGACTATGGATAATTCACACTCTGCTGCTAGGCTGGAAGAATGCGATCTGGTGATGAACAACTGAAGTTGTGTATGTTCCCCTTTATGTCCTGCAGTCGCGACGTGATTGGTGGTATTGGCGAGAAAGGTGTGTGACCCAGGCTGTTCGTGTGTGTGCGTCTGTGTGTCGACACGCTCGGGATGCGTGTGGGGATGGCAGTGATCCACGTCCGAGAGGGTGTGAATAGGTGGAAGGGTGTGAGTGGGTAGGTGAGCGTGAGATCGACCAGGTTGTCCAGGCTAGGGTTTCAATGCGTCGACGAACTTGGTGAGGGCCGTCCCGTTTCTGCGTGTCTTACACTTGAGAATGCGACTCTGGTGATGTCAAACTGACTGATGGAATAGTGATGCTGTCTTCGATCTTTCCATTCAGGAGTCCAAGGCGAATTGTGCCTTTTATGGTCGTTCACGATGCCTTCTACTTCGTATCTTCTGAGCAAACGCTGAGGCTGCACTTCACGATGATCTCTTCTGTTTCTTTTTCGTTTCCCTGTTTCTCCTTCTCATGAATTCTGTACCCGTCATTGAGCGCGCGGCTCGTCAAACCTGCCTTGCCTACGAGTACATGTTCATTTTTCTTTATTCTTATCGTGAAAACATGGCTGTTTCTTCTTTACCGACCGCCTCGTCGACCCGAGCGCGCGCCACGAGATGCGTACCGACAATCCTGACCATGGCTAACTCCGACTCGCTGGTTGGCCAAGTCCGATATAGCCGTCCATACTCACTTCTGCCACTTTTGAACGCTTTCCACTCACCTTAGTTTGCGCAGACCGCTAACACACAGAAGTTGATGTTTTCTCCGGCAATGCAGTCCTGTTTACAGCGCAAAGGACCCTGGCAACCGAGGCGCTGGTCTTTTTAAGCGCCTTCAGACTTTTTCACCGGTCTCTACCGACCTGATGCAAACCAGCTTCATTCCACCACCTATGATCTTCCCGCGCCTACGTAGAGATCAGAACAAACTGCCCTCACCCATGGTTCGCGGGGTCATAGAGACACTAGCTCAGACGCCGACCAGCACGGCGTACCCCGGATAACTTCTTGCGATCATGACGAAGCAGTCACTGGTTTAGCAACGCCTGCCGGCAGTAATAAATCTCCTAGATGTCACTATTTATAGCATATTACTTCACAGGTCTACGAATGCCTCCATACGGCGTAAACGTCTGGCATTTTGTCGTCGACATGCCGGCGTTGTTCCTATTAGTATACCAGCTGCCACTTAGCGTCATGGCTTAGGTCGTCGTGCCAGGGCACGCATTGTCATCAACGAATCCTTCACACGACTATCACAATAACCATCTCGTCTAAGTATAGCAGGACCCTTGTCCGATGTCCCAAGAGCCAAACTGTCGGGGATGCTAAGACATGAGCACGTTGAGGCACAGTCTTCTGTTATCTCTGCGCTACCAAAACCGACCAACGTACGAGTACATACGATACGTGTTGCGTCTCTCTGCGGTGGCTGCTGGGTGGCCCCCTTCCAAGTTCCAGCCATGGTCTGAAACCGTCACGCCCTTGTCGAATCTGGTGTGTACCTGTCGTGTGCCGCATTTTTATTTTGGACCTACGCACTATTCATCGTTATCCAGCCACTGCCGTTCGGGATGTTACCTCTGACAATATCTCAGAACCTCGGCTCCATGATATCTCGAAGGTCTCGATCCTCTGAGATATCTATCTACACATCTATTTATGGGATTATTTCTCCGAATCACCAAACTATCAATAGACTATGACACTTAGGGCAACGGTGGTCTACCTGATCACTTGATCATTGGCAGGTAGAAGTGAAGTGACTAGTGATATCACAGCGCCAGAATGCACTGTGTTTGCTATTCCCGTCTTTACCAAAATCAACCCAGAGTCAAGTCGGCTTGTCAGTGTTCTAATTGGAGCCGGCTTCGCGAACGAACAAGTTGCTCTAAAGATAAAGCGAATGTGGCAACAGCAAAGAACTCTTTCCCTTCCTCCGTTCTTCGAGTCAGGATTGCTAAAGCCAGTGGAAAGCCGGCGAGTTGATTCTGAACTTGACTAACCTAGCCCATTTACCAACCAAATAGGCATTTGCCTAGGCAACTTTTTTTCTTTTTCCTCAAGGCTCATGCCAGTAAGAGATACCTAGCGTAGGCACCGCGCTACGAGATCACCAATCTCTAACCCGGATTCCTTATTTTCTCACTAAACTCAGCGTAGTATATGCGGGGATTCTCTTCCTGCCTACCTAACCCTGGCGGATCGAATCTTTCAATGGCGGTTCTGCTGCCGCCGACCAAGAAAGCCACTATTGAATCTGCATGCCATCCTTATCCCAGAGCTTGGCATCTAGGTAATTACGGGCTTCGATATCTCGATGAAGGCCGGGGAACATTGCTAGCCGGCACGGATTGATCCAATGCGTCTAAGTCTTCGGTGACCGATGACCTTACGACGTCGAGATGTGCCGACTAGACGCGGACCTACTCTCTAGTCCGGGCCAATGTCATGTGGCCTCCGTCTCCGGCCTGCGCTAAACTACCCTACCCCATGTGTGGGAGGGATTCGAGATCACCACACACCGCTCTCACTGGGAATGAGACATGGCATGGCTCTGATTCCCTCGTAGATTGTCGGCATGTGTTGCTGTAAGGTACCGAGGTTAAAGAGATGGGATGGGTGAGAGACTTCAAGGGGGCCTCGTGGTGAAGCGGTAAGTGGATAGGTTGTGTAAGTTGATCGCTCATCAAGGCACTTCCATATCCCATACCCGATCTAGACTCGGGGATCATTACAGACAACACCAGAGGCTAATACTGGTAGGTAGATAGATTCGAAAGTAAAATGATTGATGCTACCGTACATATCATGAGTTCTTTAGACATCTCAGTGTGATATCCAATACGAATTCGATCGCGATGTTGAGCTTCTCACCCCTTGAATTGTGGTCTGGGAAACTTCGTGTGGGGATAGCGTCAACAGCATCTCTCCCATGGTTGACATTGCTACGGCTATGGGATAATAGGTGTCGAAACCATTCAACATGTCATGTTTCAGATTCTGAAGACATTCAGGGGAACAACGCATTGGGGCGGTGAGGCTCATGATGTTGTCAGACTTGCCCATATCTGAACATTATAACCTCTCAGAAATATACGAACGCAAGAAGCCCAGTTGCAATCAAGGCCCCTTTCTAGACTAACAGTTAAAGTGGTCGTCGTTCCAGAGCAGACTCTAATTCAAGCTGATCTTCATTCTAACCACGACCATGACCGAGTGCAATACCCTCGGCAGCCTCGGTCCTCGGAAGGAAGACACATGGCATTCCTACCAACAACGAGTGACAGTCACATCGTCGTCCTTGATCAACATGTTCGGTCGCTAGTAGTACGAATCCTTCGGAGCCGATATCACATCACCACGCCGATGCTCGGGAGGATCACCATTAGTCGGATACTCGGGTCCGCGAATTCGCCGGGCTCGTGGTCTCGATAGTGGTCGAATGCTAACGAATGATGGGTTTCCATGTGGTCGGCGATCATAATGAGATATTCGCCGATAGTTCTGATCGTGATCATCGATCATATGAAATAGGTGTGCGGTAGTTTCCACGACGAGTTGAGATGACTCGACCAACAGGCATGTTGTTGGCTGCAACATTGCAGTGAGATATCATCGATAATGCCTCGGGCTATCGATGTGATATTAATGCTCTTATGATCCAAAGGAAACTAACTTGCAAACCAGCACGATGGTCAGATCAACAGCAAATGGCATTGGGGATGAGAGGTCAACGGGCCTCAAGTGCCGATATCACGGTGACTTCTCACAACCGTGTTGGCGACATATATAACGGAACGCACATTCGAACTCTTCTCCGTACCGGTCTCATAAATCTCCGGTACATCTCAATAGGCTCTCTGATATTAAACTGGAGTTAAGCAATAGTCATAACTACCATCATGTGATGACTATCTTGCCGGTGACCAACACAGGTGTACGATAGCATCTATCGCACAACCAGATAGATAGATGCGATGAATACCTATTACCGCATGCAGCAGACTCTGTGATCCCATATTTACTCTGCGAAAGATTCATCTGACGCTCCTCATCAAGCCGACATGTTCCTTCAGATTCCTATAGCAGAGTCACCACTGCCCAGCACGTCTCTCAGATCAAACCTATCAAGCACGGGGGTCAAGTCACAACTTTCTAACACTACCAGCTGATAGTATTAGAGAATAACCGCATTCATCGCAGAGATATTGCCTTATTTTTTGCCTCTGGCCGCTTACTGAGCAGATTCCACAACCGAGCTGACTCAGTCTACATATCGATCCATCTTCAGTATTAGCCTGAGGAGGGCTCCCCCTATGAGATCCGGGTCGTCTTGAGCAGGCACATACATGATGATGCTCTGATAGTACGCTGGAAGATATGTATGTAGTTATGCTACCGTATCATGAACGTGCGATTGGTACTATAGCTTCCTGTCTGGAAGTTAATAAGGCACAAATATCGTGAACAAACTAGCTCTCTCGCCCGGTGATCTCGGCTGAGATATATAGACCGGATCGTGACCGGTTCGAAAACCGTATCAATGAATACGGAATACGGATTACAGGATGGAGAACTAATACCGGGTCAACATCCGATAGTCAACTCGGACCCCGAGTCTAGAACCCTACCGGAGCGGCATTTAAGCAGACATGATCATTGGTCGCCGAGCTACCGCCAACCAACGTCCCGTACTATCGCATTCGCCGTGGCTGGAATTCCGAACCTATAGCACGCCGGCACCCGATCGGAGGATGAGCGTTTCTTATTGGAGTGGGAACCGGCTTTCATTGGGGTTCAACCCGGAACCCGGAGGGCGATCGGCTACGTACTTGGAACTCCTTACAGATCAACGGGTTCAAGATGATTGGACTGAGGCATTCACTGGCTCGTATGGTGACATCTGGGATCGTTTACCCCTGATCTTCGAACTTTCGGTTCATAGGCTGGACACGAGATTGACTATTAAGGGGATCTGGTTTGGAATTACAACTACGACGTCGCTTCCAGTAGATCGTTTCTTTCACCTCCATGGCCTTATACTTTATGCTAACGAACTGATCCAGATGAATAGTTCACAAACATATCGAATCACGTCCGACACCAATCCGCAACGTGTACCTGCACTGAACCTCGAACCTCGATGACCCGTCTATTGTACGCCGCGATGGAACACGAGACAGACGACTCTGATATTCATTCCCATAATCCTCATTACCCTCCCTTCTAAACTCACGAGCTACAAACGCCACAGGGTATTAATTTAACCCATTATTATGACTTACAGCTCAGCCACCACACGCAGCACTTACTCATAGAAACATCGTCAGTGACGCCGACAGTAATAACGCCACATCGGAACTTATTTAAGGCCTCATTTCACAGCTCACCAAGCACTTCATGTAGAAAGTCGCAAGCGAGATTCACAAGAGCCGCAGTCAAGAGAAGAGTTATCCATACGGAGTGATTCCCTTTCCAAAGCCAATAACCTCACCATCAAAAGAAAAATAGGAAAGTAAGCTTAAACGGTATCCTACCTATAGAGAGCGTTTCGATGATCGACCACACATACTCACACCCACATGGGGGCTGAACGCTCATGTTGGAACTTGGAAGGATAAGGTAGGGCTCATGAACCTCGGTTCAGACGACGGTGACATGAAGCGCGTTCGTCATCTCCGGAATGAGACCGAATGGTTCGGCCTGGGCCAGGTCGTGGTGGTACGTTGTACTGGGCGGGGAGGAAGAAAAGGGGGGAGGGAAAGTCATCAGATAATAGTAGGAAGGGAATATTTACTATTTGTTTTTATTCTCCTTCCCCAATCGGAGGGAGATGTGTTTGATGAGGTTATCTCTGTATGATAAGTAGATGGTAATGGTCTGGATGATATGACTGAGAGGAATTGTAAGTCAAGATGGAGGGAATGGTATCAAGCGCATAACGGAGTTGTCTGTAAGAGCAGATCATCCCCGGTGTTCGCTCAGCGTTCTACGTTGCGTTGCGCTCCATCCAGTGCCACGTCGGACATCCGAGGGCAAGAACCTGGGGACGTTGACGCATCATACACACATATCTCATGCTCGCCAGCGACTGATGATGACAAGCTGTCATCTAGATACATACTTACGGATAGATACGATAGCGCATCTGTACGGCACGACTACGACGACCCTGATCCAGTCGGGAAGTTTGTCCGGGTACGTATGGACAATGGGCGTGGGAAGAGAAAAAGAACGAACGCCAGGAACAAGAAGCAGAAAAGCGTGGCATCACGCGCAAGTGAAGTGGACATTTGAGACATTGGGACGGCGAATCAGAGCCCAGAGACGCGAGTCTGCGTTCTCATTTGCTGGAAGCTCCCGTGTATGTCGAGATCATGGCAGATACGATGGAACTGAGGCTGGGGGAGTCTAGGACGTATAAAGCAGTCTGCTCCGAGGTGCCGTTTCGGACGTTTGACTCTTTTCAAGACAATACATGAAAGGAAACCGAACGCATGTCGGCACGAGTTGACCTTTCTCCTCGGGTCCGGCGCGTTCGTGCGTGTCCTACGCCATAAGCTGAGAGGAGCAGGAGGAGGAGGAGAGAAATCTGACTTGCCTTGCCTTGCCTGCCTTGGTGAGGCGTTCAATGATGTGCGTGATCAATAATAAAGCAAAACAAATACGGCTATAGCGGCCATGATGAATCACTAAATTCGTTAATCACTTTTATCTACTTATTTCATTTTTTATTATTTTTTGTTCTCTTCTCATTGGCACGAAGAACGAGAGAAAATGCCTTCCACAGTCCCAAGCATAAGCCGTGCTTGGCCACCACCACCACCACCCATCACCCACCAAGAAATGCGAAAAGGTGGCTTGCAGATAATTCATCATTTGGCTACGTCCTGCTCTGCATCCTGATTCGTGCCCGGATTGACGACAATGCCGGTGCCATCGTGGAGATCGTCCAGTCGGCTCAGCCAATGCGTCCGCAGGCCGAGACTTTTCTTTCCTTCCCCCTCTCTCGCCTCTCTCTCTCTCTCTCGTTCTGATCTCTTCTTCTCCACCATTTCTCTTCATGCAACCTCATGGTCATCTAACCCCATCCCGCAGTGCCACCACCATCTTCCATCCCCTGGAATACTGAAATGTACTGTAGATCATCGAGGGCGATTACCATCCCGTACCAGGACTACGGCGACGCCGAAGAAGGGTGTCGGGATCCATGCATGATCATGATCTCTTCCTCTCTCTTTCTATCTCTTTCTGTCAAGGATATCCCCATCGTGGGAATGACGACATCATGTAATGTACATGTGAAGCAGAGAAAACACACGAACAACAAACAAAAACCAAAACAAACAAACAAAGATGTCTAGTCTACGGTCCTGGCTTCGTGATACCGTGGCACACACACATACACCCACAGTAATATCCTGGTCAAGGACGGGGGCCTGTCCTGTCCGCCTTACGACGGACGACCATGCAGCGAGTATGCCTGCTGGCGCTTGCGACACGAGAAAAACGCCACCCTGGGCGGACAGACGGGTGCGAGCAGCTACATACTCTAGACTCTAGTACTAGTATGCATGTAAGTGAGGAGCGCCTACATGATGAAGAAATGTATGTACGTAACTAGGTAGGTAGAGAAGGGAACAGACATTTCGCCATGATTATCTGTGTCTGTCTATCGGCGGCTTACATTGCCTACCATGCTGACGATGTAGGCGCCCGTCGAACCTGCGAGATGTGGTTACACGGACTATTCTCTCCGTTGATTTTCTAGTGCGAGTATTTCGTAGGGAGGCTGTATGAGTGGTAGGGGGACTGTATCTTCGACCATGCTTCGACGAGGTAATACGGAAACTTGCGCTCGTCGTCCATCCTTGTCCTCGAAGTTGTTCGAAGCTCTTCGGTCCCAGACTCGGCTCCTTCGCCGTGGTTATGGAAACTAGAGATGTTTGCTTCCCTTCAACTCGAGTTCATCTTTCTAGTCTTGATATCTACAGTTCACCGCAAAGAACGAACTATCAACAACTGACACAGAAACGCTTTGTCTCGGACATAAACATCCCCATCGCTATCGGAATGTGTTACCCCCCTTCTCTTCCTTTCCCCTCCCTCTTCCTCCGCCCCCTGCCTGCGATAAAGAGAGAGCATGATATCGCCCGCACTTGAGTCACTGTGTCTCAAAATTACCGAACATGCGATAATACCCGTGCCAGGATCTATCAGTCCAGTGTGCTAGATAATGAACGAGATAACTGCCGGGATGATGGTGTAAGAAGTGTGCTGATGTCTATCACGAGAGATGATACGGATTAAAGTGGTCTGTCTGCTTATATAGATACCTGCTCGGACTCATAAATGAAGAACATCCACCACTTCCCATAGATTACTACCGTATACGAATATCCTCGTAGCGAAATAGCCCTAATCTCACTCAACTCGGTACGGTATTTCGTATACGTACCTACCCAGGCAGTAAGGTAGCATCACAGGGCGAAGAGAGAGAGCGGTAACGCAAAGCTTGGGGATTTTTCAAAAACAGGTATCTCCGGCGCTGTCGTGCTGCAAGGTAGGGTACCTACCAGGACTCGGGTTGGAGGCGTTTCTATGTATGTACTTCTCGCCTATCTGACTTACGGGGGGCTTCACTGGTCGACTGACCTTCCTGTTCATTCGTGATGGCCGTTTCAAGACTTTACCCGTGATCAAGATACATACGACCGTATCTTCACATGTATGTATGTATGAAAATCATGTCGTAGATCGCAGACGGACACTAGTGCAAGGGAGACTGGTAATTCTTCACAAGAGGGGGGTAACCATTTCGTTGCATTTTTTTCGGTTTTGATTTTTGCCATGTATGTTCCTTCATCCGGCGACGGATTTTTTTTTTGCGTAGTGAAATGTCTATTTCCATCTTGTCATAGGCACACATTGACTGACTGACTGGCTTTTTGCCGCCACGCCTTTTCACCCCCCTATTCATTCCTGTCGCAGCTGCCACGGGCTGACCGCAGACATTGTCCCATCTGGATCTTCCATCCCGTGGAGCCTCCACGGACTCCTCCCGTCCACCCAACCACCGCGTCAAACAGATATTCCCTAACCACATATCTGTATGTAAAAAAAACGAACCCGTAAATGAAAATCCCAGCCATAATCCCTCAAGCCACCTCAACATAGTAGACATGAATCGAAGGGGCTAATAAAAAACACTGGCAAGTGTAGTTGGGTATCCTTCCATTCGTCGCGTTTCATCCATGCAATCTTGCCCCTTTACCAACCTAACCACGAGGCTTCCCAGACTATGCAACATAATTAAAGATATCAAAGTCGAGGGGCGAAAGTTATCGCGTGGGCGACGGGGTTTTTCGTTTAGGAAAAAAACATCGAAAGCGAGTGTCCTGGCGCCTGCCGACATGCCGTGTGTGATCCGAAGAAAGGGAATACCAGAAACCCCCCCTTATACGAGATGATGACGAAAAGAAGTGCAGAAATGAAGAAAATATTCTCGCGCGTTGGCTAGGTCCCTGTCCATGCAAACAGAATGGACCCCATCCCATGCTCCGTCGTTTCCGAGTGACTCCCCCCTTTCCTCCATGATCCCGTCGCCTCGAGAGGGGCTAGATACGAAATGGTATAGGTAGTAAGAATCAAACATGTCGTAACGTCGTGATTGCTGACAAAGTAAACATTCGTGTGGCGCTAAGCCCTAATGCATCAGCTGTCCTCTTCAGCATCCTCTTCGTCGTCATCGGGACTGTCCGCCGTCTTCACCTTCTTGACAGGCGTCGATGAATTTGATTCCGACTTTCTCTTAGCGCCGCCGGCTTTGGCCCGATTAGGATCGCCCGCGGCGGCTTCCTTCTCCTCATTCGCAGCCTTGTTGCGCTCGATCTCCGCCACTTCATCCGCAGTTAAGAAACGGCCACCGGGTCCACGAGGTCGGCGCATAGCATGATTATGCCGTGATTCGTGCAGGTAAGGTTTGCGCCCCTTGCTCGTCAAGCGTAGAGCTTCCTCCAAACGCTGGCGTGCAACCCGTCTCTTCAAAATCCGGTGGAACTGCTTCGCATTCACGTAGAGCGGAGACTCTTCAACACCTGCTGCTATCTCTGGAGACTGCGGCTGCTGCATCGTCTGTCCGGGCGGCATAGGGGGCGCAACGGTCGAGCGCGGCCCGGGATGGTTCATCATCGGCGCATTAGGCACGCCCGGGCTGGTGACCTGGCTCATTCGGCGCCCGGAGAGCTGGTTCACGCTGTTCATCTGTTGTGGGGAACGAGGATCCCGGGGTTCCTTCTTAGTGCCCGCGGCCATCCTCGGCGAGCTCTGTGTAAGACTAGGGTCGGACGTCATGTAGCTCGAATAGCCCGTTCCACCGGCCGCTGCAGCGGTTGCAGCCATCGCCGCAGCCTGGATGCCGTAGTGCATGCTCTGCTGAGGGACACCGTACTGTGTTGGATACATGTTATGTCCTTGTCCAGCCGCGGAGGTCTGGTGTTGCGAAGGTAAGATCGGCGACGTCTGAACACCGTGTTGGTGTATGTTGTGACTCGTAGGCGATGTGATGTTATTCCCAGCACCTGAGCTCGTGTAACCAGAATGGGCCGTCTGCGGAGGTTGCTGGTATTGCGCGTAGTCCATCATTATTGGCAATCGAAGAGGGCGCGCAAACTGGCGGCCACAACTTGTAAAATCCGGTATTCAGTATCCCTGTTTCGTTTCAATCTAGAAATCGCGCGCCGAGGTTTTAGCTTCCAATTCGGTTGTCACCAGCGATTATGTGCTATGGATTCCTGTGTATGAATTTCTGGCCTTGCAGCAACCGTTGTCGGATCGTTCTACACCTGGAGATAAAGGGTGGAATAGTTGGCTGGCGTAAGGCTTACGCGTTGGCACGGTCTCTCGTCTCTTGGGTAGCCGCGATGAGGTAGGCTTCGATGCGACCCAATCTATTGGATATGCGTGGATGCGCTGGCACTGAGTGATGTGGTAGGTGCACGCAGGTGGCCGGCCTTCACGGCATATGCAAGTTGAATGGGCTTGGTGTGTGGGGCGAGCTTCCTTGGTACCCTCGAATTCTTGGGCTTTAAGAAGCAGAACAGCCACGTGAGTGCTCAGCGATGTGCAGGGCTACTCAGAGAAGTGTCTTCCAAGGTTGAATAGGTCTGGCAAAACGGCTAGTACTGAGATCTTGATCCCAGAGCAGAAGTTCTTCCAACCCGCTTGTTGACTGTTGTGGGGATCTGTCCAACCATAAATTAGACAACTGCTATTAAGTATGTGAGGATACTGCGAGAGCGGGGAGGGGTGAGCAACAGTGCAGATTTCTTTCGTGCTGGACCACCACTTGATGTGCTGGCATGCATGACGGAATATGCACGAGCCAGGCCCACCCTGTCAACCAGCTCAGCGCGACTCAAGGTTCAATATTGAGACCGGCCGTCGCGCAAGGCGAGGCAGGCCTTGCCCGATAAACGGGGGCCCGAGAGCTAGCGCGAGAGTCGGGCTGCAAAGAACTAGAGAAGAGCATGCTTGGGACATTCCAGGGCTTTGACACGAGTAATTGGCCAGGGAGCGCATGGCATGGGAGGCACATTTCCCCTACAGATAGAACAACACATAGATGGCTCACTTTAAGTAGGGGAAATGGTGCACCAGCCACACACTAGAAGGAGGAGGGTGTGGGCAAGAAAAAGGGACAGGGACAGGGAAAAGGAAAGGGAAAGGCCCGATGCTAGTGACGCAAGAACGCATGGACGGTGCGCTAGGTGGAGGAGTTTGCAACTTGCAAGATGGCAGAGCACCAATCATCGGGGGCCTTTTAGTGGGCATTGGACAAGTTGGCGCGGGCCTTGATGGTGTGCGAAGGTATCATTGTAGAGCAGATGGGGGAAATGGAGGTGGTAGGTCGATTGAGGTGGCCGAAAGCAGGGAAGGATGCATACCTTTTCAAACGAGTTCCCGAGTGCTTGGATTCACCCTGTGGGTTGCCAGTCTGGTGGACGCCCAGGTGTCTTAGGAGAACAAGAAAAGGTTAGCCGGGGCCAGAAGAGAGGAGCGGGGATTAGCAAGTAAGAAGGCGGTCGCAGAGATGGGAAGGGCAGAGAAGACGACGAGAGTAGATGAATCAAATCAGCGTTAAAAGGCACCTGCCCATGTCGACATGCAAATGACAGTAGACAGCGACATCGTAGCAGAGTAGCGATACGCCGTCCAGCATGTGCAGGCAACACAACACCGTGGCGGGAAAGGTCGTAGCGACATATGCAAAACAGGGAGGAGACAATAAATATACAAAGGCGGAGGTAGAGGTAGAGGTAGAGAGAGAGGGATATGCCAGTAGGTACGTATGTAGTCGGAACCGATGAGCTGGGATGCTGGTGGCTCCGGGGTTGGTGCAGGGCGGGCGGGATGCATTTGCCCACTCACTAGAATGCGGGTTTGCTGGGTTTGAGGGGTCTGAGAATGAGAGACGATTCCAAGACAGGGACAGTTGAGGCTTTAACCCATCAAGCACTACTAGCTTGGTGAAATGAAAGCAATCCGCAGATAGCCTCAATCACCTGATAGATAATAGCCAATAATGCGGTGTAAAAGGAGCTCTGCCGGAAGTGATAGGTCTCGCAGAGCTCGTCGCAAAGAGGGTCAAATAATAGCTTGACAGTCGCGAGACTCTAGGCCTGTTGATTTGTCGAGTGGCAGAGTGGGCGCGCTGGGTCTTTTGGAAACCCTGGCGCTTTATTTTTGCGCTCGCTCGTTGACTGGCTGGAGCCGATGGAAGAGTAATCCCCAGGACCGGGTTTAACACCCCATCGTGATGAAAAAGAAGGATAGGTAGACAAACAAGACTCGGCGGTCTCGAAGGATGACAACGAAACAATTGGCGAATCAAGTGTCAAGTGGGAAATGGCAAGGACAAGGGAAAAGAAATGAGTCTTACGACAACAACCGACGACAATGTAGAGACGGAGATCATCGAGCAGAAGGGCAAAAGCGCAAAGGTGCAGGTCAAGTATACGGCAACATAACAATTTCGACGGTGAAAGTGACTGAATGAAATATCGGCAGCTTACCTATTTGCACGGGTTGCGCGTGCAGGCAGAAACAACAGTAGGTAGTAGTAGTAATAGATAGCAATACCTCGCAAGCAGGTATTAAGTATGGCTGCTGTTGTTGTCGCTATACCTGGATAGAGGTATGCGTGACAAGAGTGGCCTGGGAGGGTTATAGGGCTGGGGATGTTGTCGCAGGCTCGCGTCGTAGCAACGTTGTGGCACCTTTTTCAACCAGCTTTGCGCGTGGTTGACAGAGAAGCTTATGTAGCTCCCAAGCTTGTGCAACGTCTGCGTTACAGTATGTCTCTGCAAGCAGGCAGAGTGGTTGCAGGGGGGGAGGGGGGAAAGAGGGTGTGGTGGTCTCTTAAGAGTCAGACGCAGCGGCAGAGACAGAGACAGAGTGACTCTTCCTTGCCTCTTAGGACTGGGCTCAACTGTGCGTCTGTTCTAGAAGTAGTCTGCGCGTCTGTATGTAGCAAAGTCAATTCCGACTATCAAGACAGATCAGATCAGATGAGATGAGATCAGGGCGACCGCGACTCGCGCTTTTGCGACAGCGACGGCAACGGCAACGACGATTGACGGCGATGACGACGATTGACGACGAGGCCGCGATTGGTGCGATGGCGCGTGCACCCCGCGATAGGCAATAAATACCTAGCACACACACACACACACTGGAGGGCTGGGCTGGTCCCGGTGTCGCTCCGGGCTTTACCAATACTGGAGGTGGACTTGGGGACCTGTCGAGAGTCGATCCAATTGACGGGATTGCCAGCGCGCCCCGGGAATGGATCTGATTTGGCGAGGGTGTTAAGTTTCAGGAATAGACGAATTATTGCGTCGCTGGGGTTGGAAGCTCTGTCTTTGTTGGATGAAGAGCGGAATCTCGCAATTGATTCGATGGAATTTGATAAGTGGTGGACCGAGGTGAGCGAGGGCAGATTGATTGGTGAAAAATCTTGACAGAAATTTCAGAGAACGGCCATGAGGGGCCTCGTGCTTTAATGGGGACCGCCTTTTTGGCTAATCAGCTGCCCTGATCAAATCTGTGTGTGGGGCTTGAAAGCGGGCGATCTGCAGCGCGTGTACCGCCCATACGTGCCCTAAGTACTCGCCCAAGCCACGCTTGGTGCGAACGGTACCCCGTTTATCCTTGGAGCCTGAGCCGCTGTACCTCGGTACGTACCGCCCAGTATGTACCTCCCCTCTACCTTAAATGTGGGCGCGGATACACGGGATACCCCGCCCCGTCGAGTTTAACAGAGTTGGCAGGCGCAGCCAGTTGAGAGTTTGGTACCTCGAGGTCTCCCAAGGCAGCCACAGCGTACAAGGCCCGTACCGAGATGCCTCGTACTGTACACCCCCAAAGCGGTACTTACAGCTACCCGCCTGTAGGTACTTCGCAGTGGGTAGGCACGCTAAGCATATACCTAATGTACGTACGAAGCAGTGTGCATACATGCCTACCACCTGCCTGCCTACGGAATACTCGTACCTCCCGGTCCCTCGCCGCCAGGGCTTCCAACCCGTCTGTGTCGTTCTGCGTTCTGCTGCTGCTGCTGCGTTCTGTCAGTGTCCCGGGCTCTGCCAAGGGGCCGGTTTCCAACTGCGGAGGCTGGGGCATGTTTTCCTTCTGGCCACCGACGCCAACGCATCATTTCTAATGAACCCCGTCACATCAGCAATAATCATCATCCACTCTTCCAGAGTCGAGAGTCGCAATGGGGTTACGATCGCTGTGATCTTCTGCATTGCCTACCTTATCTATGCCGTATATCGCTACCTTCCAGGGTGCTGCAGTAGGTACTCGTACGCAGCACGAAGCAGGCGGCACATCGTAGTGCCTGGCTAGGAGGTGGTGTGCCTCAGTCTGCCTCCGTTATAACGACGCTCTGCTGAGCCAACTCCCCCACTTCACTCTCTTTTGCACTCGAGCTAATCCGTACGGAATGCCTACATACATGCCGTCGACAATGAGGCACACTAGAGAGGCACAAAGCGCTCTGTTCCTACAGTAGTGGCCGCTTCAGTCGGTGTTTAGTATCGCTAGACGATGTAGGTATCAAAAGGGTAAGCAAGGTACGAAAGTACGAGAATGCGGCGGGGAGTACGGAATACGGAATTGATGGTCTGAGGAGCTGAGTCTGGCCTGACTCTGACTAGCCGGCTCATAATAGTCTTCGGAACGTGTCTCCCGTACGGATTATACAGCTGACGGATTACGGAATACGGATTACTTCGTATACGCATCGACTGCTGCTACTGCTGCTGCTATGCTACTGCCACTACGGATTACGGATTATAACGATGCCGGTTTGAGCCAAGTCGTTGAGTGAATTGATAATGCCGTTTTGATCTGATGCTTAATGCGATGCAGAGCCAACTTCCAGACCAAGGCCCGTCGTCCCCATGACCTACATACGGATTACGAGTACATGTCTGATGTCTGTCTGTCTGTCTGTCCCTTGCTCGTCCAGGCATGGGGGGCAAACGTCCGAAGCATCTTGTCAGCACGACTTGTTGGTAGGCAAGGTAATCCGTAATCCCGTCGTTGGAGTTCGGCGGGTGGCTGGGAGACCCTATCAGCCACCTCATTATTAATGCCCAGCAGTGTCTGAGGTTCTGCAGTCCATCTCATCTGTTCATCTGTATCTTACGAGCACCGCACTTCGCAGCGCAATGTGCGGATTATGGATTAGTGAGGCTAAGATGGCATCTCATGATGTAATTGCATGTAAGTGTGCCTATTTGCTGTATCTGCTTCGACAAGCACATACTCACTTTCTACCTATCTAGATGCGTTTGTGACATTTCTATGTCAGGTTGACTCGGAACCGTGGTTGCCACGCTCATTGGAGCAATATCAGTGTCTCGAGATCGAACGATTGGCTAGATATACCCCTTCTCTGCAAATCATTGCGGCCTAATGCTCTATGCACATACACTTCAAGGCTTGGCGTGTCATCCCTCGCCGCTGGATGGGCTTCGCATCTGCTGTTGCGGTAGCGGCCTTTGTTTCACCCATGTAAGTGCCGTGATCTACCCCATATTGAGCCTCCCTTTCCCTCTTCTTCCACCTACTGCGCACTTTGCAGCATATACAGATTTATGTAAGTCACGGTTGTATAGACCCGACGTGTGCGCTCCCAATAGGAGAGGTTAGGACATTACACAACATCCGATATGGGCCGTGGCGGTGTCCTCGTCATAAGCTCATCAGGTGGTGTACGAGTACCGCAGCAGTCATGTCTATCTGAGGCGTTCTCGATAGGTCAATGAATTTAACCAGTGAATTGAGCGCATAATCCACGTAATAGGGCATAAGCATTGGGGTGAGCCGTCGCAAGATACTTCATACTTCGCTTGGAGAAGAATGCGTAGCTCGCTAGCTCTGCAGGATCGCACATCGCTCCTCGCTCATCGCGCGTCCAGCAGCATCTCAACGGCATCCGAGTCAGGTCAAAGATAGGCATTCGATGTCTCTCTGTTCGAGTTAGTCGTGGAATGAAACATTTGGCGTCATACTACCAGGAATATCTATCACCAGGGAGCTTCCAAATGTCCATGAGTTTTGATACTGACTCTTCCGCCATCAACATGATGCTGATGATGCCGATGCAATGAGGGGATGGTTAATATACGCGCACGCAGTGATGTGCGACAGTACCAAGAACATTTCGGCGTACCCCGAAGTCCTAATAGTAGCACTCCTACTCATGCGCATATGTTCCAGCTTGGCCCACGGGGAAGCCGATAAGTCCTGGGAATACAAGTGTATCTCAAGAATCACTCTGAAACCTCATAGAAGAGCGTGTGAATGACGTCGGCTGCTATAAGAGCCATGTTGGATATCGCATATAGCTTGTAGGCGCAGCTGCCGTTCGATCATATGTTTATACGCCCATGTCTGCTTTTCAATAGCAGTGCCCCGGCGTGAATGATAAGATGGACATACGGGCCTCCACCATCCCTTAGATATCGTGGTCGCCGCTCGTATTACTCGAGGGCCATGGTGTCCATGGGGTCTGGGCTAGCTTTGATAACCAGCCTTGAGCCCAGTGCTAAAATCAACAAGCGATGGATTGCTTTGGAGATAACAACGAGACCTAGGCTGTCGAAAATGCCCCAAGTCCCCAAACAGTGTTGCCTCAAGACATCATATGGAGGCATCCATACGGAATACGATGATGGTGGTAGGTACCTATTTGCGAAGTATCAGGCAGGTAGTAAATGCGCGGAGGGCGACAAGCAAGCGGGATGATAAGATAAGCTCGCACGGAGGCTTAAAAGGCCACGTGACCTGAGAGATCTTCTGACGTAATCGGAGCCCCCACCTGCCGCCAGATGCCCTTCCGGCCATTAGCAGCAAGCAGTTCTACCTACCCAGAGCCGGTACATTCCAGTGTACACACTAGAACCTCTCCATTGATCTCTCGATTCACGGGGAGAAAAGAAAGCAACACAGTGACAACGCTATCTCCCAACGTCGTCCATATATCCATGACGACATGCTGTTCTTCAGGTAAGATGCTGTTTTGCTTTCTTTTCTCTCGCCCCCCTCATTGGGTTTTGTTTATCAGGTCTCATCGCCCCCTTCACGCGCCCGCTCGGCGCCGATAAGGGCAAACATGCCAAGTTATGAATGCAGTCGCGACGATCATTCATGCTGTTCAGGCCCTCATCATACACGGACAAGAGGACAACTTGTCATGTATTACAGCATTCGGGGTGGTCACGTACTCGGTATCGTTTCCGGGGCAGTTGGAGGCCGCTTCGGAATGCGCAAGGATGATGGCATAGGCGGCTCGACGTCACCGGGTCACTGCCCATCTGGTGATGCAGAGGAATGGACGGAGAATGCGCCCTATATGATATCTGGGCTTCGGAGCTTTTGCCATCGTTGAGGATGGAGACCTCAACAATACGCATGTCCGATGGCAGGGAGATCCTATGAGCAAACAAAGGGCCATGACTCCATACATCCGTCTCACACGAATGGAGGAAACCGGGAGTCGAAACACACCGACGGACGGAATGCGACTTCTGAGATCATTGCTGAGAGTCCCCTGCATCTGACACATCTATCTGGTTTTCTTTTTTGGCGAATGGAAAAATATCCCGAGACGGTTGAGAGAGGGGCAACGGCGGCGGCCGCGGAGCGAGAAAAGAAAAGGGGGGATAGCAAAGAAAGAAAGTCCGAGAAAAGGAAATGGCTAACGATGGGTTGCCCAGCTTCTTCAAGACCCTCATCGACCATGAGGTGACAATCGAGCTCAAGAACGATATCCAGATCCGGGGTATCCTCAAGAGCGTCGACCAGTACCTCAACATCAAGCTCGACGACATCCAAGTCGTTGAGGAGCTCAAGTATCCGCATCTGGTACGTCTCATAAGTCCCGGAGGGAGGAACCGACCAACCCACCATCATTGTCCCCCACGCGCGCCCCATCGTCCGCCTCGTGAAAGTCATCATTGTGCCCAATCCCTCCAATAGCATCCTCGTTGAACTTTTTTCCCACCCCAATCATTCTTCCGGCACATCCCCACGCCCCACCGTCCATTCAAACCCCAAAGGGATGTCCCCACGGAAGTAGAAACTAACCCGTCCAATTACAGAGCTCCGTCAAGAATGTCTTCATTCGTGGCTCCGTCGTGCGGTACGTGCACCTGCCCGCCGCGGCTGTCGATGTTCCCCTGCTAGAGGATGCCACAAGAAGAGGTGAGTGAAAACAAATTACTCAGCTGGATATCCCTTTCTCTTCTAACATCATAGCAGAAGCCGCGAACCAGGCCGGAAAGGGCAAATGAGAGGCCATTCACATGAACACAACCAGATAGTCTAGATCGACTAGACACGCGTAGAGCTTGATATGAGGCGTTCTTGCAGGGAAAAGCACGATGTCATGACTAGAAAACGAAATGTTGAACACCAGGAGTACTGACTGATGGAGGGAAAACCAGACGAACGCGTGGTGAGCTCACGAGAGGACAGTGAGCGGGTTTAGCAAGACACGAGACTTCGTCAGCTCGATGAATGAAGACCACGCCAGTTTTCATTCCATTCCGGTGTAGATCGTGATTATCGATGTGTACTGTATGCGCCGAACGCCTTCGTGGACGCTCTCGTGAAATAAATCATGTAAAACCCACGCCCATCATCCATCTCTACCAATATACGCCACCCCCTTTCCCATCCTTTCCCTCCCAAAGCCCTTTCCCAGCACCCTTCCGATCCCCATCCGCCTCATCATCATCCTCCTCCTCAAGCACACTCACAATCCCCCCCTTCCTCCTCTCCCCCAACCACCGATCCGTCCACATCTTCATCCGCCTCCGACTCGCCTCACTCCCCACATTCACCGTCGGAATAACCTTCTCAACCCGCAACGCCATCAGGAAAAGCGCCAACTCCCGAAAACTCGAGTGTTCCGAATACGGAACACCAAAACACATAGCCTCCTTCGTACTCCCGCGCTGCGCAACGAGATCCTCGATCCCGAAGCGCGTGCGCCACGTCTCGCCGTGCAGTATCGACGTCGTGGGCACCGAGGCCGCCGAGAGACTCGCATTCACACCATTCCCCCTGGCGCGAAAATTCCAACCTGAAGGTCGGAAGCCGACGATGTGTGTGAAATGCGGTTTATACGAATCTAAATACTCCTGTAGTGTCTCGGCGCGGATCTCCATGAGCATCTGCATGTGCACTTGGGCCTCGTGCGGGTTGGAGGTCATGAGGGCTGTGAGTTCTGGATCGCCGAGCTGCGAGCAGATTTTTATTTTGGATTTCGAGGCGAAGATTTTTGTGTTGAGGGCTTGCGCGACGGCTTTGCAGATGCGCTCTTTGCCGATGGAGTAGGTGCCGCAGACGACGAGGAGTCTGCGTTTGGGTGGGTTCTTGGTGAGGGTGGTTGAGGTGAGATCGAAGGCTGCTGTGGTAGCGGGATTGCCCTTTTCTTTTGCGAAGAACGAGCTCATTGTCGTACGACCCTTTTCGCGCTTGAGGCTGTCGAAGGCGTCGTCTGCTGCACTCTGGTCTCCTGCGAAGGACCGGCAGAATTCTGCGCACGCCTTGATGACATCACTTTGTGGTGGGAATGAGTACCGTGGGTTCAGATATGTCGTGTCTAGATAGCAAATATCGATTTTCTGCCGCGTGAACTTGCCTGATACCTTGTCCATGATATCTGGCTTGAGCAAGTGATGCGTGACCTGAGCAGGACACGCGCGGAAATCGCCACAATGCAGGATTCGTTGGGTCCGCGCATTCGGTCCTTTACCCAACCTCTTCTCGAAAAGAAAGAGTGAGCTGCCGGGACAATGGTTCGCCGGTATCATGGTGACCGTGACGCCCTCTGTGCCGGGCACCTCCACCGTCTCCTCGAATTCGAGCTCTCTCACATACTTGGCAGCCGTTCGTAGTTGGCTCTTGACAAGGCTTCCGGTGACCTTACTGCAATATATGGGACCATGCGACCAATTCGCAGTCAAGCCTATGTAATGATCGCTGTGAAAATGACTGAGGAAGTAGGCATTACACCCCTTGACGGCACCATACCGGAAGGCATCGACGCAGATCGAAAGCCCCGGCATGATCTTGTAAAAGGGACAGGTCCTCTGGTATGCGGGCTTGCCCCTGGAGGCTTGCTCGGCCGCCGCGGCTGAGGCCCACGCAGAGTCCTCGGCATGACCAGACATTAACTTGCCGAAAGCAGACGTGGGCGCATTTGTACCACTTCCAAGACTTATGGGGTTCGCTTGGCCCGGCCGGGGAACGGCAGCCTTGGCGAAGTGTCTGCTCAGTCCGGGGGCGTCCGCGGTATCCAATGATAGGGGTGGTGATGTGCGCGTTGGCGTTGGCGTTGGCGCAGATCTGGGTAAGGGGTTCCCGTCGAGACACGCATTCACGTGAAGAGTCGCTTCGTCGGGCGTTATACCGTCGATGCTTGTATTGCATATTGGACAGACTTGTGCCACACCATCCCCTAATTCCTCAGCCTCAAGTCTTGCTTGCTCTTCCATGAATCGCCGTTCGCGATATTCTTCGCCCTCTTCGGCTTCGTCGTCGTCACCGCCTGCATAGAGTTCCTCGATATCATCGAACTCATTCATTTGGGCATCGACTTCATCCAGTTGGGAGACTTGGTCATCTAGAGGCGCGGGGCAACTCTCGTACATAGGCAAATTTGGCGCGGGCGCAAACGATATACTGAGAGTATCCGTTTCAACCTTTGCGACCTGCGTAATCGCATCAATACTCGGACGTTCGGGTCGAACTGGGCTATTCGTCTCGTCATCCTCACTATCAGAATCAGCTAGAAATGGACCTCTTCCTCGCTTCTTCTGTGGCGGTTTGCGCCGGACAGGTGTTTCTTGCTCTGCATCGCGAGTCTCCAGTTTCACCTGATCGTCCTCCTTCAGCGTTGCAGCGCATGCAAAAGGATCGGTAGAATCATTGCTAAGTTTGCGCCGTTTGATGGAATGCTCATTGTCGCCTAACGCCGTTTTCCTGTCATCGTCCTCAATGCCATAGATATCTTCATCTTTCAGAGGCGTGGACGGCCCCGGAGCTGCTGGACCCGCGCCCGCAAAATCAGGCAAGAACAGCTGTTCCTCGACCTCGACCTTCTTGAAGAAACTCAGAATAGACCCGTTCGTGTTCGCGGTCCTCTTCTTCCCTTCAGGTGTTGACGCGCTGCCATTTTGCGCAACGGGTTTGAAGGTGAGCTTGGATTGCTTTGGCTGTCTTCGAGAAGAGTATGGTCTGGCAGACATGATGCTGGGCCTCTAAGCGGTATCGTAATGAAATCTCATAGCATCATATCTCTGATCCTATTCGTATATCGAATAGTTTAATCGTTCCTGATATGTTGATGCGGTTGAATGGTAAGTCGCGTTGATGTTGTCGATGGATGGATGGATGCACTAGCGAGTTGAACTTGACAAGTCGATTTGCAGCCAACGCCAGCGCTGAATTTGCCCCTCGACGCGCTTCACCCACTAAATTTAGAACCGCAACGCCCATTATCTGATGGCACTAAGGCGCCCTTGTTACGCGCCGTCACTTGACTTTTCTTTGTGTTCTTTTCCAGTATTTTATTTTCAGACACTTGGCGACGAAAAATCACCACCTGGCAGACACCGATCTTGTTTGTCCTCCCGAGGTGAGTAGTAATCCGTAAATCCGCAAAGTTCGCCTACCGTTCAGGTGGTGTACGTCCTGTAATTTAGGCCGTACGCCGTCCGTTTCGGGGGGCTAAATACCTGGGCCTTACAGTGGGGTACCTACATCTTCACTGTAGCGCACACATGCACGTGCGCGTCCCGTTAGGCACGAACCCATCTTGTGCTTCCCCCATCCATCTTCCTCCTAGTCTATTCCCATCTCCGAAGGTGTCGTGTCCGTCTGTATGACATACCTCACATCATACGTGCAAGTAATCATCCAATAAACCCAGCCTCATGACTGCATTAGACATGTTCCCGAAATCTCCTTCCGGTTGGTAGATTGGGGCCGAATGACGTCTCTGATCACGGTCAAGATCGACATTGGCGCCGCAATCTGTTCAGCCTTTGACGTTCTCCCGCGGCAGCCCGTGTCTCACTGCGTAGATCCGGATCTCCGGCATGCCAAGTGATCGATGCTGTTTTTACAACGACCCTTTACTACTCGTACGCACACACCTTCGTTGTAGATCAAGGAATGGAAGACGAAGAAGCAGCAGCGAAGTCAGGAGTGTAACGATGACAATACTTGAGATATATATGATATTAATGCTATATACGGACGAAATATATATCTTCTAAGCCTGTATGTGTATCGTCTCAAAACAGGAGAAAACAGGAGGTCGCTCTCAGGCCCTCTACTATGTATATACTGGCGACGGCTTCTTCCAGGCCGTCCATCTGAAATATATAAACAACATTCCAAATGAATACAACATGCAAATAACTTTTTGCCACGTTGAAACGTTTTTGTTTTCTTTGCTTTTCTTTTTACTTTTTTCTTCTTCAAGGAAATGGGGATATCATATTAAAAACGCGTGAGCAAAACATCAAGGACATGATCAAAGAAAGACGTGACTTATTGCACAGTCTTCTCGTCCAAGGTGACGACACCAGTGTCGTTGGCGCCCACTGACTCTGTGCCAGAGCTGCTCTCCTTGAGCTTCTCGTTCTTCAGAGGGTTACCGGCAGGGGAGATGCCGCTGAAGTAGTTGTGGATGTCCTGGGTCAAGTCGTCGTCTCTCTCGGCCTCGAAGTCCGCGGACTCCTCGTCGGTGCCCTGTCTCTGCTCCCACTCGGCGCGGATGTCCCGGATCTTGGACTTCATGTCGAGGCCAGGGTGGTAGTTCTTGCCGATGCCCATGAGTCTCTCCCAGAGAGAAAGGTGCTGAGGGTGGATGGCAATACCGTGGTACTCCTCGGCACGGCCCTCCAAGATGTACTGCCATCTGCGCTCCTGCTCCTTAAGGTCGAGGCCAGTGGTGTCAGGGAGCCAGATCAGGGTGACGAGCATACCAGCAAGACCGAACCAAGGAACGACGTAGAACTTGGTCTGCGTGTCGATGTAGTTGTAGAGAACGGAGGCGAGAAGAGCACCGGACTTGCCAACCATGGCAGAGAAACCGTGAGCACTGGCGCGGACCTGGGTAGGGTAGACTTCACCAGCAACGAGGAAAGTAACAGCGTTGGGGCCGAACTGGTTGAAGAAGGAGGACAGGAAGTAAAGGGCCTGGAAGCGGTGAATTCCGGCGGGGCTGGTGAAGTAGTCGAGGTTGAAGGCAGGGATGACGAAGGTGAGGAAGCAGGCAAGGAAACCAACTTGCTGCATGGTCTTGCGGCCGTACATCTTGTGGTCAATGAGCATAGCCGCCGCGTAGTAACCAGCCAGGGAAACGACAACGTTGATCAAGTTCCAGTTCCAAGTGGTAAGAAGGGACTTCGGGTTGTCGGCAATGACGTTGATGAAGGAACCTGAGAGAATGAGATGTCAGCGATAAAGGCTTCGCAGGTTATTCAATTGCGGTTATAAAACTCACTTTGGAACAGCTTGTTTCCGTAGAAGAAAACATCGTTGAAGAACCAACCGGAGGCAGTGGCAAAGAGACGACCACCGAAGTGGTTGAAGGTGGTCTTCAGCGAGCGGACATCGTATCCAGTGACGTTGGCCTTCTTCTTAGCCTTCTCAAGCTGCTTGGAGGCGTTCTTCATCTTGTAAGTACGGTAGTAAACGAGCCACAGAGTACCAATCGCGGTCAAAGCGAAGGAGATGCGGAAGGTGTACTGAGCCGCAAACTGGGTGTATGGCGGGGCGCCACCGGTCTCGCGGTTGAAGATGACCAGGAGGATGGTAAGGACGATCTGGTTGAAGAACTGACCCCAACCCTGCATCAAGAAAGCCAAGGTGACCTTGCGGCCTCGGTGAAGACGGTCCTCACGGGTCGACAGTTTTCCGGCAGCAACGGCGTTCTCGAGAGACGAAGTCGCAGTGATGGGGTATTCACCACCGACACCGATACCTGAATATTATCATGAGAAGACGAACTAAAAATGAAGGGGATCCGGTTTTTGAGGCTTACCGTAGAAGAACAGAGACCAGGCGTAAAGAATAACCCAGCCTTCAAGAGAAACACCCCAAGAAGCAGTGAGCATGAGCAGACCAATGAACATGATCAGGGCGTCCTGAATAAGACCCCATCTTCGTCCAATCCAGTCACCAATGATCTAAAAAATGAGATGTCAGTTTCAATGAATGAAGAAAATGAATATACCAATGAGCCGAGAAGCCCGAGAATGAGAGACTTACACCGACACCGGTCTGACCGAACATGATACCGATGATTTCAAGGTAGGAGACAGAGGCGACCCAGTTCTTGTTGCAAACCTCGAAAGTGCCCCAGCATCCCTTCCAGACATCGGCGAACAAGGGCTGGAGGTTACCAATGGAGAACAAAACGTAACCCTCAAGAAGGAGACCGGCACCGGGGAGGACGGAGTTCCGGAAGTACCAAGAGAAGGGGCTAAGAGGGTCTTCCTTGAACATGGCCCAAACGGTCTTCATCTCTTTCTTGGCCTCTTCGGAGTTCACCTTGTTGACGAAGGCGAAGCGCTCGAAGAAGGGCAGATCAGCCCAGTAGACACCCTCGGGTGTGTAGGAGTCATCAGGCTGGAGGAGATGGGCAAAGATCTCCCGCTCGTAGTCCGTGGCATAGTTGGCGGAAGCTCGACGGGGGTAGTGCTCATGTTCACGGCCCGTCTCCGGTCCATGGGGAACAGGCAGTTCTCCGACCGGAGGGTCGTGTTCGTGGTGGCGACGACCGTGGCTCGCCATGGCGACGGACGGAGAGGATCCTGTCTGTGGGTTGGCTTTGACGTGTAAGGGAAATGTGTCAAAGGCACCGTGCACCGCGGGAGGGAGACGGGGGGAAGCAGGTGGTGCGTAATGATGATATAGGGAAGGTAAGGGAGGTCTCGAGGGGCAGGAAAACTCTGGGTGAGGGCAGAGAGTTCTCTTAAAAGAAAGATGGTTCCCACTTAAACTGAGTTGTTACCCACAGCAAGGCGAGGTCCCAAGTCTGTCGGGTCGGGTTGGTTGCGTGCAGGCGAGAGGCAGGTACTTGTCGAATTATACGCGGTACCTCCCACGGACCTCTACACACACAACCTGTCTTTTTTTCTGGACTTTTTTTTTTTTTCGGCGCCTGTCTCGATCCCTGGCAAGTCCCGGACCGCTACCCACGAAACCACACTACGAGCCTACACTACATACAGAACCGGCCTTGGCTCTTCTTGACCAACAGCGATTGACGAATGTGATCGTAATGGGTAAGCACAGTGGTGACAATTTTCTGCGAGCTACACTAATGTAGTCTAGGCTAGGTGTAAGTATAGAAGATGATGCTAGACACCTGCTTCTTCGGAAATCTGACTTTTCGGACTTTTGGGACCTCTGGGGCGACTTTGGGCCTGCTCCTCCCCGGGAAGCTATAATGAAGCGTTATGCAGAAATAGCAGTCACCCGTGTTCTGCCCACGCTGCGCGCGAGGCGGGCTGCGCCAGAAGGAGGTATAGTTCCGAGGCGTGCGCAGACCGGTGGTCTGGCCATTGTATCCGTAATTGACGGATGGATTCTCATGGATGTTTAGGATTGAAGGAAGGGCGAACGGCGTTGTGCACGCAAATGACGGAGGTGTGCAGAGGTTTGCGTAGACACCATGGTTGGTGTTTGTTGTCGAAGCAGCCAATCACGTCCCCACCAGCTGTCACGTTGTGTATCTGCTCCCGTTGATTAGCCGGGAGCTAAACTGATTACCATCCTTCTTGGGGCAACCCTGGGAGGCCTGGGGGGGCCTGGGTGACCTGGGTGACCTGGGGGGCTGCTACGGTACCTACCTGCCCGGAAGTTGGCACTGAGGTCGGCTGGGAGGGCGAGATCTATAGCGCACCACTTGCCCCCAACTCTCGCGGCATAGCGCACGAGAACAGGCGGGCGTTAGGCACGATAGGTAAGCTGGAGGTCGGTAAGTCGGTACCTAGGCATTCCGTAAGCTACAGTAGCGTTGATAAGATTGCTCAAAGTGGCAACAACCGGCCCGAAACCGACGCTCCAATTGGTCCGAGCCCATCCGCATCCTGAGTCTCCCGCTCGGCTCGGGGAAAAGCCATACAACCATTACCCACACCAGGGACACGACATATGCGATATACCACTCTTGGCCGCCCTCAAGCGTCGGGATCATGCCGTCTAGCAGGAATGCCAATGCGCTTGTGTTCCTGCCCAGCCCTTAGGAAAAGCTTCGCTCTGTCAACCGCGACGAACATGTCCGCATTCTGCAAGTGGTCGCGTGCGCATTTCTGTCAATGCTGAACCGTCTGATATTTCGAAGCCGGAAGTGGCTGGTTTTCCATCGAGCTCTGCTGCGGTGTAGTGGAGGTTCCAAGAAACCCAAGAACCCCCCTAACATACGCTACAGTTGCGCCCTTCCCCAGTGCAGCCTAGCCGCATACCCAATCCAGGACATGCCGATTATTTCTAGCCCTGATCGGTAAGAGACCTGGCTGATAACATGGAAATGCAGTTGCGATAGGCCTGCCCTAACCTTGTTCGAGCGTAGCGCTGCTGTCCAGCGTCCTTCCCCCTGTAATAAGAAGTGGAGAGGGGCGAGCACTGCGCTAACCCACTCGGTAAGGAATCGAGCTTGGTTTGGGCTGTACTCTGTTAGCAAGGCCTATGAGATGCGTTGCTGCGCCCACATGTTCCGCCTGTTAGTTTTATGGTGTCATACCTACATTTCTATACACCACTGGGTACCTCTGGATTACTCACTCACATCATGATGGATGCTACGGTGGTACTCCGGACTCGAAGCAGTCTGCTCTGCTTCCCCTCCCCCTCCCTTCGTACTGCGCAGCGTGAGCGTGCGCACTCCGTAGGTATCCGAACCATTCTGTTGTGTCAGGAGGTAGCGCATGCATCCGGGGCCATCAGCTCTCCCTTTCGGTGCTTGTGCATCGCTTGGAGTCGTGACCTGAGCGGCATCTAAAGCATCTAAGCTCCTACCTATCTAGCATCATGGGCAGACATCGTCATAACCACGACGAAATAGATCCTGAATCAGTAAACAGGAGCCCGTGCTTCCATGTCTGTCTTTTAATAGCCGGTGCTATAAGTCAGTAAGCAGAGGTCGTGGAGATGACAGATTCATGACGAGCATCATCACTTCTGGCCTAGCATTCGTATGATTCGCCTTGCGGGGGATGATGTGCGGCGCCCATGATGTCTAATGCATGGCGCCCATCATCCTACCCTACGGATAACATACATACATATTTTGGCACCTTGCATGGCCTGTGCATGTCGACAGACGAAGGATTATTACCTACCAGCCTGGGTAGCACGGTCTGTCTCGTATATGGAGGTGCGTGCTGTATTCGATTGGGAGGCGAGAAACACCGAAACCCTCCTTCGGACTTATGTAATGCCCACGAGATCCGAGAAGCGTTGATGAGTTCCGGAGACGGGCCCGTGGGTGCACCGGTCCGTTGACTTAATCGCCTGACAATTGGGGGCAAATGGCACCCATTGGCAACGTCTGGGTAGCACCGCCATGCTGGGGTCGCTGCAATCGAGCGGACTGACGTTACATCCAGCATGCGGTAGCTATCTCGCGCTAGGCGAGATGCGGGTTAGAACATTGGCGCCCTCATGGGTCGTACTTGGCACTTGCCCAGAGCCGTAAATCGAGATTTTTCGGCTGGTTCTTTTTTTCGCCCACTGGGGCGCCAAAATTTTTCCATGGGCCCGTGCTTCGCGGGTATTACATAATGTGCATATCACGTGATTTCGTTCCTTAGCCACTTCGCGCTCCAGACGTGTCGGCCTTAGGTAAATTCCCGTCTGGGGAACTACCGCTAGCCATAGCCAGATCGATGAAATACCAACGAATTACGAAATCTCTAGATCAACCAATTGTCACGAGGATACTAAACCAAGACTTACAATTGTAATCGCACACACAGATCATCATGCCTCCTCGTCCTTCCCGCCAGGTCAAGGCGGCTGTCGTTGAAGGAGCCAGATCTATCACGCGTGCGGCCAAGCGAAAAGTCGCAGAAACGCCTTCTGAACCCGACGTCGCGTCGCAAGCTGGCAGCGAAGACGAGAAGGATGTATCAACCACAGTCAAGAGACGCAAGGCCTCAGCAGCCAAGCCAAAGCTGAAAAGTGAAGATTCAGCTGATGAGGAGCCAAAACCTGTTGCGAAGAAACCAAGAGCAACCAAAGCGAAGGCGAAGTCTAAGACGGAAGTTGAGGCCCCCCTGGTCGAGCGCACCATCATTGCATCCCTTAAGAAGGCGATGTACATTGGCGCGCATGTCAGCAGCGCAGGCGGTATTTGAGCCCCTGCATTCCTTCACCTCTCCGAATTCCTTCTAACAACTTGACCAGGCGTACAAAATTCCACTACAAATGCTGTTCACATCGGCGCAAATGCATTCGCGCTGTTCCTCAAGTCACAGCGCAAGTGGGCGAACCCACCCATTACCCCTGAATCCTTAGATGGGTTCATCACTTCTTGCAAGTCGCACAAGTATGAGGCCCACAAGCATTGCCTGCCCCACGGCTCCTATCTCGTAAACTTGGCGCAAATAGAGAAAGACAAGGCAACTCAAGCCTACGATTCCTTCGTCGACGACCTGCATCGGTGCGAGTCGCTGGGCATTAAGTTATACAACTTCCACCCAGGAAACTCGGGCAGCGACACCCGCGAAGCTGCTATTGGACGCATCGCAGCGCAGATGAACAAGGCGCATAAAGCCACGTCCACGGTGATCACCGTCCTGGAGAACATGGCAGGACAAGGCAACGTCGTCGGCGCCAAGTTCGAGGACCTGCGCGATATCATTGCGCTTATCGACGACAAGTCTCGCGTCGGCGTATGCATCGACACATGCCACACATTCGCCGCAGGCTACGATCTGCGCTCGCCCGAAGCCTTCGCAGCCACCATGTCCGAATTCGACAAAGTAGTCGGCCTATCTTACTTGCGCGCACTCCACATTAATGACAGCAAGGCGCCGCTCGCCTCAAACCGCGACTTACACGCGAACATCGGCACGGGATTTCTGGGTCTGCGCGCATTCCACAACGTCATGAATTACGACGGCTTCGCCAACATGCCCTTGATTCTCGAGACGCCCATTGATCGGCCCGGACCCGATGGGAAGACGGTCGAAGACAAGCAAGTCTGGGCCGACGAGATCAAGTTGCTGGAGAGTCTGATTGGCATGGATCCCACGACGGACGAGTTCGCTGCGCTCGAGAAGAAGTTGCAGGCGCAGGGCGCGAGTGAGCGCGCGAAGATCCAGGCGCAGGTTGATAAGAAGAAGGATAAAGATGCGAAGAAAGCGAGCGCGAAGCCGAGAGGACGGAAGAAGAAGGTGGAGTCTGATGAGGATTCTGAGTAGATGAGTTATTTGGGGTCTGAGCTGTTGGAGATATAGCTGTTGTATTATCTTGCTCTTGTCTAGCCATTTAGTTTGTCTGGCTTCGCATGATACCTACCTACGTACGATGATGGAGAGCATGGCGTCTGGGAGAAGCAAGGGAGAAGCAAATAGGGGCAGAATGTTGCATATGGCTTTCACTGTAGCATTGCAGAAACCATTTAGCTCTAGTTCGGGTGCTCGACTAGCACTCAAGAAGATCATGAGCGCGCCTCATTATTATGACGACGAAAGAAGATTGATAACGACGGGAATCAAATAGTAATAAACACATAATGAAGCCAATTTAATGACTTTAACCGTAGCATCACGCACCATTTCACAATCAGAATGAAGAAAGACCAGCAACGATGGGAATAAAGCAGTATTCTACTACTCAGTATGAATAACCCCAGCCTAAACCGTTATGGATATCGTAAGTAAAACCACGCGCATACCGCCCGAACGCCCTGCCTCGTTTCTTCGTCCTCACCCTCATGAATAAAGCACACAATCTATCCCAACGTCTAAGTGTAAACCCAAGTCCACTTTCAGCACTTTTCCGTACATCATCAGAGCCAAGCACGACCCCTCACTTCCTATTCTTCGCCCAACTCTCCACCCGTCCCATAACAGCCCGCAACCCCATCCCCTTCTCACAATTCGCCTCAAGCCACACCTCCATACGCTCCCTTATCGCCCTCAAACCGCGACAAATCGGCAACCGTCCATCAACCTCGCCATCCACATGCGAACCGGGATTCAGCAAGACATCAAAGCAGTCGCCCCAAAGATCCGTCTGCCAGTATCTCTTCAGCGACTCGCGGACGCGATACTTCCTGCCGGCGGCGGTACCGAGACCGCCCTGGTCGGCCCGCACCGTGTCGATGTACTTGCCGAAGAGCAGGCAGTGCACGATGCCCGCGAGGCCGTGGTAGTCGAGTTGCCAGGTCCAGGGCCGACCCTCGCGGACCTCGGCGCAGTCTTCTTTGGTGGTTTTCCAGTCCGCGATGAATTGGACGTTGGGCACGTAGGCGCGCATGTCGATGCCGCGGCCGAAGTCGATGAGGGTCACGCCGCGCGTGGACCAGCCGCCAGAGCCGTCGGCGCAGTACTGCGTGGAGAGAGTTTGGGAAAGGGATTGGGAGAGGGAGAGGGGGGTGTCGTCGAGACGGAGGAGACAGTTGTCGGGCTTGAGGTCGCCGTGCATGATTTGTTTCGTGTGTAGGGCCTCGACGGTGCGGAGCAGCTCGATCGTGAAGAACATGGCGAGTGTCTCGTCCATTATGCCAGAGGGTTGCTCGCGGAAGTAGTTCACGACGGAGAGCAGAGTAGGATAGGGGTGGTAGGGGAGAACCAGGAAGCCCTCATCCTGGTAGAGATGCATCTCGTGCGCGGGCGAGATGGAGGCCGTGGCCCGGTGTTGCGGACCCAGTCTCTCAGCTGCCAGGCGCATGATGTAGAATTCCCATGCCGTGGGCGGTTGCTCCATCTTTAGGGCCTCAAGGGACGCTCGCTGACGAGTCGCGAAGACACCCTTGCCCATCTCTACGATGCCGTTCTCGTCATCAGCCTCGGGCGATGAGTTCTCGATTAGATAGACCGGTGCGAATGCCCCCGCGCCGAGTTCGCGCTTCAACGTGTATTCGTGCATGATATCAGGGAACTCGAGGATGACAGTGTCGGCCTTCTCACTGCCGCCCTTGCCATTCTTGCCGATTGCCTTAATAAACTTGCGGATGTCAGCTCCGCGTTCACATTTCTCACTGCGGTGGTCGTAGAACCCCGTGTATGAGCTGAGCGGCGGGTGAATCTTAGATAGGATCTCCTCCCTGACGCCTTCGTCAACAGGGTTGCATTGAGTTTCCTTGATGATAGGTCCCTTCGGTGGTATTACCGAAGACGAAGTCGTTTTGGACTTGAACAGCTGGGGTTGAGGAATCTTCACAGGTGAGAAGATATCATTTGGGACAGCTCTGAGCGGACTGCTAAGGGGCTCAAACTCCTCATCATCTTCCTCATCTTCTTCGAGTGTGGTGCCTAAGGCATCCAACGGCGACCTCTGATAGTACGCCGTCTTAGCATCTGCGTACATAGCGACAGATGTTTCAGTTCGCTCGGCAATGGGTGTCATAAACGGCAGGCGGTTATTAGCCATCACAGCCGGATCCCTATACGGTTGTGTTGGTGCCTCATAATCCTCCGGCGGAATAGGAATGAATCTGGTTCGTGTAATTGGGGGTGAGTCCTCTGGTGTCAGGGGCCCATCGTGCTCTTTCTCGTAATCAGGCTGCTGCACAGTTTCTTGACCATCGGCAGGGTCAGACATCACGCTGTCGCCATCCTCTTCTTCATTTCCATCATGCTCGTCGTCGTACTTATTTATTTGCTTCCGAGCTTCACATTCAGACCACTCGCTGACACTTCTGTCACCATTGTCGACCTCACTTGTATCAATCTGACGAGTAGTGCACGTGCTGTCTGCATCACTGATATAGTCGCCATCGGTCATGTAATCCTCGTCACTCTCCTCATCGTCATTCTTGGACTTGAGAGGCGCATTGAAGATATCGTAGATGTCATCAGTCGCAGCTCTGGTATGCATGGTCATAGTAGGCTCTGATGTTGCAGCTCTCTTCTTCTTGATCTTTGGGCCAGTTGGAGAGTCCAAGTTGGCTTTGACTATTTGAAGGCAGCATGGTTAGCAATGGACGCACTCGTTAATGAGAGATTTTGCGAGCTGTTTGTGAATCACATGCAGAATGAAAATCACGAGAATATTTCGGGAATAAAAGGAGGATAGTACGTACTAACTTGGGTCTCGTTGACCTCCATTACTTTCTTCTTCCGAGGCTTCGATGATTTAGCGTGATCTTTGAGAGCTCCGTTCTCGTCCAATGCAACAGTCACCGTATCTCTGTGGATCATCAGTTTCTGCTCTGTGGCTCTACTAAGAGCTTCAATTGGCGCGTTCTCGTCGGGAAGGTCGTCTTCTAACTCGACCAAGCTTTCATCGTCCCAGCGAGCATCAAGCCAGCCTCGATTGGCCGCCCAGATCTCCTCAAAGCTCAACTCCGTGCCCGGCTCGTCTGGCATAGGGTATATAGCTTCGAGGTTGACGGATATGCGTTCTCTCCGACCGGTCTGAGGGTTGACAATCACTTGGTGTTTCGAGGGAGCAATGGTAATATGTGACTCTGCGATTCTCGCCAATGCCTGAATAGACAAAGAGATCAACCGTTAGTCTATTGCCATAAATGAATAGCACTAGAGCCATGTTAAAGTAGTAATGCAACTTACCGGATCCCTGTAAATAGCCATCTTTGGTCCGTTGCTCTTCTTAATAGTAGTCTTCAACGTCTGACCCGCCCACGGCCCGGGCTCGATTGTATTCTCCTTCTTGCGATCAGCCAGAGATCCGATAGTATCCCATCCCTTGGCACCCTCCGCAACAGTGGGAATAGCTGGTTGTGTCGAACTCGCATCCGAGAAGATGTTGAACTTCGATCTGCCGGGTTTGGAGGTCGCTCCACCGACGCCCATGTTGGGTCGAGGCGCCTGCGGATCAACCGGACGGGCTGCCGCATACGGATCAACTTTGGCAGCTAGCGCTGGTCTTACACTGGGTAGAGCGGGTGACGTAGGTTCGTTCCCGCTGTCTGCGCGGTTCGCCCGTCGCCTCTCGAATTCGCCGAACTTGCGCAGGAGACGCGGCGCGGGACGCGCTTCTCGCTCGATACCAAGCTTATACACCTCTTCAGCCTGTGTCCAGCGACCAGCACTCTCAAGCCACGCGGCGTACTCTTCGTAGAACAAGGCCAGACTCTCGCCGATACCGTGACGCGACAAGAAGACGAAGGTCTCTCTCGGCGAGTCGGAGAAGAAGTGAATGTAGTGCAGCCACAGCTTCATATATCTGGGATCATTCTTGTATTGTGCCGACCCTATGAACGTCTTGGTGGCTCGTTCTAGAAGTATGTGGAGTTGGGACTGTGGCGTTGCCTGGGCGGAGGGATACGCGTCGAGCGTCCACCGCACGTATCTGTCGAAGACATCGAGGGGATCATCGGACTCGGACAAATTCGCGACTTCCTCCTCGTACTCTGCTCTGATGCTGTCGTTGGCGTATCTGTTCTCGGTCGGGTTGGCTGATGAACTGTATATGGAGGAGGCCGAGAAGACTTCAGCGAGTTTCTTTGCTGATCTGCCGCCTGGTAGTGACTGGATGTTTTCCTTTTGGCCTTCGATGATGTCGAAGTCAATCAGGTCACCGGCAGCCATTTTGCCTGAATGATCTGCGTGCTCTGCGCCGTCGGGAATTATTGGCGAGTTTGGGGTATCAATGACTGTTGTGAGCTTGTCCGGATAAAGGAAAATTGAAGCTAGGTACGGGTTATGGTGGTGATGGTGAAGTTGTTACGGATTAGTGTGTGGAGCTTTGGTTGCACCAACTGCATAAGCCAATAAGTTTGTTGACTGTTTTGTTTGACTTTTGTCGTACGTACTCGTTACCCCAACAACCTCTATTTATGACCCACCCCCACCTTTAGCCCCTCGATTCCCAAGTTTCAGCAAAGTTTCGCCGGGGTAATAAGTGGGGATGCTTGCGCTGTGACGCTCGCCGGAAGACCCTGGACTGGTCTACCTAACCTTCAAGGTGCCTACTGACTGACATGTGAGGATGCTACAAATGGTGACCAGGAAAATAAGAGAGAAATAAAACTCGAATCTCAGGAATAATCTACACGAAGAAAAGCTACGGGCACTGGAGTAGATTTTAAATCCGTGAGGTGAGGAGTACCTGAGCAAAGTACATACCCGTGGATCTTTATCAGTCTCCTATGTCTTACGGAATATCATCGGTCGTTCATAAGCTCACAGGCGGCATATCTCCGAAAGGGAGGCCGATGCTACCGTTCAGATTGATGGTTATGACTCGCTTAAGACGAACCGAGACAATAAATCGCATACGATCATCAGGACGTTGCTAAAGGACCGCTTGTTATCACGTCAAGTACCTAAACTTTTATTTTTACAGTACCTTCAACAGGTTATCATAGATCATCCAGCACTCGGCAGCTCGAAACAGCCGGTATAGATAATGATGATCGTAACCGAAGCAAAGCGCTCATGACGCTCCCCTGTTCTGCTGACTTGTGGGAAATACAGCTCTGTAATGACATCTTTCAAATTCTTCCCACCATTGCAATACGGGCCATTCACCCCTCGAACTCGACCTCGGCGCCAAACTACCTCCCATGATAGAATACACACATTTTTCATGCGAATCTCGAGCACACGCTCGCCCTGGTTCATCCCACACTCATTAGCAACACCGCAGGCTGGATTGCATCGCCAGATTGATCAAGGTCCACAAGCCTCGAGTCGGCTTTACCAGGCTGCAACCTCAAAGTTCTCCTATATGATATGTCAATGACAGTTCTAAGAAATGGATGACAATGATTTTAGTACGTACCTCTGGGAAGTATGTTGTGACAACAGTTCTGTCTGCGAATTTTCTCCCTGCTAAAGCATGGAGGGCCTTCTTGGCCGATTCTGTGGTGTCGAACTTTACGTAGATTTTGCCAACACCCGCAGATTGTCGGCTTCCTCCAATAGGTCTCGGCACCTTCATGGCCAGGACTTGACCATACTTGACGCATTCTCCTTCAACATCCTCGCAAATTTCTGTTCCCGTTAGCCATTGATAGACATTCAAAGCTGCGTGTAGGAGCGTACCTTCATAGTCGTCGTTATCCAACAACTCCTCTGGAGTAACCATGTTCAACAATTGCACAACACGACTCAGCTCCGCGTCAACGGAAGCAGTAGTGCCGGCAAGCATAGACATCGCATTGACGCCCATCTCAACACCAGATACTTGGGTGATACCGATACTGGCCTTCTGAACCTTCAAGTTCTTTTCGCCAATATTCATGCCGTTCAGGCCTTGTACAGCGATATCGGTGGCAGAAGGGTCGACAAACTCGCAAAAAGCAATTCCCTGGCAGCTGTTAACTAACATTCAACACGTATTCAGTAGGAGATTGACTCACTCGAGATTCTTCCGTAGAGTTGTCCTTAACGAGGACAAATGCTTTGAGCTCTCCAAACGCCACCAACAGCTCAGTGACCTGTTCATCGGCGAGATACGGGGGAATATTGGCGACACTGATCTTGTTGGGAGTATCGACAACCAACTTTGATACGACGCCTGGTTCATAGGGCGTATCGTCGGGGACCGCGGGGACGATGTAATCCTTGGGTCGCTTAATCTGAAGTCCGCCAGCAGCAGCCCCATTTCTCGCGTCGTCCGCTTCCATTGTGATGCCATCTAAAGCCAGAGCAACTGTGGCTTCTGAGGAATGTCTAAACTCAAGCAGAGCAAATGAATGGTCCTTCGACATCTGACATAACACACAGGGGTCGGTGCTCTCAATGACGTTGAGGCCGTTCAGTTGCAAGTTGAAGAAGTTGGTGATACTTTCTTCCGTCGCATCAGGCGGGAGGTTCGAGACCAAAAGTCTCTTGCTCTGTCTGGAATTGCCCGGTTTGAGGGCCGCACTATTGACCGCACCACCCGGGTGGTTCATAAACGCCTGGAGTCTGGTGGGGTCCATAGGTTGCTGCCGGGGAGCACCTGGCAAGGGGAACATTCCCGAGAGCTTCGCTTGCTCAGCTGTGACATTGTCGTAGCCAGGGGGCTTGATATCCCACTGGGTCATGCGACGCTTCCGCTCTAGAATAGGGACGACGTCGGTAAGATCTGGTGTTGGCTCGCGCTTCTTCGGAGGGGTTGCACTACGGCCACGGCGGTTCTGTGCAATTAGATCCTCGTCTCGGTCTCGCCCACCACGGTCTCGTCGGTCACCACCACCACGGCGATCATCTCCGTAGGGGTCACGGTCTCGGCGAGGCGGTCGGGCAGCGTCGTCGCGTCTGTGTTCCCGGCGTGCACCTCGATCGCGGTCCCAGTCTCGGTCTCTGCGATCACGGCCATCGCGGCCATCACGGCCAGCGCCTCCATAGCGGTCCTCGCGCTCTCTGTCTCGGTGGCTTCGGCTGGAAGCGTATGCATCCTCGTCACGGTGGGAGCGTCGAGGAGATCTGCTGCGTCGTCTATCGCGTCGATCGCCACGGTCGCCACGATCGCGTCGATCATCACGAGACGAGTAGTCACGAGATGCGCCAAGGCGGCCATCTGCAATTGGTCAGTCAATCAACAAACAGCGCGGGTGCAATGACGAAAATAACCGGTTTGACGTGACGGAGAGGCTGGCGTTGACTTACCTCGTGAAGAGTAGCTATCTGTGTTCATGGCGACACAGAAGTGTACACTGAATACCTAGAAAAATGATTACTAACGAGGAGAACTAAATAATTCTGTAGATTTGTTGGTTTGGGATGTTGGTGTAAAAAATAGGAATGGTTGATGGAGAGCTCCTTGTAGGTAGCTAAGCCGCGACGCACGATTGACCACGAGGCTGGAGAGTTTAGAAATTTTGGTTGGATGAAGAAATGCAGTCTGGCAAGGTCTGGGGATTGGCTTTGGCTTGTTTTTAGTGACGTGTGGCCCCGGTTTGGGTGCCTCAAAAGGTACCTTGAGAGTACATCTAATAGCCTCGGCACATGCATATTTGGTGATAAGCCAATGGATGTTGAGTTTCCCGGGGGATATGAAATCTTTTAAACAGTATATTATTGCCTTATCGGGCATATGTATGATACGAGCCACATTCAAATGAAAGCGCGATGGATGAAACTGGCCGGCACAGCAGCATGTCGAAGGATCTAGGCAGTACTTTTCCCTGTTACTATAACGATGAAGGACCAGACGAATACTTCCTGCCTCAGGTAGCTGGAGTTTCATGAGAGCTAGCTCGCGAAGGTACCAAGAGAGATACATGACATTGTCTCAATGACTTTTCCCTTTGCTATCGAATAACCTCGTGAATGCAATAGGCTGCTAACATATAGATTATCCGACACAGAACAAGTGCCCATGGACGGATGAGTTGTTGACCGTGACAAGGTTCTATCTATCTGAACTGCCTGTGTAGTGATTCTCATCTCACGGTCATCACCTGTCCTGATATCTCCCATCATGCTGCCGCTCCATGTGTCAAAGTGGCATAAATTACCCCTGAGTCTCACTGAGCTCTGCATTGACACAACCCTTCGCTGTGGACAGTCCTTTCGGTGGCAGAAGATCAATGATGAATGGTAAGCAGTGGGCTCGTTGCCATCCGAAATATCGTTTCTGAATGACTGTAGGAACTGTGTTCTACAGGGCCGTTTGTTGTCTCTGAAGCAAGATGAATCATTCTTGCATTACAAGGTTGCTCGGTCGATGAGCAGCAAGGGTCCATGCAAGCCTGCGTCTGTGCCCCAAAACAAAGAAGACGCACATTCTCAAGCCGGTGACGATACAGAGGCCCTTCTCAGACACTATTTCAATCTGAAACACGATTTGGCTGCTCTTTACGATCAGTGGTCGGAGTCGGATCCCAACTTTCGAAAGAAGGCACCCAAGTTCACGGGGATCCGCATCCTCCGTCAAGATGCTTGGGAGGCTCTAGTGGCTTTCATTTGCAGCAGCAACAACAACATATCGAGGATCTCTCAAATGGTGCGGTTGCCGACATTGGAGTTGAGTCAACTTGCTAATGCCCTCGACAGGTTCACAAGCTCTGTGTGCATTACGGCCCTCTGATAGGACACATAGGAGATCAGTCATTCCATGATTTCCCATCTCCTGAAGCGCTGGCTGGACAGAAAGTCGAAGCTCATCTCAGAGAGCTTGGTTTCGGATACCGAGCCAAGTATATTGTCGAGACGGCCAATATCGTTTCGAAGCAGAAACCGTCAGGATGGCTCGAGGCTTTAACGAATCCAGAGAACCCCGGATGGGGCCGGGCTTCGATCGAGATCCCGGACATGCACGAACCAATTACTTACAAGCAAGCCCATGAACAACTGCTTCTCCTTTCTGGCGTTGGGCCTAAAGTTTCGGATTGTGTCTGCTTAATGGGATTAGGCTGGGGTGAAGCCGTGCCGGTCGACACGCATGTGTGGCAGATTGCTCAGCGTGACTATCACTTTGGAAAAGCGAAAACCAAAACAATCTCAAAAACGATGTACGACTCTATCGGAGATCATTTTCGCCAGATCTGGGGTCCGCAAGCAGGCTGGGCTCAATCAGTCCTGTTTACTGCGAATCTCAAGTCGTTTTCCGATCAAGCGGCGGGAAATATCAAAGCAGTTGAGGTCAAAGTTGAAGTCAAGCAGGAGATCACAAGTGAACCGTCACCCAAAGGCAGGAAACGCCGGATCACCACTGCTGTTGTCGAGGAAATCAAAGTTGAGGAAGACGAGTCAAAAGATATCAAACCAGTTGTCAGAAAGAAGAGAAAGACCCGGCGGTAGGACGAAAGGGTTTCTTCCATCATCGATGATCTTTGGACGTTCGCTATTCGTACCATGATCCGTGACTCGAGCCTCGAAGCCAGCTATCTCCGCAAACGTATGATACATGGCGAAGGAATAATCAGAACCCGTCGAGCCTACTCCCTCCCTCGGTTCTTGGCCCGTCTGGCGTCCACCAGATAACCTCTCCATGGAGCTCTCGGCGACGATAATGGCCGACATGGTGGCAGCCATAAGCCAATCCGTAACATGCATGTACGAACAGTCTCAGCGCTGAAACCTACGACGTCTCTCTCAAACCGAGTCTCTACAGATGCACAGAGGCATAGACAACAATGAAGCGACATGTTTATTCAAACTAAACATAGGTGATCATCTTAATTCTAGATAAACGGAGACGAAATAATCATGATAACCCATCATAGGGCTTTTAGAGCCGTTGAACACGCGCGGCACCGTACGATAGATCGCTCAGCAGCACACCCCTTTCTAGATCTCGGGGATATAAAGCTCTCAGCAACGTTCGCCATACTTAACTAATACTAATGAATAAATAAATCAGAATTAGACCTTATCATTGTGCTTGTTACAGACAACTCCCATCTACCTCCACGCTTGCTTTTCTACTGTATTTGTAGGTCGTGATCTTTTCCTGTTCCCGATTCTCAAAGCAGGAAAGGCACATAAGTCGTTTCAGTCGCCTAACAATTCTCGTCAAGGAAGTATAAACGATATACCGATTGCCAAAAGTAACTGCCTCACCATACAGACCCTCGGTGATCGAACGAGTGCCACACCCAATTTGGAGTTGAAATTGCTAGGGATTCGCTGGTGCTGTTCGATACGGCTCGGTGAGACGAAGATTGTGCGTGAATGCGACTCAAGCAGTGTTGTCATCGCCTGGGCAACGCCAATCAACCGGGCATACATTCTCGTCTCCCTACAAACGGCAGACCCATCATGACAGTCTCGCTGTTACCAATGGTCCGATCATTGTAAGGCATCGAGGAGTCCGTTCAAGAAACTCCTGAAGTGACGAATACTGCCGTTACCGGGGCGCATAAGGTGCCCTGCAACAATCGACAAACTGCTCAACATCGAAAAAAATAAACATCAGGGGGGTCTAGGGGAGTACATACCGATCACGCCTTGGCTCGGGTCTTTGGGTGGTAAACTAGTGCCCTCGCTCCAACGCGCCCCATGCTTTCGCATCTCATTGGGGTACTTGTTTGCGGCTTTTCATTCGTGCCGAGCACTGCTCTTTTTTTGCGCAGACGGAAAACTTTTTTTTTCCTAGCTCGGAGCCGTATCTGAACCCTGACCTCTGGCAGTGAGTGGGGTTTGGATCTTTTGTCAGAGATTTATTTGTCCCTGACCACTGTGCCATTGAGGTCCGTGGGTGACTAGTTAGAAGGACCAGATGCAATCAATAATTATAAGGCTCTTGTCATGGCAGGTCTTGAGAGATGGGATGGAAGGAGGTGTGGCCCGTGGGTACTTGCGAATCACATGACCTGACGGCTGGATAGGGGTAGAAGTCAAGGAGGATTGAATCCCAACTTGCCTCTACCTCACGGAAGACTAATCTCCTATAGTGGTGACCTTCGAGTCCCAGTGTTGCACATCGGTCGGCCAGACCACCGACCTGTTGGATGGGTGTTGTCGACTGACCGTTGAGACTGGCGGTCGGTAAAGTAGCTGGATCATGGGCTTTATTCAGCGTGAATCGCGAAGAAAACACTTGTCTGTACACTTGACTGCCGGCCGACCGACATAACCGACGGAAATGAAGGAAACGATCAATCGGTTGATACTTGCGATAGCTGTCGGTCATAGGAGACAACTTCTTCGATCGGTCGGTTAGGAGGTCAAAATCAACCAAGCCGACCGATGTGAACTCTGCCTCCGACTGCATATGTCCCCCTGACGAGGAGCGCAACGATGTCGGTTCATGCAGCCGAGCAGAAAGATATGGGCGTGCGGTTCGAATTCGTCGTTGGTGCGTATGCCCCTGAGGCGCAAGTCGTTTGTTAGCGATCTTGACGAATGGAGGCTTTATCGCTAAAGACCGTGACGCTTCATCGATTGATCGATCGTTTGCTGAGCTTTCAGGGGCAGACACAGTGATCTCTCGGGAGTCGTCATTGATCGGGCGTTTTCTTTTTCAATTGGTACAGCCCGAAGTCACGAATTTCGTCGAGTATCCTATTTCGCGAATTTGATGAATCCAGCGTCGAGGTTCCCTCGCAAACCCGTGCCCCTTATGCATCGACCGTGCCATCGTCTTGAAGTCAAGATAAAGCCGCCCCCTGAGGCATCGGTATTCCCATCCATCACTTAGACTCAAATCCGGAGTCACCTCATAACCAATTGGCTTCTATATTCGCGGGAAACTTTGAGTCGATGTCGTCCTAGTCGGGAGGTCCCTAGCCATCCGGGCAGAGTCATCCGTCTTATCATTCCACCCATCATCTGTTCCGTCAGCACCTCGTCCTTTATATTTATGGTCTGATTGATCGGGTCTGTGGGAGCAGACGGTTGCTCTCCCATGGGTCTCTCCCATGGGTCTCTCCCATGTGTCTCTTCTTTATCCTAGCATCAACTCGGCCGGGTAATGATCGCTTTCGGGCTGTTCCTTGGAGTATACGGTCATTACCGATCACGTCGACGACATGGTTCCGGATTAATCGTTATAACACCGAGCCCCTCTTCCTCGAGAAAGACGTCCGCATAGCAGTTTCGGTGACTAGATGCCAGTATAAGTCGTTGCGGTATGTCCCTGGTTAGTTCATGACCCCGGCTTATATTCATCTCTGCGTCTCCCACTGACCACTTCAGGGGCTATCGACAACAACGATAGAGAGAGAAAGTTGTCAGCACTAGATCCTATTATACACATGGGAAACAGATCTCCGTCCAGGATATATATCTTCATAAATGATCTACGTCTGGGTTATACGATCTGTGTTGATCTACGGTCTCACATGCGTCCCTTCTGCCGGCCCCTGAGCGGCCTCGCTTCATACTTCTTGGATCTTCCGGTTAATATGATAGGATAGGTGAACCGCCGTTGCGTAACCGTTTCTTGAAGAGGCAGGATGTGTCTGTTAATCTGTACTGCCAAGTAGATCCGATGTCTATCAGGCAATACCGCCATGATGGCATCTCTTACAGTGAAGAACATGAGCAGCAGACGCATCTGGAAACTTGTGATACGGATCCCAATGTTTTCAGACTTCAGGAGACAACAATCACCATAACGAATCAAGTAAAATATTCGGCATCTCATATTACTGGACTACGAGTATGCTTTACAGTTGAATCGACGCCCCTTAAGTCTATGATTCGGTGAATACCTACATAACACAGATCCGATCTCGATTTACAACGGCGCAGCAACCGAACTTCATTACCTTTTACATCGACATGCTTACAAGCAACCCCCTGTTTCTGATGATCGCTTCAACGCTCAACACAGATTCATAACATAATGACATCCGTATGTAAACAACACAATTCAATGCATTCACAAAGTTTACTTTTCTCAACCCATTAGAAATACCGCCTCGCCGGCAAAGCTGATCCCCGGCGGCCGCGGACGTGCATACCCGTCCGCACCCCGGGGATAGGAGAGGTTCCAGAACAAGTTGAAACAGAATTCTTGACTGTGCATGAGTTGATAATCCCCGATTTAAGGTTTGACAGGTGCAAGAGTTGTTTTTTGTTGACCGACCGGTAAGAGTCAACAAGGGCGCTGAAACCCGCAGCGCATCGTTGATGATCTTTTCCCTCAGCAGATACAGAACACCGTCGCAAGTAACCCATTCCCAGACACCACGTGACGGGAGCCGGCGATCATCTACTTTGGCTACGGTCATACCGGGACTTTGTTTTGACAATGTTCTTGGTTTACATCAAAGAGGAGGACTTACCTGGTAGGCACATCGTTGCAGTTGAATTGGAGCGAGATGCTTGCTATACGGAGTAATAGCAACTACAGCTTAACAACATCCCCTACATCCCAAAGGATTCATTATTGAATTGCTACATATTACCAAGTCTACCAGGAGGTACGAATTGTATTCCCTGCTCTCAATGCGACTTAATACCAACTCCCGGCTCTCTACCCATGAGCAGCCTACGTGTCATCGATGCAAAGAGACGGTAACATGGATGGATTCCACCTACATGACTTGAAACCTCAGCCAAGGCTTGCGGCAGTCGAGCACGGAAATCCATAGGGAGGAACCGGGACGGGGGGAGTGGGGAAAAGGAAAAAGAAGAAGCAGAAGCAGAAGAAAAGCCACCCCGTGTGAAAAGTGAAAGAGGGCCTATCCATGTCCTTCACGTGCGGTACAGGGCACTTGATGCATTACGGGCCTCATGGAACGCTCATCACTGGACGGATCTGCGACTCGTTGCCGGAGGATCATGAGCGTCTAGTGTCCACCGGGTCTGCTACCGTACCGCTATGGACGGAATTTCAGCGAGCGCCGGGTTACCTACCGCGAGGAACTGCCTGCTCCGTATTGCTACCTTCCCTAGAGAGAGGGTCAAGTACGGTGACCCGGGTTCAATGTTGTAATCAGAAAATAACAGGAAACAATAATTCATGATAGAAGAATGGATAGGATCGGGACTGAAGAGCGGTGAGAACCTTTTTCGCTACATTAGTCCGCTGTTGCTTGAAATAGGTAGGTAGTAGTGTAGAAGGTACAGTAAGGGAGATGTGTGTGAGAGGCAGGGCAGGTTGTCCGGATGCGTTATCAGATGGATGCTGAAACTCGTGTCAGAGCTGGAGCTGGAGCTGGTGTACGAGTAGGGAATACGAAGTCTGTACTCGTACAAATAGTCAACTATTATTATCGCCAGCATTACACCACATCCATACGACTGTCAGCGCACGTCGACATCGTACGTACTTCGTAGTTACGGTTGCATACGGTGTAACGACTTGTGTAGGTCAGGTCTTCCGTCGCAGCAATTAACAGGACATTATGCGGAATAGATGAAAATGTACGAAGTAATACAGCTGTAGTTAGTTTAGGCGCTCGAAATATGTCGTAGGGAATTAATAGTGCAATGCAGGAATTAATATCACACAATTCGCTGCTTAATGGATGCTGTTATTGCTTATGTGTATTACACTCAATTCAACCATCAACAACCGACTGTAAACAACTTACGGAGTACAGGTAACAAACGGATTGACAACAAACGTTAAAGACGGAGATTCGTCAACCGACACAATGTCTCGCGCTTTCCGCGGGTAGAACTGGTTTCAGCGCTTTCACCTGCCTACAAACGCTGCAATTGCCATTCTTCCAGGCGTTTACACAGGCAAGGTAGGTGCTCTACAGGTAGCACCTTCAGCACGGCTGTGGTTTCGCACACTCGCCTTGCCCCCAAGTACCGCTACTTCTCCACTCGGGATCCACCTTGACATTCCGGGCTGCAGGAGGACCCTCAATTTGCCGGGATGACTGCTGTCAGACAGCGAATCAGACAGCAGCGAGATGACGCTCCCTGGCTAGTGACATCATAGTATTTTCCCACATTCGTGGAGTTCGTCACCGCTTCTCAAACTGGTCGAGCAAGCATGCGAAGCTGCTAGAGCTGCTGCTGTGTACGCCTACCTACCGCTGTAGTGTACCTACACGCACATGCATGCCAACCCATTTCTGTGGTGCAGAAGGGCCGCGGCGTGTGCTACGCCAGAAGTAGGTATGGGCATCTCGCTACCTAATCGAGGTCCCCTAATTAATATGCCAGACTGCGCATTCGAAAATGCCATCGTCTATTCCGTCCATGCCTGGACAGACGGGATGGGAGTTTTGCGAATAGGTCGTACCGAGTACTTCGTACTTTCGTACAATCGCAGCACCTTCACCAGTCGCTAACCCGTGATCCTAGCATATAGGCTAGGGATTATAGGACCGCAACCCATTCCGCACATACCGGTATTGTTGCCGGTTAACTACGCTGCGCTACGGAAGGCGCTACCGTAACACCTAACGTGTAACTACCGGTAGTGAAGGCTCCTCTTACCAGACAGTGCGAATGCCGAGCTCCGTCCTGCCTGCTTAGTCCCTGGGCCGGTAAAGTACTCTGACTTTACGCTAGTGTACTCGCAAGTTCCGGTCTCGCTCGCCTTCGTACCTGTACGGAAGGCGCTGTCCTGCCCGTACTGTGCCGCCTGGAAGGTGCTCGAGGTACCGCTACCTCGCGGCGCACAGCATCGGACGATGGGATGTCGGATGGGATGTCGTTGGTTTGTGGTTCTTCAAGATGACCTAATCTCACACTATGTATGTAATCCCCATCTGGACGCTTTCGAGATGCCTCTATTTGATGGTGTCGGCACTACCTACGACCTCCCTGGCCTAGCCGGAGTCTTCCCACTCGCACTACCTACATCATGAGAGCCAACATCGTGTGTTCTGTGGACGGCCCAGCACGACACTCCGAGATGTGGCCTATGTGCGTACGATATCTGAATTGTGAATGTCCATTGGGTTGCTGCACCATGATGAACATCGCTAACCTGTCATAGGACTTGGACTTGGACTTATCCCGTCGCAGATAAAGGACACGGGTCTACTACTTGTGCGGTCTACGAGTACGGATTACTCGTACATGGCGACATACGTACGCACGTACGCACGTACTTGTGCATGTCTCCAAGGACATGGCATGGGGACGGAATGAGACGGCTTGCCATGGCAGAAGACGAGACCTGCAGAAGAAACCAGGTCACAGGTCTTATCGCCCATACCCCGTCGTTACCGCACACCAGCCTGCCGCCTACCAGTATTACGGAGTACGCAGTAGACACTTCATAAGCGGTTAGGCGGGACAAGGAGTCGAAAGGATGCCCGCTTCTGGGGGGCCGACACTGCGGATTACCACTACCTACATCATGTACGAAGTAGACTGCCTACCGACATACATGATGTAGGTAGCGTCGGTACAGCAGCCTATTGACTTGTCCCTCGTAAGTACTGTTGGTTCTGAGATGCGCCCATCTGAGCATCTACGGAGGGCCCTGAAGATCTCACAGACATACTATTTACCACCGTCCCTGTACGATGCAACAACCCCGGCCCTGAGCTAGCCTGGCCAATCATCCCGTCGCAACCTCAGTGCCAGTTGTCCAATTACCAATGGTACCCGTGCCTGGGCCGGGGGCCATGGGCAATTCGAACGTCATCGGTCAAGACGCAAAGCCGTGCCCGTCGTCATCGGCATGGGGCATGTTTCTTAAGGGTCCAAGCACGAAATACCCGCAGCTTGCTGTACCGTACGGGGGCGGTACGGCTTGCGCTTTCCTCTCCCGGACGCTATGGCTCTCTCTCTCAGACCCTTACGGAATACCTGACAAATTGTGCTGAGAGTTGGGATAAATTTAGGACCCAAGGATGAGGTGGTCGGACTGGGCCAGTTTCCAAATCTTGCAATCGCACGATGTGACCTTCTATCTCGCGAAATTGCAGCGCGTAGGAGCGACAGGTTCAGCTGTGGTCCCCGTCGAAGGCCATTCACGCTATCCCCCCCTCTCCACCCCCGCTCCCGTCGTCATCCGTCTAAACAAGTACGGGGGATGGTGGCATTGAGAGGTGATAAGGAGGGGTTAGCGACTTGTGCTCACGACAACCTCCATTGGCTCCTTCCTGGCGACAGCATGGGACTTTAGACAGAAAAAAGTCAAGCCGGTCCTGCTTGTGCTTCCCTCATTGGGGTTCGGCAAAAGAGAACGAGGCCTACATAGCACCATGACGACGTCATCCATCAAATAGGATGTGTCTCCGGCCCCCTGGTCTCTCAACCCGCAAGCGGAGTCGAAAAGTCGATTATTCCCAACATATAGTACTACTATCTGTAGGTACTATCGCGGTAGACTCGATATGGGGGGCCGACATATCCCCCTCCGACCCAGAGGTCAGAGTCCCCGGCAACCTGCCCGATGACGTTTGTTACACTCTTTCGTCCCATTCGGCTACATGATGCATCTGTATCCCAGTGGATGCATGCAATGGGTGACTTTGTGTAAGTCCACATCTCTGGTGTTCGCAGTGCTTATTCCGTACCGTTTCTTTCCACCTTTGTTTTTGTTTTTTACTTGGTCGTTTCCATTGAAACACAAGCTTCGAAACAGAGAAAAGGCGGATTGATGATGACGAGGTTGAAGATGCCTAGTCTGCATTGTCGCGGTTAATTGTCATGCCCCGTAGTTGTTGATACCTGATGCGCAGTTGATGTCAATGCTTTGTCACGTGCCCGGCCTTAATTCTGACCACCGTCACCAACAACCGACTTACATATCCACATAGTTAACTGCACCCTCAACATTGACAAGCCCAAGATAGGCTAACCTATGCACTGAAGGCCACCTTAGATCGCAATGGGTAAGTCTCAAGCACATGGCATGGAATAAGTGTAAAAACTTAAGTACGATGACGGTGCGCGTGAGGTCGTGCCTAAAGACCGGCAAACGCCAAGGCCCAAAACACCAGCAAGTCCCGCCTTTGGGAGCTACGAGATAGTAGTTTGGTCTTGGGTTTGTCTGGTCAGACTTTTGACAAGTACCCGGTACGGACTGTCAATTACCCTATGATCTTTGGGCTTGGAAACGCAAGGATACCGCAGCGTACGAGTAGGTAGACGACGATCTCACCGCAATCATGAGAAGCCGGACAGACATGAAACGAACTCCAAACAAGTTAGGCCCTTTTGTCAAGCGGGAGGGCCCGGGCCTTACGCATAAGAGAAGAGACACCATGAGGGTCCCAACAAGATGGTGAGTTGCTTGTGACGACGGGCCCTTAACGTCGCTACATATGCCGGCGAGTGGGCACAGGAAATTTGGTCCCAACAAGTTAAAGGGGAGAGACTAAATTGACCTTAAGGCATGATTGCTTAGACACTCTACTGCGTAGAGGTTAGCTAAAGAATGGAGATATGTAGCTAAGAGGGAAAAAGCCGGGTTCTATGACAGCAATTTGCAGAGCCCTAAATAAGTCTTGCCGGATAACCTAGCCTTGGTGTGTTGATGGGGGTCTTTTCGACCTTGTGATGGCAGCGAGTGACTTCAAAGTCGCGGAATGGACTGTGAGAACGGACGACGTAGCAGTTGTATGCGATGGAGACATCTTACGAGTAGGTAGTGTACGGGCAAAATACCGGTGAAGATGGAAGGACTTAACTTGTCCTTTACCGCATCACATACGTACGTAGTCTGTTCGATATCACGTCTTGACATGCCTGTCTGTCTGCCTGCCTGCCTGTCTACGCTACGATACTTACCTAGAAGAAGAACGCGGGAAGACCTAAACTAAGAAAAAAGCAAAAAAAAACAAACAAGCCCCTATCTTTTCCGTCCGTCCCACGTTTCTTCTTTCCTAAGAGCCACTCGGATTCCAACTAGTTTAGCAATTAGGCGCGGAAAGAGATGGGAAAAAGTGACAGACAGGCTAAACAAGGAAGAAGGAGAGGCTAGAGAATAGACAACAAGGAAGACGGACAGGGCTAAGAAGTGAGAGGACACGGGGAATCCGAAACGGGCAGAGAGATAACTGGGACATGAGCCCTACAGACAGAACTCCGCGTTATCTAAAGGGGTCAGTACTCGTAGGTATTCGTAGTCCCCGTAAAACCCCGATACTGATTTCCCCCCGTCGTGAAACACGGTCTGCGCCTCTTTGCGAACCTGGTATTTCGATATGAAGGTACCTTTGGTAGGTAGATGGTAGGTAGATAGGTAGGACTTTTAGCAGCCTACCTGCAGGCACGGGAATTCCACTTCATCACATCACGTCGGTAGTTTCCTACTTACTTACCTACCAACCTACGTGTTCGTCGTAGTGTAGTCCAAGTGCCGTAACTAACTCATGGGCAAAATCTGTCATCCCCATCGATTACCTGTATGTATGTAATACCGAGGAGGATAAGCTTCATGTTGCCACGAAAGTGTCAGGCCAGGGATCATGACAAGCAACAAGGCTACCTACCCTAATATCAAGGGTAATGTCTAGGGCCACGGCAGATAGATGGAGCTGAAGTGGGTTCTTGGTTGACTGACAGTCCCCCCGTTCCCCCGTCCCCTCCATGTCATGTTTCTCCCCCCAACCCCCGGTACGACCGTGATGGGAAATCCTGGTGTCTCCGCGGGAACCGGGGTCTGCGTGCCTTCACGGCGAGAAAGAGAGAAGATTCCTGTATAGAATGCATGTATTATCACCATGGATTAGCGACAGGAGGTATGTGTCGTCGCGGTACCTTCCTACATACCTAGCAATTAACCCTCCCTACCTTCCTGCCTGCCTACCTGGCACCTGGTCTACATGCTATCACGGAGTTTACGCTGTGCTTTATTCCCATCACACTAGGAAGCGAATAGTGCGCGTATGGCCCATACAGTTTCAGGAAGGTACGGTCAGGTTCGTGCCTTGTCCAGTTCACAAGGGCCGGGGAGACCCCGTGGACATCGTGTCTTTTCTAGGGACGACCGCGTAGACAGACAGGTATTACTAAAAAAGAAAAGGGCCTGGTCGTGCTCGTGAACAAGGCCAGAGCAAGGGGAGGCATAAGAGTAATTTGCGTTGAAGGACTGGCATGGCCCCCCTATGTTTTGACCGTTCGCGTTAACCGTTATGACGAGGTGAAGTGGGAAAAATAACGAGAACAAGGCGCTCGAGCCTACGACAAGTCATCGTGGGTTTTATGCAAGGCTTATGAGTTTGAAGGCTTTGATGGGTCGTCATAAGGAGTTATGTATGCGTACGTATCTCGTGCGTGCACCTGGTAACCAACCAACCCGGCACCTCTCTCCGTCAAGGGCAGGCAAACAGAAACGGCATGCACATCATGAGTAGAACAGTAAACATATCATCGACATCGGTATCGCCGAGTTGCCTTTCTCTATTGTTTGTGTGTGTTTCGGCTGTATTCAAATTATATTACACAGGCATCTGGTCGAAATATCTGTTCTTTTTCTTCGTTTCCCCCCCAAAGGCGTACATCCGCCTGGAGATGAGGGGGGGAAAGAGGAAGAGAAAAAGAGGAAAAATCTACATCTCCCCGCCATTTCCCAAATTCTCTGGCTCTCTCTCGTCTCGTCTCGCTCTCGCTGTCTCTCTCTCCTTCACTGGGTATACGCATGGGCATGACTATTGATACAAAAATATGGTTCTCATCAACTGCCTGTTCCCCTTGTAGTGTGTGTTGTGTTGTGTGTGTTGTGTTGGTGGTCCCATCTTCTTCAATGTCGTCGGTTGAGTAAACAAATAAACCCCTTCATCATCCCCCGCATAAACAAAAAGAGACAATCGCGATTCAAAAAAATCATGCAAACAGTATGTACCCCATCATATAGAGAGACATAAACAAACAAAAAACAAGTTCAAACTCCCCAAAACGCCAGAATGGGTTATGAGTGAGAGAGAGATTCGAGGGTATCCTCCTCAGCAAACAGAGAAATCATGAGCGCAAAGAGAAAGGGGAGGAGGGGGACGTAAATGCCATGGAAAACAACAAAACAAACAAAAAAATTCAAAGCAAATCTTTGCGCCCCCCTTCCAAAAAAAATCTTCTACAAGGATTTTTTTTGGTGCTTTCCCCAAAAAACAAATGCCCGTCCCCTGCTTTCCCCCTTTCCTTCCTCTCTTCTCTTCTCTTCTCTCTCGTTCTCGTTCTCGTTCTCTCTGCTCTTCTCGATCGCTTCGCTTCCTCTTTCTCTCTCGCAGCAAACGCGCGCGCGAAATAGAAACCTTTCATGAAAAAATAAAGGAAAAAAATAAAGTGGAACTTCTTTTTCTCATATCAATCATCGCCGGTATATTGGGGATAAGGTAGGTAGGTTAGGTTAGGTAGGTAGATCTCATTGGTATAATCGGCTTTGGCTGTTCTGCTGTTTCGAGCAAAAAGGCTGCGCGTGCCATAAAGAGGTTGTGGGGGTTGTATGTGTGTTGGTAGTGTGTGTGGGATGGAAGGAGGAGAGCCGCGGGTATTAGAAAAAAAAAACTGAGCCATTCATCGTTTCGCAAATCATCAAAAAAGGGGGTTGTTGTTTTTCTTTCTAGATTTGAGTGGGCGGCCCGGCGCAAAAGGTAGGTAGATTTTTGTTTCGTTGAGAGGAGGGAATATATATCTCTCTCAAGTACGTTTCGCGTTGTTTTTCTTTTGTTTTTGTTTCTTTTTGTTTGTTGTTTTAATCAGAGTGGTCGTCGGGGTGGTCCTCGGACTCCGCCTCTGACTTGGTGTCGTTCTTGTGCACTTTCTTGTGTCGTCGCAAATTCGAGACGACGGAGAAATGCCGGCCGCATCCATCCACCTCACATACAAATGCTAGACGAGTCGCGCGTTAGTGAAACTGCCGGCGCATACATATTTCTCATCAACTTCTCATAAAAAGAAAAAAAGAATCCAATCGTTCGACTTACGCTTCTCACCAGTGTGGCTGTACATGTGTGTCTGTAACGAACTCGGCCGTGTAAACCGCTTGTCACAGACCTTGCACTTGTGCTTCTTCTGCGTGCCCGAAGACACCTTGGAGCTGAACTGGCCCATCATCGTCTGCGGCGCGGGCGGCTGGGTCATCAGGTTGGGTCGAGGTAATGTTCTGGAGTTGGCAGACTCAATATCGGATCCAGCGGTAGAATAGTCACTGACTGAGGACTCGACTGACGTGGCGTAGTAGCCGCTGCCGTAATTGCTCGTCGATGAGATCGAGGAGGTCGTGGAGTGCGTCGACGGGAATCCGTACGAGTCCGTGGAGCCCCTGGCGTTCCGGTTGGGCGGGTAGATGGCCCGCGGCGTCTCCTGGCTCATCGCGAGCATCCCCTGACTGGCGTCCAGAGCGTCGGCAAAGCCTCTTCGGTCGTCCGTGTGCTGGATGGCGCTGTGATGTACGTCAACTACTGAGTTCTGATGCGGCCGCATGAATCCACCGTCACGGTCTGAGTCGAGTGACGGCGTTGAGGAGACTGACGATTGAGAATACCTGCGGTCGGCTTCCGGCGCAAGGGCGAAGGTCGAGCGCATGGGCGCCGGCGCATAGCCGGACACACTCTCATACGAGCTGGGCGAAGCCGAGTACGTCGGGTGGACGGGAGGCGGCGTCGCCGTAGCATACGACGGCTCTCCATAGGCCGCCGTCGTCGTTTGCAGTCGGTTGATATTCAAGAGATCTTGCGAGAGATTGAGTAAGCCTTGCTGTTTATACACGTCGGCCATGAGAGTGCTGCTACCTGTTGCTGAAGACGTCACGGGGATGCTTCCGTACGGCGCCATGGAGGCACTGGTGCTGGGGCTCGGCCGGCTGATGGAGTGGTGCTTCGCCATGGGGTTGAGGGGGCCCAGGTTGGTGTTCAGGCCGGGTTGTGAGTACATGCCATGATGGCTGTGCTGGCTGGCCGAACCCGAGGACCACGGGTTGGTGAAATGGGGGGGATTCGAGTAGGAAGACATGTGGTCGAAGTGAAGAGCTCCGAGTCGTGGTTGATTGCCAAGAGTCATAGTCATCGTCGACTTTCAAAAATAAAAGGGCGAGCAAGATATCCGGTTGTCCAGGAGGTGAAGGTGAATGTGAATGTGAAGGCTCTCTTGTTGTTGTTTTCTTCTTTGCTTTCCAACAACGACGACAACTGACACGAACGAAACCGCCGGTAGGATGAAGAAAAAATAAAATAAAATAATAAACAGTAACAGCGACGACAAGACACAACAGCAGCAACGGGCTCCGTGTTCAATTACCCCGAAATAACAAGCCCGAAGGGTTCGCGCTGATCAGATGCGGGATCCCGAAGGAGACAGATTCGTGTCACCGAGCCGATAGGGTGACCTGACTTTTCTCTGGAATTTCCAGTGAGGAAACAAGTCGTCCCGACTAGTCGAGGGGGGGATCAGCGCGCCTTAAGTGTGTTTGTGTTGCGGAGAGTTGCCGTACGGACCTTTGCTCTGGACAAGGGACCAAGCACGAGTAAAGTAGGCAGGCAGAGGCAGGCAGAGGTAGACAGGTTACCAGCCAGGAACCCTCGACAGCTCAGGAAGGGTACAACAGGCGGGCTTGTTCCCACTTGCACTTGCACCTGCACCTGCACCTTCACTTGACACTAGCTACCTGCGTCGTAGACAAGCCGCCAAAGCTTAGCAGCAGCAGCAGGCCTCAGCGATTAGGAACGTGTGGAGCCGTGGTCGTGATCCGCCTAGGTACATTCGTAGCGCAGATAGTGTGCCTAAGTTTCAGGAGCCGTAGGAGAATCTAGTGATGACGGTTGGAAGATGGATCGACAATCCCAGCAGTGTCTTGTGGGGTTCTGCGTCTGGTATGGGACGGGGCCACGGGCAAGGGCAAGGGCAACGGGCAGACTGGGACTGGGACTGGGACTGGGAACTCCCTCTTTTTTCCGGGGCAGCAGCAACAGCAAGACGAAAAAGATGGACAGGCGCCGTTTTGGGTGATCAGAATGCGGAGTGTAAGTGGCTCGTTTCAAGACCGAAGAGTCGAAGATCAGCGAGCCCTCCCAGATATGTATTTGGGAGGTTGGAGTGCGTGGGTGAAGGGCGGACACTGTACGGTGAAGCAGTTATAGCACGGTTTAGAGCACGGTAGGGAGGTCGTTTTGTGTGTGGGACGATGACAGGGCTGGCTGCTGGCTGCTGGAGTGTGAGAGAGAGGGCAGAGGTAGGAGTACCTGGTTGTCTGCGATGAGGGTGTACGGGCGGTACTTGGCGTGTTGTTGTTGTGTTATTGTTCCTGTTGATTGGTATAAGTGTATAAAACAAACACGTCAAGATATCGATACAGAAACTATTCGTAAGTTACTTAGAGACTGCTTCAACTCACTCACAGTAATCCGTACTTTACGGTTGTTTACTTACTTCTCCCTCGAACCGGCACACGCGCTACAACACGGACTACGCGGAGTCATGCTGCTCTTCACCTGCCCTGCTTCCTCAGTCATGTATCGTGCTCTGTCCGTACGGATTACGGCTACACTAGGCATGTCTCTTCCGTAAGCTCGTCGGTTGGGTCGTCATGTATCCTGTCAACTGACAAATTCATAATGCCCTCTGTCTTAATGGTAAGGATTGGTAACGATGATTGGACCGCAACGACAACAACACGACTAGGCAAGATATTAGATGGAAGTGCCTATACTAGTGGATGAGATAGTGCAGCGAGCTTGGGAGCGTAGTGCAGAATAAACCCAGTTATCCAGATGGATAATCTGCCAAGATCGAGTTAGCAGCACCACAAGGGACCCCGATTCATATCGGTCAGGGACCGCACGCGATGGGTGATGGTCAGCCAAAAGAAATGGAGACGGCCGAATCGGTTAGAGAAAACACGGTCGAGTTACTGGCATTTCCGCGCGGAATAGGTAGTGCTTCGTTCGCCATCACAGTACAGTACGGCGTACGTTGCCGGAGTAGGAGTACCTCGTCGCCAGACACTTGCTGCTAGCCGTGACACTACTGTACTTAACCAATAATCACTTCCACTCTTGAGCACGGTACTTTGTACTTGGTGCAAGTGCCTGGGAGTTGCACTATTGTTGCCGGGGAGTTACTGTAGCGTGTAAGTGAGGGCCTACGAGTACAGACGACGCAGAGGTACTTGTACTTGGCAACGAGTTAACAACTTTCGTAACCCACAACTCTTGTAAGTCGTAGGTACCTACCTTCTTTACGGATTGCCTACCTAGGGACTGGTTTACCGGCAAGTGAGTGATATATATAGCGTCTAAAGCAGTCCATAAAGTAGTTTCTCCATGCAATCAAGGTAATTTAGCAGACACTGTGCTCTCGAGAAAAGATCCAGTGCCGTGTGAAGTTGGCAGTTAACGCATGGCCCCCCTATCCCTCGTCATCCCCAGGTTGTTCAACCAGGTTCAACAACGACAACAACAGCCTTGATTCCGTCGTTGCGGCCCAGTCTAAAGCACCTAGGAATGATTTGGCAAGAAGCTACGGAATACGGAAACGGAAACGGAAGACATCCATTTCACACTTCTCACTCACACATGCCTGGGATAAATAAGGCTTGGGTGCGTTAGCGCCACTGATGCGGAGGATGGGGCGCTATCACCATTGTCATCATGCAGGGTCTCCTTTCTCGATACCTGCACTCGGTAGGCCAGCAACCTATGTACGTACATGGCGAAGTGACGCCGTAATCCGTAACGTGATGGTCTTGTTATTGTTTCCGAATTGTTAGTCCGTAGTTGTTACTTACGAGTTGAGATCGTTAGTTAGTTGGTGTCGTTCGACTTTCTGTCTTTTGTCTTCAACTTTTCCCTCATACGACCGACCGACTACCGGCAACTCCCCGTAACTACCTACTACTGTCTCTTACCGGTAGTTCGTACTTCGTACTCCCACTCTGCCAAGACGTTCGAAGCATTGATCTTGTCTCCTTCACGAATTGGGCTCTCTAGTGCCGCCTGCCAACTCGGACTCACCTATACACGACGGCGTTATACTCCTTCGAGCGACTAGGCAAGGTAAGATGATGGAGCACGTCCCCCAAACACACAAAAGATCTTAAGAGAGAGAGAGAGCAGCCCAACTTGGGTCTTCTCCCCCCCAAGTTGGGAGGGGTTTGCCAGGTTGGATCGTATTCTACGTCATTGGCGCTGTATTGGCACATTAGCGAGCGCAGGGCTTATGCGGCATCCCTGCGGCATCCCTGCTCGAATCCTACCCCGAAAGAGCCAAGTACCGGTACTTTATAGCCTGCCATGGAGGGTTGCGTTGCTGGGTTGCTGGGTTGTTCTGCCCGCAATGTGCGAATAGGTATCCGTACTGTGGCGTGTAAGTCGTCGGTACGTGTTCGTCTGAAGACAGCAGAATACCATTTCGTAGGTTGAGAATAGTAAAGGATGGCATTCTCGTGGTAGGAATAACGCAGCGAGTTGTCAGCATTATCACGTTTATTGTTGCATCCTATATGACATCGGCAGTTGGAGTTGCATATGTAATTGCTACATTATGCAGTGCACACAACGACAGCAAACCTCGCTCTTCTCGAGCCCTTCTTTTTTTCTTCTTTTTCTCTCTTTTATGTACGAGTACTTCGTACTTTACACACATTCTGTACATTCTGTGTTCAAAGAACGGCGCGTGGTGATGCATGACACCACGTCCCTACTGCGCGACAGAGCCGAGTTGGTGTTATTCTGGTCAAGCCACTCGAGGCCCTTCGCTCCAGGACCATACAAGGAGTGATATACCGTGCCTGGTGTGGTGTACGTGTAGCACGGCGCACCAGGTCGGGGTTACATTGTGCACTTTGGATCAATATGCATGCCTTGTTAGGAAGCCTATATGAGGACGGCAGCTATGAGGGATCCATATTCCGTAGGTTGGGACGAGTTAGGATAAGTGACTTGATATTAATATCTGTCTTCATACGTCAAGTTGCGGTTGTCGTTGTTGTTGTCGTTGCTGTCGTTATCGTTGTTGTCGCTGGATACTACTTCGTACTTACAAGTAAGTAGACTTACACGACACATATGTATGCGATATGTGATGTAGGCTCTGTCCAAGTCGGCAGTCTGATTTGTAAACTGGATATCCATCAATTAGCTACAGTAACTACCATGCTACTTTACGAGTTACCAACTCCCTAGCTGCTCCGTACCATTGCAACCGTAACCCCGTCACCCCCGTGCCCCGTATCCACGAAGTTGACGAAATGCCGGTACCCCAACAACGGCGGTCCCAAACTCCAACGGAACTACTTACCAAAACCCATCTACTCGTACACTATCTTTTATGCTTAATGAAGGCGCGGGCAAACCGTCGGTCGAATTAAAGTCTCTGGAACAAATTGTTGCAGTTCGTTCAAGCCACCGCTCGACTTACACGCCTGTTGTTGTTGTCTCACCCTGCGTGACACCTAAACGCACCCCCATTGCAAGTACAGAGTCAGGGACATCATCCAATTAATAACTGTAGTTTCTTTGATCGTTCTCGTTCCTGAATCAGAGAAGCCCGTAATAACACCGTCGAGCCGAGACAAGTCCTCCCTTACTAGACACCCATCATCCGTAACTCTCCCGAACACCTGTAACTACGGAATTAACTTGATAACTCCCTAGTAAATAGATCGACACGCCTAAGTTGACACAGCGACGAACAACAAACCAGCAACCAACCAACGCTGTCTCAACAGACGCGATGACCTCATCTCGCGCACCGGCAGCGTCAACGGACCCGCGGCTATGGGAATCAGGTTCACCAACTCGTCTCTTCTCCATCTTCATCTCCATATCACAACAGACACTATCAACTCAAGTACCGAGACCTAAATGGTCTGGACGTACCGCTTGCACTGGGTTATCCCAATCTGGCCAGTTCCCATTCCACATTCAGTCACCGACGATTCCCAAAAAGAAAAGAAAAGAAGAACAGGAACGTCATGGTCATGCCTAGTAAATAGAGTAGTCTCTGTATGCGCATGTATTAATTGCCATTGGTACATGAGAAAAGTGCCGAAGTGTCACACATCCGCAGCTTCTTGCCGCCTTCTTCTCTTTCGTCGCGTAGCAAGTAATTGAATCGAATTCGCACTGCTAACACTTACTTACTCTCAAGAAGTTCAAGGATCTCGGAACCTCCGCCGACTCTCAGACACCAAAAGACACAACTTGAGTCCGTTCTCCCCACGGCCGGCGCGTGCGCGCGAGCCCACCAGAATCAGAGTCAGAGTAAAGAAGAAGAAAAGCAAGGGTGTGTCTCAGAAAATTCCCACTCCCAACACCAATCTGCTTCAAGAAGGGAAGAAGTCGCCGATCGTAGCCCCTTGTGGAATTGGGGACTCGCGGACTGGCTTGTCGCTAATTGTTAGTGTGCTTTTCTTGGCCTCCAATGCCTTGACACATCCTGGTTACGTCGCAGTCACGACTCACAGACGAAGATGAGACGAAGAAGAAGAAGTATTATCGTAAAGGTACGAATAAGATATATGTAAGTAATAATGTAACTGCTCGCACACGACAGGTCGAATGATGAGATTCCAGGAACCCGATGCAACGGCATTGGCAACCAGGACTTGCAGCGGCAGCAAACGCCACGATACGAGTACATTCTCGTCCAACAAGTCGGTAGAAAGTCGCCCCCAATTGCCTATCGTGCTACGGTATTTAGGCCGACACACTACTACAGGGTAGCGTGGCCTCGACGAAAGCGGTCGATAGCCTCGTGGTCAGTGTTAGTCGTGAAGCCAAGACAAAGGGCCACTAGGCATTCCCGCATGGCAGACAGCGGTCGCGCTTCTCTCGTAGTCTCGAGATGCTACTGTGATTCTGTGCAGACTAATAAAGTACAATGCCTAAGTGTGCGGAATGGGGACGGAACGGTGCAGGGACATGAAGGCATTTACGGAGTAGTTGACGGGATGTATTTACGGATTACGGGATCTTTAATTCGTTGTTGTCGTTGTTGCGAAAATCGAAACTTGCCTAAACTCCCCTAAACTCCTTATTAACTCCTGAAAGTAAACAAATAATCCGTAAACAAGCATGATGAGAATGTTCTCCCGGATTACTACAAGCAGGTCCCCGGTATCGCGCGCATAAACGGAATGCTCTCAGCCTCATTTCCAACGCCTTAACAAGGAAGGTCCTAAAAGTCTCGTCCATCATGCGGCACGAGTTAAGAAGAGACGGCTCTGGCTCGTAACTGGTTTACCTATCGCCCCCGGCGTATAAGTCCGTTAGGTAGTGAGCAGTCATCAGTCGGTACTTCAAAGGCGTAGCGTCAGTTCACGAAACGCATTAAAGCGGTAGTGTCTTCCTTCCGTGCTTCGTAGTTCTAGCTAGCGCAGTCAGACTGGCAGTTAGTTACGATGGCTGACGGCCTTGGCATCGTATACTGCTCGAGTTTCAGCCCTGATGAAACCGCACTTGCGAGGAGAGAGAAGGTCAGTCAGGCATTCAGTCTCTCTTGTCTCGTCTCTTCCCCTGTGGCGAACACTCCTCGGAAACGCTTCACCGGGTAGCACGTTGCAATACATGGGGTTACCCAGGTCTCATCGCGAGATGGCGTCTCCGGATTACGCGGTCGTTGCCGGGCTTGTTTATCGACCTACCTAAAGCGTGAGTAGGCAGTGTACGAGTAATAATAGGCAATCCGTAGGTCTGTCTGTCTCTACTAGTATTTACTATTTCCGTGAGCTTGGGAATGCACTGCATACGATACCACATCATGTATGTACATAAGAAAATAAAAAAAAATAAAAAAAGAAACAAAAGAAACAAAAGAAACAAAAGAAACAAAAGAAACAAAAGAAACAAAAGAAACAAAAGAAAACAAACCCCCCTGCTTTCCCGGGGTGGCTTTTTAAAGTAGTCGGCGATCACTTCTCTCGTCCGGACAGATTGGCAGAGAAGATCGTGCGTCGAGTACCGGTACTTCTCCTACCAGGACGTCCTGATTCGAGAAAAGCCCTGGGAAAAGCCGTACATAAATCACACACACACACACACACACGCAAGGATGCGCTACAGGGGTTCCATCAGCCTGCTTGGGATGTCTACCTACTCGTACTTGCAGCATTGGATCATATCGAACGTCTACCGAACTTGCGCGCCTGTGAGTCGCCCATTATGTCGTGAGCACGCAGTACGACGTAGCAACAACCCTCGACTATTCCGAATTGTGTCAACTCGCCTCTTGGTCTCTGCCTATTCCGTAACCTGGCGAGACACCCGCAGCCGCCGGACATCTTGTTCTGGCGATGTGATGAGAAGCGATAGTTAATCCGTAACTGCTTCACCTCTTCTCGCCCCCATACTGCTCCATCGCCAGTGTTTCTCTGCTAAGGACCTAAGGCAGTCTTATTCACACTAGAATCTTACTAGCAAATGTAACTACCGCCATTACCAGAACCGATCCGTGGTCGTGGGTCGCACAAATTCTTCCCCCTAAGCCAAATCGGGGAAGGTTAA